>JAVBJF010000271.1:0-157812 GCA_033439095.1 Pseudococcus viburni
GTCGGGGACACAAAATCAAATTTTTGGTAATGTTTTAAAGGCAAATAATCCTAGAGGTGTGTTACTCCATACAGTTTCGCGCAGAAAAGTAACAAAAATCCACCGCTCACGCAGATCAACATTTTTTTAACGTCGCAGGTGACGAAGTTGAAAAATATTTTAAACTGCGGGTTTTTTCGCCCAGTGTCTGGCTTGGTAACATAAATAATGCTCATTCCATTTCCAATGGAGTTGATTCGAAGCAGCAAAACAAATCGAAATTCGCACTTAGCTGTGAAGCACGGGCAGACTAAATAACCTTCTTATTTAATTACCTTCAACACAAAGCGATTACCTACTGGGATACTGTGTAACGTTGTTTCGATCATTAGCTCATTTCAATGTTTCAAAAAAAGTGGAAAATTATACCCTACCTAAAACGTTGACTAAAATCGTTCAAAAATTCAGCCAAATTCGAGCAGTTTTTTTTTAGCTATTTAGAAGAAACCTCTCTCCCCGCCGCGCCGGGTCTTGCTATTATTACAATTGGATATTTCAGAAAAAACATGTAAATTTTACCAAGTAAATGAATCAGTGTTATTCAAACCGAGATACCTACTTGTTGATTTGAAAAATAATTCATGAATTTCCTTCCTTTTTTTTTCAATGAAAAAACAAACCAACCTAAACGTAATTTTACGAAAAGGTAACCGTTGTAAATTTACCTGCACAGGCATAAACCATTTTACCAAAGGTTCGATATGCAAGCTTCAGTTTGGGGTATCACAATAAATTCAATATAGGTAACAACACCTTGCGTTGAAATTCCTAAAAAATTGATTTACAAAAAAGAAGGATCAAGTACCTATACCTACTAAGACTAAGGAATTCGGATTTTTTTCAAACATTTGCGAATTATGTATTTATTTTAAGTGGTATTTAATTCAATAGGATTATAACTTATTTGTCCATTATTTTCATTATTATCTAAATGTTCCCTAAATTATACCGCCCGGCAATGCAATGATACGACCTCAAGTTTCAAAATTGAGAAAAAAAATATATCACTGAAAAAAGTGGCTCTCTTGAGATGATTTATGGAAAAATATTCAGTTTTCAGCAAAATGACGATTTATTGGGCCTGTTTGGTGTGCTTTTTAACAGTTTTCTCAATTCTAGGGTTTGACCAAAAGTGATTTAACTATAGTGACCCTTTTGGCTCAACTCTTCACCTAAACTTTGATTACCAGTTTTTTATAGAATCTCTCATTAAAAATTCAAAGTTTGAACTTAAGAAAAATTTAAATTAAAGTTTCTACCAGAAAATCGATTGCGTCTACGAAACTTTTTTGATCCAAGACAAGCTAAAACCTTACTCAACGCCAAAGGACTTAACTGACTCATCAACTCAACCATAAATAGGTACCTAGGTAAAAATCTAAAAAAAAAAACGATTTTTTTGAAAAAATAAACAATTTTATGATAAGTTGAACAGTTATTTCAAAAATTGATCGGAATGATCGAAGTTATGCAAAATTTTTTGACATTTAGGCCTAAAACATCCATGGTCTAAAAATTATTATCTACATATTTCCTCAACCCAACCTTTAATTCTATTCAATTTCTTTTAAAATTTGTCTACACGTACTTACCTATACTTATTTAATAAAATTTGAAAAAGTCAAAAAAGTTCAAAAATGTTTTGCTAAAATTGGTAGGTACCTACCTATTTCAGTATAATTATGTATTTATCAACTTCTTAGGCCCGCTGTAAAGTCCATTCTTTTTTCTCCAAAAATGTTTTTTTTACTTACGACACTTCACTGTGGATTAGTTGGCTTTGCATCTGAGCAGTGGTTTTATACCTTGATATTTTTACCCAAAAATACCATTCGTGTCCACTTTTCACCTTGACACCAATTTTTAGGGGTAGATACCTGCTTTTAAAAAATCATTTTTTCACGTTTTTAATTTTTTTTTTTCAAAATCAAAAAATTATTTAAGTACGTATTTTTTTGGAAATATCCGTTAAATGGATACGTTCACCACAAAAAATTATCGGTGCCGATTTTCCTTTGTTATCACTCTTGTTATCACCCCGTCACTTGACAATTTTTCTAAAAAGAAGGAATGAAAGAAAATTCATTAGTAAGTAAGTAAATGTTTTTTTTTTCAAAATTGAGATCAATTTTTGGCAATTTTCTATTTTTTTTCAATCATAAATAAAAAATTAATAAAAAAGTGAATTTTGAGATTTTGAGTAGAACGATCTCAATAGGAGTATTTATTGGGGTATTTTCAGTGGCGCAATCAGAAATTTCTCATGGAGGGGTACAAAATTTTGTAATTTTTTGAGAAATTTTGAGTTCAAAACTCTCCCCCACCACTAAATTTCCTATAAAGTTCATATGCGATTTGCATAGGTAGCATGTTTAGGAAAAAAACTTGTATGAAAAAGTAATTTTGGAACAAACAACCTACATACTAATTAATTATTCTCACCTTAAAAACCAAAAAAAATCCAAACAAATCCAAGCAGTGGCGTCAGAAGCTTTTTTTTGGGGAGGGTGCAAAGTGAGTATGGAGACTTGGAATATCAGAAGGGAGCCTTTTTTTTGCATAGGTACTTTATTCAAATAGGTAGTTTATATAATTGTGATTTCGTTCATGCCCGAGCGAAGTGAGGGCGAAGCTTTGAGTAAATTTGATTTTCAGTACTCCAAGAAGGCATTTTTTCACGTAAGTTCCTGACGCCAGGGGGGGAGGGGTGTCTGAGACTTCTCCGTGGCTGTACCTCTGGGTATTTTGACTCAAAAAAACACGAACCATGATTTCTGAGTTTTTTGTTTGGTTGTTTCATCCCTTATGAAGCACTCCAAATTTTAAAAATCTCAAATGAAAAAATGAAGTTTTAGACTTTAAACGAAATGTTTCCTCATTTACTGCATAAGTAAAGGGGTATTTTAACCTAGCTATGTATTAAATACAAATCTGATATTGGTTTCTCCATTTGGTCACTTCTTTCTTCTTGTCTTCAAATTTGTCAGCAAGAAAATCACGCGAGAGAAAAATAAATGCCAGATTCGTGTTCTACAACTTAAAATTAGTTGAAAAATAGACATTTTCTATTTCAAATTTTTTTAGGCATTTTTTTCAAATAAGTACGTACCTATGAGGCATTGAAATGCCATATTTTAAGTAACCATAATTATACTGCTCCAAGGAGAAAAAAATGTAAAAAAATTTTACCACATAATCCTCCTGCTTTTGATTTCTAATAGAATCGATTTTTTCAATTTTAAACTTTTACTTAATCATATTTCAAGCTGAAACTTTTTGAAAAATTTTCACTGATAAATTACAGTATTTTCATCATGTTTTCAATGATATTTCTGCTTATAAGCTCAAAAGATGATTATATCAAAAAACGAAGTAGAGCACATGGGAGTAGACTTTTTTTGGTTACCTAACAGACCCTATTTACTTTATTTTCTATTCAAAAAAGTGACAGTTCGCTTAAGGGGTGTTCCAAGCTCCAAAGTCACTGAAAAAACAAGACAGTCAAACCTGGAACTCGAATACCTTCATGACGTCATTACTCATACCGCTGAATGTCGTTTCGACTTTTTTTTTTCAAAGTCCAGATTATTTTACGTAATTTTAAATAGTTTAGAATTTTCTGAAAAAGTTTTCCAACTCCAAATTTTTTCGTCGTAATTTTTTCAACTTCTAATTTTTTTCTCAGAATTTTCTCAACTGAAATTTTTCTCTGACGTAATTTTTCCACGACCAAAGCTTTTCTGAAGAATTTTTCCCTTATTGAACTTACATCTTTTTTGAAAAGAATGACTTCTGTTTGATTGACGTCGTGAAAATTTTATTTTCTCGCAATTTTCACATCTGAAATTTTTCCACGTCCAATCATAATTTTTTCAACTCGGATTTTTTCCTCTAAATTTTTATGGCGTCAATCAAACAGAAATCATTCTTTTCAAAAAAGATGTAAGTTCAACGATGGAAAAATTCTCCAGAAAAAATTTCAGTGGAGAAAATTACATACGCCAGAAATATTTCAGTTGAGAAAATTCTGAGAAAAAAATTACGAGGAAAAATTTGGACCTGGAAAACTTCTTCAAAAAATTCCAAACTGTTTAAAACTGACGTAAAATATTCAACGACATTCAGCGGTATGAGTAGTGACGTCATGAAGGTATTCGAGTTACAGGTTTGACTGTCTTGTACTGAAAAATCGGAGACGTCAAAAAAAAGTTCAAGCGTCAAAACGACGGTTCAAAATCGAAAAAATCTTCGCAAGAATTGAAATGACAGATATTTGAAGCGAATTTTTTAAAAAATTATGAACAATTTTCATTTTGTTAAGTATTGTTTCTATAGGGCTGTTGAAACGTCATCCTTATCAAAAAATGTGATAAGGAACTGGTGGGAAAAAGAAAAAATCATTCATTTCGTACGTATTTAAACGTAATTTTCATAAATTTATCAATTATTGCAAAAAAAGGAAGTTTTGTGACAATTTTGAAAATAAAAAAAATTGTAGCGAGAAAAAAAATACTTCGAAAATTCAAAATTTTCCCACCAGTTCAATTGTGACGTCAGTTTCAACAGCCCTATGGTGTTGGGCAAAATCGATTATTTGAAAATAATCGACAATAGATTAATCGATTTGCCACAAAAATTTCAAAAACTCCTTTAAATAGCTGAAATCCTCTTGGTCAAAAATCCTTGACATTTTTTTTACAATTCTGAAAAAAAATGAAATAAAAATGTAAAAATTGAACTATTTCTATTTTAAATTACACGTTTCTCAGCGATCCTTACAAATTTTGAGCCCCATTTGGGATTGAAGAGGGACATAACTTGAATTTTAGAAATTTTTAGAGAATTTTTACGTTTTTTGGGGCCCAAATTGGACAAAAATAAAAATTATAGAATATACGATTATTTTTTAAGTCGAATAATCGATTACTTTGATAATTGATTAATAACCGCCCAACACCTATATTTTCAATAAAGCCGTCTTTTTTGCGACTATTTTTCAAAATCATACACTTTTCAAAAAAAAAAGTGTCCGCTGGGCATTTATTTTCCACTGAATTGCAATACGATTTTGAAAATCCATAAAAAATATTACATAGAAACTAAAAATCTGGTTCCTACTATTTTTTTAAAATTTCGAACAAAAACGAAAAAGAATAACAATAAAGAATAAATGTAAAGTTGCGCGTGCATTTCATCGTTCAAAATGTTCAAATACATCCATAGCGCCTTACAACCCTCGGTTATGCAAATATTTCACCATATTTTTATCTCGAGTTCAACGATACCCATTCTTAGGTACGTGTACGTCTACTTACTAAGTACATACCGCACATACGTACGTTCATACTTCTTAGCGAATAAACCGGTGTACCTACAGATCAAGTAGCTAAGCTACACTACGTTTAAAAAAAAAAAGACCCATACCTACACAACGTACAAGTAAAAATTAATACTCTCGGGTATTTTCAGTTGACGATAAGCCATTACGTACTATTTACCTCGGAACTCGAGACATCTTCTACACATACGCTGTATTTGTAGTATCACGGGTAAAAGTAGGCTACAGGTGATATTCGCTAGTCGTAGCGATAATGAGAATAGATAAAATTTATAGTCGTACTAAATGTAATTTTTAATTTGGTTAATTTTAAAAATGGCATGGTTAGTGAACGCGCACACGTCGTTATTATCATCGCTGGATAGAGTGGATGTCTTTTTTTTCTTTTTTTTTTGGCGTTCAGGGATATAAGACTGACAGGTATCGAAAAATATTACCGTACGTGCGAGCAGATATGCGTATTATTACGATGGGCCGTACGCAGTAAATAAACTTCAAACGTAAAAACAAACAGAATTATTCGTCGTTCAACGTTCGATGTAATTAAATGGTGGCTATTAGTAGGCCAAAGGTAATCAGGATGCAGATTCTTGACCGCACGTATTCCTGGCTCTAATATTTTAACAGGCATGTGTAGGTAGGTAGGTAGCTAGGTGGCAAGGTTGGAACGTTGGATAGGTAATATACCACACAAGTTAATGGTTATTCAACATATTACTTTAACATTCGAGTCATCAGTTCGAAAAATGGCATTTCATTGATCCTTTTGTTTTTTCAACGTTTAACCATTTATTTAGCACGCCTACTGGAATTTCTAATTAATGCATTCACACGTTCAAAAATAAAATAAGTCGAAGAAAAATTACTCATTATCGCTACTTGTTTATCAATAGTGTAGTGCTAAATGGAACGATGTCCCAAAGTGTAAAAAATTAAAAGTCATAGTATAGTCCAGCAAATAAGAGAAAAAATGGACCCCCCCCCCCATTAAAGCCTGATTTTTTTTCGCGTTTTACGTTCGTAATGGTCCGTTCTGCGTGTAATTTCCTATCGGAAGGGTTATTTCTTTTTTCAAAAACACTCACTCCCTTGACCAAAAATTAAGGGTAAAAAACACCTATTTTTCAACAATTTACAGCATTTTTGGAAAAACCCTAACCTTTGGCGAATCTCTCCTTAGAAAAGTCTCAAAATGGAAAAATGGTTATGAACAATCATGTTCTACGTGTAATTTCCTATCAGATAGGTTCGTTTTTTTTTCAAAAACACTCACTTCCTTGACCAAAAATTAAGGGTAAAAAACACCTATTTTTCAACAATTTACAGCATTTTGGAAAAAATCGAAACTTTTGTGAATATCTTCTTAAAAAAGCCTCAAAATGGAAAAATGGTTATGAACAATCATGTTCTACGTGTAATTTCCTATCAGATAGGGTTGTTTTTTTTCGAAAACACCCGTTTCTTTGCCCAAAAATTAAGGGTGAAAAACACCTATTTTCCCAATATTTACAGTATTTTTGGTAATGATGGAAATACGAAGCTAAAAGTACCCAAAATGAGTATTTTTTTATACATGCTGGAGGATTCAAAAACGATGTCAGTCATAGGGGTTAAGGGGTGAGGGGTGAAATTTGAAATTTTGAAAATTCCAATGTTTGGTGTCAAAAATTAGGTTTAGGTTTTTTGGCATGCCAATTACAATTTTGAGATTGTTTTTGGTGGCTCGAAGAGGATAATTCAAAATTTTGGTAATTTTTTTGTTCCATTTTCTTTAATTTTTTTTTCATATTCCTTTTAATTTTTCATAAAAAACAATCTCAAAATTGTGATTGGCATGCCAAAAAACCTAAACCTAATTTTTTACACCAAACATGAAAATGTTCAAAATTTCGAATTTCACCCCTCACCTCTTAACCCTCATGACTGAATATCGTTTTTGAATCCTTACGACGCAAAGAAATGTTTCGTATCACCAATAATAAGCAATAACATCGCGTTTATTGTACTTTTTATTTCCACAACCTCGATTTTTTAAATGCAGTATATGGCAGTATTCAATAACCTCCCTTATAATAAACGGTAAGGTTTGAAATTTTTGCGGTTACTTTTTTTGGAATACCCTACCAGCATGTATAAAAAAATACTAATTTTGGGTACTTTTAGCTTCGTATTTCCATCATTTCCAAAAATACTGTAAATATTGGGAAAATAGGTGTTTTCACCCTTAATTTTTGGGCAAAGAAACGGGTGTTTTCGAAAATAAAAACCGAACCTATCTGATAGGAAATTACACGTAGAACATGATTGTTTATAACCATTTTTCCATTTTGAGGCTTTTTTAAGGAGAGATTCACCAAATTTCGGTTTTTCCCAAAAATGCTGTAAATTGTTGAAAAATAGGTGTTTTTACCCTTGATTTTTGGTCAAGAAAGTGAGTGTTTTTGAAAAAAAAAACCTCCGATAGGAAATTACACGTAGAAAAAGATTGTTCATAATTATTTTTCAATTTTGTGACTTATTTGAGGAGATTTTCACGAAAAACCTATTTTCAGCGGACATTTACCCCTCCCCTGAGGGTAGCGGAGGGTTGTGGGGTGTCCATTTTTGTATGTTGTGCAGTGGACCATTACGAACGTAAAACGCGAAAAAAATCAGGCTTTAATTTTTGGGGGGTCAACTCCTAAAATGCCTGGACTAGTAGAGCTGTTAGCTGTTATATAACAGCCGAAATTTTAGTTTGGAACTTCTATTGAACTTTATTATTTCTCAATTAGAGAAGGACCGATATAGGGTGGGGTGGAGGGGGGAATGAATCCTCTTAACGGAATTTTTCCGTATTCAGTTGGGAAAATTTACTATTTATACTCATATTTTCCAAGTTGAAAAAATTTGTGACCGGTGCAGGGAAAAGGTACCTAAAGTCGGAATTTTCAAAAATAAGTTTTTTTAGCTAAAATTATAAAAGGGTCCATAAGGAACATTTTAAGACTTTGATGAGCATCCAATGATTTTTCGCCGAGATAGAGACATTTGAAGTTGGGAAATTCTTGAATTCCAAAAATACAAAATTTCGAGATTAACCTTACTCCTGTTTTTTATGTACATATCAATCATCAGAAGAGCCGCCAAAATTATTATTTTATTCTAAAATTTCACGAGAAATTCGTTTCTGATATCGAAAATTACCTTAGGAGAAGATAAAGAATGAAAAATTTACCATTACGATGCGTTTAATTTCGAAAAAAAAATTCTTTACAAAAAGAAATCCTATTTTTCATGCACTTCTCAATCATCAAAAAAGCTGCCAAGACTACTTTATTGTACTAAAATTTCACGAGGAATTCGTTTCTGATGTCGAAAATTACTTGCGAAGAGAAGAAAATGAAAAAATGTACTATTTCAATGCGTTTAGTTTTGAAAAAAATCCTGTATTACAAAAAGAAATCTGGGTACCTATTATGTATTATTAAATAAATTACAAAAAGTAGGTATAGCTTATTTTCGATGAAGGGAAAACGATTTTGAGATTTTTGAAGTTTTTTACGTTTAAACTGACGAGTGCCCAAAAAGGTGACACATTTCATGGATCGCATTTTGCAGCGCACCTCGATTTTTTTAACGTTCCGACTTCAAGTAGGTACCTTTTCTTCTGTCGGTTTGAATGTCATTTAGACGTGTTCTAATAGGTTATTCGAAGTGAAACCGAGGCGTAAAGGTCTGAACTACTTGAAAATGCAAAAAAAAATTTAAAAATTGTCCTTTCCCAAATTGAAAAAATTTTCATAATCTTCCAAGTTGAGAAAATTTACTAATTTCTATTCATATTTTTCTAAATTGAGAAAGTTGAACATTTATGCTATTATGCTTTTTTTATACATATAAAAAAACAAATTTATCATTTGTATCCATTTTTTCCAAAGTTGGGAAAATTGAACAGTTTTGTTTTTTGTTTTTTTGTTTTTGAATTCGTAATTTTTTTCCATAATTAGGTACCTACTGATTTAATCAATAAATGTAAATTTTTACTGATTCATTTTAGTAGTTATTGAAAAAATTACTGCTTCGAAAATGAGAATTCATCAATTTAATCAGTACCTAGTTTTTCAGTAATTGGTATTAGTGAAATTTCACTGATTTTTTAGTAACTTCATTCTGACTATTTTTTCAGTGAATTTTCACTGATTCGAAGTAAGAGCAATTTCATTTGACTTTCGAGAAAATTTCATTTGAAAAAATGGATTCCGGAATACATTTTTTGAGGGGTTTCTATGCGAGAATTCGGTCGTTTGGGAAATCACATTCGAGAAATTAACCCAGAATCATTAGGTACCTATTGACATTTTGTCTGCTCTCTTAATTTGAATCAGTGTAGTGACTTTTCATTTTGAATTGGAAATTTTTTAAATAACAACTGAAATGAATCATTAAAAAGTTACATTTACTGATTAAATCAATAATTATGGAAAGAAATTAGGTACTTACTGATTCAAAATTGAAAAATCACTAATTGAATCAGTAGTTTTTTTTATTGATTTCTGCAGTGACTTAATTCTGACTATTTCACCAGTGAATTTTCACTGATTCAATTTAAGAGAGTACCATTCTGACACAAAATATAAATTTTTACAAACTTTCGAATAAAGTGGTGATTATATTTGAAAATTTTCCAACATAAGTGCAATTTTCTAGACTCAAAAGTTTGAAATTGTTTATTTTGAGGGAATCCTCCCCCCTCCCGATTCAGTTTACTACAGTTCAAGTTTCAAGTTCAATACCAAAATTGCCTTAAGGTTAAATTTCCTTATTCAGCCAAGCTTTAAGATTCCATACCTATATTGAAGTTTGCATCCTTTGTGAAGCTTATAAACTGAACTAATTTTCAACACTGATTCACTCAAAAATTTGGTCATTAGAGTAATCCCCTTTTCCCATTTCTCATTATTGGGAACGATTTTTAGATGAGAACTGAACCATAAACTAATTAAAATTGAGGTTTTGAAAATCCTATAAGTTTTAGCATTCCGATTGGATTTTTTAGGTGTTGATCTACTCCCCCCCCCCATCACTTCTTGGTCTCACTTGTTTGGGTTATTTGCTTCGCATCGCTCGGCAATAAACCTCAAAACTCGTCGAAAATC
Organism: Pseudococcus viburni; assembly: GCA_033439095.1. Lineage (NCBI taxonomy): Eukaryota > Metazoa > Arthropoda > Insecta > Hemiptera > Pseudococcidae > Pseudococcus > Pseudococcus viburni. The sequence continues at coordinate 10,516 of JAVBJF010000271.1, forward strand.
GTACTTTATCTCCCTAGTTGCATTTTCATTTATACCAAGTATTACTTTACGATTTAAAAATGTTGGGTTACGTTTCAAGCCACTGAACACACCACTCGAATTTTATGAATATTGTTTTAATCAAAGTGCAATAGGTTTTTGAAAAATATCGTCAAAAATAAGGTCATGAAGAGGTCTGGTATACAATTTTGAAGTCAGTGATTCAGGGAGATGTAAAAACTCAAATCTTACGGAAGGGGTGTTCTATGTTCCCAATAGGTGACACCATCCAAAACTCAAAAATGGCGAAAATCATGTGTTTTTTTTCGAAAATCACCCCACATTAAAATCCTTGGGCTCGGTTACCCTTTGTGCTGGGAGGTTCAAAATTTTTTTACAAGATCTCCCACTCGAATAAACTACTTCACCAATTTTCGTCAAATTCGAATTCAAGATTTTTTCAAGTCACCCTGATAAATAATTAAATATAGGTAAGTAAGTATGAGATGTGAAATTGCCTAAGGTCTAAAAAAAGAATATTTTCGACCTAAAAGGCCCAACACGGGAAAAATTTATTTCCGTTTCATACTTAATCTAAAAAATGGGCTTAACCCAATAGCCATCACTTTTTTTTCAAAAATTCACCCAAAACACGATATTCTTATCAATGAATATTATAACAAGTTCAACTCAAGATAACAAACCTCGCGATATTGCGAACACCGAGTTATTTTTGTGTAAAAATATCCTCTTGTTACTCTTATTAGTAAATAATTATGTAAACGGAAGGTATAGTGTTACATGAAGTCCTAGCCTAAGCCTAATGAACGAAAACAACCTTATTAATTTCATTTTTCTACTATTCCCTGCCAGACTCACATTGAAATCCGGTTTAATTATCATACCTTATTAATTAACTAATTTACACGTCAATTAGTTCATTTCGAAAGTCAAATTGAATTATTTCAAACGAGAAAAAAATTCAACAGAGATCAACATAAACTTTTAAAGACTTTCATCATTAACGAAATTTTGATTTCCGTACGTGGCAACACTGATTCCACTAAGTAAAATTGATAACTCCGTTTTCTTTCGCTTATTCTTGGTTCTTCCAATGTTTATTATGAATTTTACGTGTGAGCTCGGTCGTTGATACATTTTCCGTTTTAATTATGTGATTGCATAGTGTTCTGTGTGTCTGCATTCGCAGATAATTCATTATTTTACAGTCAACTCGAACAGAAAGATAATTCGGAACACATCACGTCGATCTGCGTTCACGCCGCTGTTCGTAGACTCATTTTATCAACCAAATTACTGTTCGTAATTTGAACTGTAGTCCTACTCAATCAAAACAATTTACTCGTTTTGTAAGTATATCGATTAATTTGCTCTAAACGTACAAAATATGGCAATATCTCACCTCAGGATACCTTTTCCTTCTGTATTTGAGTATCGATAGCAATGCTCTATATCTTGCAATAAAAAATATCACTGACCCGGTATCAATTGTTCTCGATACAACATAATTTCATCGTCTGATTACAGTTTATCAACCTACGTTTCCTGAACTTCACCAAGATGGTACTCAGATCGCAGTTAAGAATGAATAAAAACATCGTGTTCCCATTCATCAGCTGTATAATGATAATGTTGACTTTATTAGTACTGATCCACAAATCAGCCGATGAACTGAGCGCTGCCAAGAAAGAAATCGGTCTATGTAAACAACAATACGACTCGCTATATACTCAACTACAAAGTAATTATTCCGAAATTTACCCAATCTAGGAAATATCTCGTACGTTTAATCAGCTACAGATAATGAAAAAATTCCTCCTTATCAGCAGTACAACGCTGAAATACCAAATCACGTTAAATATCGTTTATTCTAAATTTTACGAGTACCAGTGAAAAAAAAAAAGTAAAACCGAATTAGAAAATGTTTCTTGTAAACATGTGTAGTTATGTAATGTACACGATGTTCGTTCTTGTCCAAGGCGAAAGTTGACATCGTTAACGTTTCTTTTTTTTCGCAGATGCCATTGAATATAAATTACGGTTAGAAAAAACACTTCAGAACGAAAAGGCAGATAATAAACAGAAAATTGAAAATATTCAAGTTTTACTAAGTCAAGAAAAAGAAGAACGGAGGAAAGAAAAAGAAGAAGCTGAGAACCGTTACGAAGCGTTGAATCAGAAATACAAATTCAAAGAGGTATTTCGTGGATTTTTTCAATACAAATGTGTATCATCGGTTTACATTCCGGTCCTTATTTCAGAGCGAGAATAAAGACGATAAAGAGAACGTTGAAAGCCTACGAAAACAAATCTCGCAGAAAAACGAAGAAATAGACTTATTAACCAAGCAGCTCTCGTCTCTGCGTTCAGAAAAAGAACAGTTGGTCGCTCAAAAGGATGAAAAAATCAACGATTTGGAAGTACGTCGATACGGATACGCTGACGATAAAATCGTGTTTGTTTACTAACCCACAAAAATACTCGATAAATTTTCCAACAAATGGTTCCATTCGACGTAGAAAAATTACGTTAATTTAAACACTGCTGACGAACACTTGTACAAGGTGCACAGACTGAAACATTCACGATTATGATACGTTATATGGAATATTTCGCATGTTTCAGGCCAGGCTGAAAAAATACGATAAAGATGCTCCGGTAATTTCACCACCGAAAAAACCAGCAGCACCCACACCAGAAACAATTGATAATGCTCATGGCAATCAACAAGTAAATTATTTTAAACTAACGAGGGAATCATTTGAAGTGATCGATTCCAATTGGAATTGGTTTTCGATTTTTTTAGAAAGAACAATGAGCATGTTCTAAGACCCTCCTAATCAAAATTTCTGCTGCTCGAGTTCATATCTCGATTTTTAGCATTTTTGAAAATTTAAAATTCGGATTTTTCAGCACACATACGATGTTTGAAAAGGGTACTTTTTTTTTTTTTACCAAAATCTGATAAAATTATGGATTTCTCTACCAGATAGCAACCTCTTAAATTCAAATTTGACTATTTTCAGCCATTCTGGAGCCTCCATCATAATTTCAATTTTCTCCAGTATTTTTGAATTTCTTCAAAAAGACTCCAAATTCATTTGAGCAGCTAAAAATCGAATTCTTGCTTCCTTTCAACCATTTTAACGAGGAAATTCATCTCTAGCTCGATTTCCTGGCATGCAGAGTGTGAATTTTTGACCAGGTTTTAAATAGAAGAAAATTTCAGTATCTGTCTGAAATTGACTTCCTTGAACTAAATTTCATTATTTCCGGCTATTCTGGAACTTTCGGCCAATTTTGAATTTTACCTATTTTAATAATGGTTCGGAAGCTCTAGAATAGCCAGAAATGGTCAAATTTGGTTTCAAAAACTTTATATTGAAAGGGAAAAGTTCTGTGCTGATGAACAGTGAGGCAACTCAACGATTTGACCGTCTTTCATTATTTCGTATTTTTTTCAAGTTAAAACGCTGGTCAAAAATACATATTGGAGTGTTCGCCTTGAAATCAAGTCAGAGTTGGATTTTCTCGCTGAACTAGTCGAAAAGAAATCGAGAATTGGATGTTTAGCTGCCCGAGTCAATTTAGATACCTTCTGGAAAAAAATCGAAATTGTGCTGGAAACTCCAGAATGGCTGAAAATAGTCTAATTTGGATTGAAGTGGTCGATATTTGATAATTTTTTTATCCTAGTACCTTCATCGTCATCTTTCAGTATAAAAAAAAAAAGAAAAAAAAATCGTTAAAACAGTTTTTAATTTTCAAAAATTTGTCAAAAATCGTGATATCAACTTGAGCAGCTGAAATTTCGTCTACGAGGGTTTTAGGAATTGTTCTTTTCAAAATCCCAAGTATTGTTTGATTGGAGGCAGACACCTCGAGTAGTTTCCTTGTAAGCTGACCTTGTAGAATGATCTTTACCCCAATTGGATTATTTTTACAGGCCGAAGGAGCCCAGCGACCGAATCCAAATTCCACCACTCCTAATATAAATCCAGATGCTTTAGCTGCAGAAGCCGATCAAAATCAAAAAGTAAGCCTCAAACTGCATTCGTATCTTTGTAATCATGCATTCGAACTAATCTATCGAAAATTTCAGGTCGCACCGCCACCGCCACCTCCTCCTCAGCAAGCCGACCATGAAAATTCCGTATTCCAGGAACAAATGCGTCAAGACCTAGGTGTTCCATTGAACGACGATCACAAACCAGAAGAGAGTAACGTATGTAATCTCCTCGAAAATCTTTAACTAGTCTAATTTCAACCTCGATTCGTGCTCGATTACAATTTTCATCATATTTTACCAGATAAACGCACCGGATAAAAAAGAAGACGACGCGAAACTCTCCGCCAACGCTGAAAACAGCAAAAACGCCGCCAACATGGTTCTTCCTATGCCCAACATGGATCAAAACATCCCAAAACCTCAGCCCAGCGTCGCCAGCAATAACGCCGGCGAAGCACCGCAGATCGACGAACGCAATAAAAATATACCAGCGCCGAATCAAAATGCTATTGAAAAGTGAGTATAGATTGTAGATGGCCGATGGATTTCGTTAAATATTTTGTAAAATTGTCCAATTGTTGTATTTTTCTCTGTTGTGATATTAAATGTTATGTTTTTTATGTTGTATCGCTTTTTAAATAGAGTACTTCCAAAGCAAATGAACAATTACAACGCTGATTACAAAGATAATTTCGGTGAGGAAGACGGTACGTGATCGAGTGTTTTAGGATTTTTTGTTTTCTAACATACTAAAACTTGAGCGTAGATAGAATGTGCTAATAAAAAGGTACAAGGAAAAAATTCTGATTTTTAACTCTTTCACTGAGAATGTTTTAGTGTTTTGAATGTGCACGACTAATTCTTTGAAATATTTCTATAACGAAACAAGCTGATGTTAATTCTAATAAAATGCATGCCGATTTTTTAAAATTTCACTTTTACTATAACCTAACCTAATAATCGAGATTAGAAATGATTCGCCGTGAGAAATTACCTATTTATTAAGACGACTCGCAGTACTTTATTCAACAAAAAGTAATATATTTTATGATTTTTTAATTACAGGAGAAGAAGGTGAATACATGGAAAATGATATTGGAAAAGGACAAGCGATCCCTAAGAGAGACTATAAACATTTCGTAAGTATTGGTAGTTCAGTAAATGAGGAAACAAAAAGGACTGACCCTCGACAAAATAAATTAATCAGAAAAAAATTGAGAGGTTAAAATGTGTTATCAAAAGTTGAAGTGATATTCAAAAAATGAAAAAACTCAGCTCACAGTCATCGTAGAAAACGTATCATTTGAGCTCATCATTTATCCCTTCCATGGAAAAAACTTTGTGAAATTTCACTTCCTCCTCTGACTGAATCCTTCCCCCTCCTTAGTTGCCTTTCAAATCTGACTATAGTAGGTAGCTAGGTACTTATTTGAAATTTTCTGAAAAATGAAAAAAAAAATGGCAGAGACTTTTATCCAAAAAAATCCATTGGTGTCTATTCTTTACTTTTACTCTATTTTTTAATAAGACTTTCACAGCATCATTTTTTTATTGGAATTATTTTTAATTTCCTTTGAAAATTGAAAAAATTACTGCTACATACATTTTTTTTAAAGTGATCTTGAAATCGATACTTTGTTGACGAATTTTCATCACCCTTCCCCTGCATCATCAATCCATCATCGTCGCAATTTTTCAATGATGGAAAAAAAGTATTATTGATATTGGATGTTTCTTAAGTATTTCAATGGTGGAAAATCGTTGCCTACAATTTTCGGGTAGAAGTACCCATATTGAGACCTTTTCATGAAAAAAATTTCTCAAAAATAATTTTTTTGATTTTTCAATAGAAAATGAAAAACATGAAAAAGTGATTTTTTAATTAAGCTTGAAAACGAGATAAAGGCGAAAACCTTTGATAGTCAAAGGCGAAAACTAGGCTTCAATTTGAAATTGGGGGGGGGGGGGGGGGTAGAGGGAAGCACAAAACTCGTGTGTAGATCACAAAATGACTTGGGTAAAATTTCACCCCCCCACTCCACCTTTATTTTATCTCTCTCCACTCAGCCTTAAAATCTGACTCCGTTAGAAAAATTTTGAACATTGAAAAAAAAATCTAAAAAGGGTCTTTCGTGGATATTTTTTCAGAAAGAAAGTTGAAAATAACTTCGGCCCAGATTTCCCACTTGTTTTCCAATGTTTGAAAAATCATGTCCGACGCATTCTTCATCATTTTAAAAAAATGGGCTGGATTTATTTTTATAGTTTAAGTACTAATAGGTATTCACAGGAAATTTTTTTTAGCATTTTTTGAACGTAGATAGATTTCAAGGCCGAGTGAGCAGGAAAATGGTAGGTCTTCACTTGACGTTGTGCTGCTCCCCCCTATTTAGTTTTTGAAAAGGAGGGAAAACGATCGCCATTTTTACTTTCCTGTTTTAACAATTTTTCAGGATTTGAAAAATATATTTTTCAGTGTTTCCTTCGTGAATTTCGTATACAGATTTGAAAAAAGTCGTTGAAATGGCCTCAATTTGAATACGGTTGCCCAAAAAATCATTGTACATATGTGATTTTTCATCACTCCCCTCCCCATCATGGCGAATTTAAAAAAATGAAAATAGATGCATTACACGGTTTTTCCAAAATTGAGACTAATGAAAAATGGTTGCCAATGATTTTTTTGGAGAGAAGTATTCATACCTATTAAAGTTATTTCAAGAAAAAAAATTTCGAATTTTTTTTCGATTTTCTACAAAAAATTCTAAACCAAAAAAAGTAATTTTTTTTAAGTACTCTCTGAAAAATTTGGTAAAGGGGAAAATAATAACCAATGGCAGTTTTAGACAAAAATTCTAAGACAAATTCCCCCAATTTCTCAAAAATTTTCGATTATAATTGAATTTGAAGTCAGTTGGGGGGGGTGCAGGAACCAAAATTGAGTCAGAGAGGAGGAATGGAATTTTTACTAAGGTTTTTTAAAATTTAGACATACCATTCTTCTTCCCTCCAATAAAAAAAAAACAATCCATACCCTAGGGTTGATCCTTCGGTCAGATAAAAATATGATTTGATTTTCTTACGTGCTATAACTCTTTTTCTATCGAACAGTGGAATCAGATGGCCGAACCAGGGCTTGAAGAAGAAGGAAATACACGCCTAATGATTTATTGTTCAGAATGTCTTACAGGTCCTGCAATAGTGGTGCTGCAAGGGGAAAAAATAATAAATCTTTTGGCTCAAAAATTCCGTATTTTTCATTAAAAATTATTTTTTTATAATTTTAGAAAAATCAAATTTTGAATTTTTTTTATCTCTCGTTGAAGAATTTTTTTATTTTATAGGTGAACTTTTTAAACATATTTTTCAAAACAATCGTCTACTTCATCTTCACTTCTTCAGAATTGCACATCCAATTCTATTGCCTCTCCCCCTCCCCTTGAAAATCATTTTAGTTCGTATCTAGTTACCAAAATATTATTAATTCCAAAAAAGTACCAAAAAGAGGTTAAAAATCAGCTACGAAAACAGTTTGTATAAAGTTTTAAGTTTTAATTTCTGTACAAATCTTGAAAATATTGAGATGTGAGGTGAATTTTTTGGGGAGGGGGTAGATATCTCGTCGAAGACCCGGATAAAATCCTGGAAAAGTTTCGTATTCTGATCACTGCTTCGCTATTTATACCTGAACTTTTGATTGGATCGATATCAGCCTTCGATCTGAGTCGGGTCTCGTCCTCTCGTCCTATCTTTAATTTCACGCAGGAACATTTTCATTAATTTAAGTATAATTCTTTCATTTCAGGAAGACCAAATAAACGATGGTGGCGAATCAGTGGTTATCCATCCAAAATAAATGAAAATTCCACTTTCTTGAGCAGATCATCACATCACCGTGGTATTCGTGCCATCAGCATTCTTCGACTGCATTTTATTATTTTACTTTTCCCGCCCTTTTTGTACGTACTTACGATTTATACTGATTATTTTATACATAGATATGTAAAGCATGTCGCGTCTAGGGAGTAGACGATTAATATTTTATATATGCAGGAAAGGCATTAGATACAAGAATTTTTTTGTTTAGATGGAAATCGAACTAGGATATTCTATTACTCGTATAATACAGTATTATAATCATCTTATTAGGCTTGAGGCTTGTGTACTTAAGTAACCTCTCTATTTTATTTCATTATTGAGTTTTTTTTTCCAGGGGGTTAAAATATATGTTTAGTGTTACCACTTCGTAATCGATACTCGAGTATTATTTTATTATTGTACATATAAAAGACGTATAGATATAAATACTAGAAGTATTTTTTTAAAGATCTTATATTCATTAAGTTTTATTTATTTTTTCGAATCGAATGCATGTACGGATAATGATTCCTTATTTTAAAAAAAGGAAATTTCATCTTAAGATTTACTTTTTAAAACCTTTTTTATTATAATATTTTAGAAAATATTTAAACGAAGTAATTCCGTTATAAAATCGTGAAACGAAATTACATCGTGGTAAGGCTTCGAGTAACGAAATTAGCTTTAATTTTATATTCAAACGCTAATTTTTTTTCGCAATTTGGCAATAAAACAAAGTACTTTAGAGGTCGAATAAAAACTAGCGTAACTCGATAATTTTCATTATTCAAATAAACGAGTGCATTTTACCGCTCTCTAAAGAAATTGGAATCAGTTTATGTATTTTTTTATTGCCTGTAGTGATAGGTCTCTTTTTATATTAGTTCGTGATTTTTTTTCTGTGTTGAATGTAGCGTGTTTTTCATTTTTTTTTCTATTTTACGTGTAATTCTGGTAAAATATATAAATTTTTTCGTATGTTTTGGTATTTTGAGTTGGCTGGGTTAATAAATGAGTACGTAGGAAGACCTTTATTATTATTTCCGAATGCGTTTCCCAGCAAGACGGATATTTCCGAATTAATGGCCAACTCTTCTCATTACGAACGTATTGTAAAGATGAGGGTCGCAGCCACCCTATTCCCATTTCGACCTGCTGGCTGTCTCTGCTGCCATCACAATTCTGTAAATTCGTTCATCTTATTCAATGATTTAACGTTACGTTAATTTTACAGCGGTGGACAAAATTTAATTTAAATAAGGGTTAGCCCGGGTCCGATTTTAGAAGGGTAGCAAACGATGACCGATGGGTGTTTATATTAATTTCGAATCGAATTGGCAGACTGGTATAGGAGAGGTAAGGGGTAATTATCCTAATGATTTTGATTTTATTTTTAAAATCCGGAAGTATTTATCTTTAATTCAGCCAGATAAAAAATTTCAAGCTGATTTTAATATTTTTTTACATTTTGATAAGTGAACGCAGAGACCTTTTAGATTTGACATCCAAAAGATTAAAATGTATATGGATAACGAATGCGAAAGGGGTTAAATACCTACAATGATCGCACGTCTCATTTATCATCGAAATGTTGCCTATTTCAATATTGAAGGGGTTACTTTTGAAATTCTTGACGTGCACGTGCAACACTAATGTTGGCAAAAGTATTGTAATAGCATCTTGAAAATTTTCAATATTATTTTATCTTTGGAAGGTTTTGATTTCAACCTTAGGACAAAGTATATGAAATCAAAAGTGATTAAAATATTCCAAAAATGGTTGCCAAAAATTATAAGTACAATTTATTGAAATTCACATAATAAAAATTAGGCTCCTACACAGGTTGTGCGGCGAGTGGCCTGTCATACTTCATTTTTTGGATATAACCTGGTACCACTAAAAAAAACATGTCAAATGAACAAGTTGCATATCTTGAAAATTGAAGGGGCAAAAATACGGTTTTTTAAAAAATCACGTAAATTTTTTTTCAACCATGGGAATGGATAATACTTTGAAAACTGTATAAATTTTCATTGCATGACTTTTTGCATAACTCGAAAATGACGGGGCTACAAAAAATTTTGTTCAGAGAAAATTATAAAAAAATTTACTAATCAAGGGAATGGATAATATGTTGAAAAATGAACAAATTTTGTTCTATAGACTTTTTGCCTAACATAAAAAATGAAGGGCTACGGGTCATCCAAAATTGAGAAAATTGAAAGAAATTTTGAAGCCCATTTATTTTGAATAACCCGTAGCCCCTTCATTTTCGATGATAGGCAAAAAGTCTGTAAAACAAAATGTTTTCATTTTTCAGCATACCATCCATTCCCTTGATTAGTTTATTTTTTTAGAACTTTTTTGAACAAAATTTTTTGTAGTCCCTTCAATTTTCAAGTTATGCAAAAAGTCTTTGAATGAAAATTTATTCAGTTTTTAAAGTACAATCCATTCCCATGGTTGAAAAAAAATTTACGTGTTTTTTTTGAAAAACAGCATTTGCCCCTTCAATTTTCAAGATATGCAACTTGTTCATCCAACTTTTTTTTCAGTGGTACCACTGGTACCCGGTGATATCTAAAAATGAAGTACGACAGGCCACTCGCCGGACACCCTATAGTTTTAAGTCTGAGTAAGTCTGTCCAAAATCTTATTTTTTTGAAGGGAGGGGGAGAGGGAGGGGTGTTCATTGAAAATTCACGAAAGCCAGAAATTTTAAATTGCTGGAAAGTGTCCTTTGCTAGAGGCGATCGTATTGCGTTTTTTATCGAAATTTAAGTAGAAGAAGGGATTGCCCAAAAAATGTGTGTAGATTTCAAAACAAATTGGTTACCATTTCAACACCACCCTTTCCAACTTCACTATTAACTCCCCACATTCGGCCTGAAATATGACTATTTATTAAGAGATCTTTTGTATACCGTAAGATGTGGTAACTTTGGCCCTGTGCAAAAAGTACCGCTGGGCCTAAGTTACCCCCTAAGGTCAAAGTAACCCCATCTTACGATACCTAATTAAAACTTGAAAACGCTGCGCGGGATTAAAAAATGCATACAGAGCTCGTTCTGGTCTCATTTTGAAGCCAATTGATTACATTATCACAAGGTGGTCTTCACTCAATGCCGACCTCCTTTTGCCATGGAACGCCACATATGTTTTCAATAATTAAGAGGTTCTATGGTACCAATCAACCGAAAATTTCTGTCACACAAACTTCAAAGGGTTCTCTCTTAGTGGAAAAAATTTCGTATTTAATTTACACATTTATGAGAAAATGAAATTAAAAAAATTTTCAATCGCGTTTTTGCATTTACCCCGCCCCCCATGGGGCAAATGCCAAATCGTAAATTATTTCTGAAGGGGCTTATTTTTCCAGTTTTTCTGGTCAATTCAGAATCTAAGTAAAATTTATCACCTTTTGATATACTCATTACCTTTGTTTGATCAAACTTTGTCGGAGATATCCGCCAAAGAAGAAATTTTTTAAAGGAGTGAAAAAATCGTGTTTTTTATTAAAAAAATTTTTTTAATATGCTAAAAATTGAAAACCAATTATCACTTGTCATAAGTATGACGCACAGTGGGCCACAGACCCCCCAAAAACGGGCGAAATTGAAAAAAAAAAGTTTTCGGATGAACTTTACAAATACAGTATGGTATTGTATACAAAATGATACGTAAACAACGGGTATCGGATTGGCCGGACACCTTACCCAACGTCCGTACCGCAGTGCGAAACTTCAACTATCCAGTATGCCACTTTTTTCCAGTTTATAAGGGTGATTTTCAAACGCGCGTAGCTCGTGTAGGTTTTATTATTTTTTAAAGTTCAAAATATGGAATAGACTCCTCAAAGTCAGTACTTTCACCTCCTGTGGTCGGTTTTTACTCATCATGATTATTTGATAACTTATTGGGCCTATAAACTATACCAGTTTTGAAGTGAAATGTATGTCTTTATTGATATGAAAGTGTATGCGTCCCGCCGTGTCCCGCGTTCTCTCCTGGGCCTGGAGTTATGTTTAGGTATGGTTTATCACGGAATATTTCGATTTTTGCCTTCTGAGCCCGACTGCCCTCACCAGGCTCATTTTTCTTTCGAAAAACTAGCAATTTTGGTTAAAATCGTTGACATGATTTTTTTAAAATAAATTTTCATTCTGCAATTTATTTGAGTTATGTGCCTTAATCTATGTTTTCGATAGCATAGAATACGAATTTGGCAACATTTTCCCCCTATGGATGAAAGATTAGGATGGAGAGGGGGTAAAGCCTGGAAAATTTTCAATTTTCTCAAGTGATATTTGATTTTTCCCCTCCCCACGCCCACCCCTTCACTCCTACTCAAAATTTTTTTCCAGATTCGGATTCTACGACCCCAAAAACGTAAAGTGAGACTATTTTCTCAACAGTACCATGGTATACTGAATTACGCCCGTTTTCGGGGGTTCTGTGGCCCACTGTGTGACGTATTTTATTGGGAAACACAAAATTTTGATGAAATTTGAACAAGGGTTTATTTTTCAAAGTACTCTCTCATTTCGAATCAGTGAAAAATCACTGATAAACAGTCAGAATTGCAGCACAGGAAAAATCAGTGAAATTCACTGATTTTCAGTGATTTTTCACTGATTATTCAAAGAATTTCACAGATTTTTCAGTGAATTTCATAAATATCACTGTGTTTTCAGTGAATTTTCACTGATTTCCAGTGATTTTCTTTCACTGATTTGTTTTCAGTGAAAAAATTTCACTGATTTTCTCCTGTGCTGCAATTCTGACTGTTTCTCAGTGATTTTCGGTAATTTTCACTGATTTATAATTGAGAGAGTACGCTTGATTTTGCACAATACCTTTTCAAGGTCTGGATTTTTTCCCTGTACCCTCAATTTTTCAAGACTATCCCAAACTTCAAATTTTTTCAACCTCAATTTTTCAAGACTAACTTTTTTCCTCAAAATTTCCCAAAATTCAAATTTTTTTAACGGCAATTTTCCAAGTCTAAAATTTTGAAGTTTGAAAATTTTTAAAATTGAAAAATTGACATTGAAAAAATTTGAAGTTTTAAAAATTTTAAGAAAAAAATTTTAGTCTCAAAAAATTTGAAGTTTGTGAAATTTTGAGAAAAAATTTTCAGTCTTGAAAAATTGAGGTTACCTACAGTAAAAAAATTCAGACATTGAAAATTTTATTGTGCAAAATCAAGCGTACTTTGAAAAAAAAATGCTCACCACCCACCGAATTCTGTAAACCAGGCCAGGTATATTTTGATAATAACTTCCAAAAACGCAAAAAATGGTAAAATTTTGTACTTAAGTAAATATCAAAAATTTAATATATAAATTTTCAAACTTTTGATGGACTAGTAGGTATTCTTTTTTTTTTGTATTTTCGACCCATTTTACACCTGAAAATCGTTTAAAAAATTCTGGGAGTAGAAATAAAATGATAGATATTTACGATTTTGCAATATTGCCCTCACATGACCTTTTTGGGGGTAAATGCAAAAACGCATTTTTCCGCTAATGTAATGAAAATTTTTCAAAAATGATGGTCTTAGCTTAAACTTAATAAATCAACAAAAAATCAGTTCAAAAAAATTTATTTTGTACGTTTTTGGCCATTTTGAAAAAAAACGATTCAACTTTACTAAGGAGCGATTTTGACACATGTTGAGAAAAACATTGCACCGATTTCGTTCAGGCTGAGTGAGTAGGTACCTATACATATAGGCAATAGAAGTGGTTTAACATACCAAAAGAAGGCGCGATCAAAAGTCATGTTTTTTGACCTGCAGAAGCTGATTTTGCAAATACCTCGATTTTACAATTATCCCACTACACCTTACGGTTGTTCGTAATTTTTATGGGTGCAGAGGTCGGGTGATAAGCGGCAGCATCAAGCTCTATACTCTCTACACAGAGTATAGAACCGAACTCGCCACGTGATGTCACTGCTCACTCATACACACACAAAATGCAGTCAAGCGTGTTAAAAATTACCGACAACCTTATTGTTAATTACTATCGGTAAATTTGTAAAGCTCTCTTCCCTCGGAATAAAATCAGTCAATTCGAGCTTAGTTCAAAATGAAGTGGTTTGATAAGTTTTCGCAAATATTAATTGTTTGAATTGTTTCGTTATCTTGTATGTACCGCCAAAACTTCTTTCTTCAATACATATTTCTCATATAAATCTACACAGGTGAAGTGGTTCGAGATTTCAGGTAGGTACCCACAAGAATTTTAAGATATCATAATTCCAATGAGAGTCAAATTTGAAGGATTGATGCTTTAAATTGTTAAAATTGGAAAGTATTGTGTATCGTTTATCCATCTTTCATCGAAGAAAACTGCACGAAATGTTATTTCCAAGTAAAATGTTATTTTTTTGTATCTTTGAATAAATGTTCAAGTACCTATTTATATAACATATTTTTATACAGTTAATTAGTTACCTACTTATTACGTTGCTTTTGCAAATGAGATTTATGCTTCGGGAAAATGACCGTGAACCGCAGAAAAATACGTGCGATTAATTCTGCGTTGAAAATTCATCCCAAATTAATCGCAGCTCAATAATGCGCCAAGAAATCGTGAGATGATTTTTTTGGGATAAAAATCCATTCCAATTATCGTTCCGGCCACAAAATATAGAAAAATACGTGCGATTAATTCCGCGATGAAAATTCATCCCAAATTAATCGCAGCCAAAAAATGCTCAAAAAAATCGGGAGATGATGTTTTTGGGATGAAAATCCATTCCAATTATCGTTCCGGCCTCATTAACTAGAAAAATACGTACGATTAATTCCGCGATGAAAATTCATCCCAAATTAATCACCGCTCGAAAATTCTCGGAAAAATCGTGAGATGATTTTTTTGGGATGGAAATCCGATCCAATGATTATCCCGGCTTCAAAAACTAGAAAAATACCTGCGATTAATTCTGCGATCGATGAAAATTCATCTCAAATTAATCGCAGCCCAAAAATGCTCGGAAAAATCGTGGGATGATGTTTTTGGGATGAAAATCTATTCCAATGATCATTCCGACCTCAAAACCTAAGAAATAAGTATGTGCGATTAATTCCGCGTTGAAAATTCATCCCAAATTAATCGCAGCTATTAATTCCGCGTTGGCAGCTCGGGAATTCTTGGAAAAATCGTGAGATGATTTTTTTGAGATGAAAATCTGATCCAATGATTATCCCGGCCTCAAAATACCCTATCCGGGAAAATGTCCGTTCGGGATTTAGACTTCGGGATAATGACCGTGACCAGTTTTTACCATTTTTCCAGTTTTGGCTGCTGGAGAAAGTCATAGATGGTCATAGGTATAAATTATCCCATTGAAAATAAAGAAAAAAAAATGACATTCCTCAAGTTACGCAGCGAAGAATTACTTGCATTCTCATTTGGTTACCTACAGGTTCAAAAGAATTATCGGACGGACCAATTGCCAAAAATGATGTAAATTCAACACTAGACTCTACAACTTCTATAATGGGTAGATTTAGAGGAAAAGTTGCCATCGTTACCGCATCGACTGAAGGGTACATGATGATTTTTTATTCATCAGACCATCACCATTGTTCCATTTATCAACCTTTAATTTAATACTCAACAGTATCGGGTTCGCTATTGCCAGAAGATTGGTTAGTGAAGGAGCCCAAGTGGTAATCAGCAGCAGAAAACAAGAAAATGTTGATGCTGCGATGAAAAGCTTGAAAATTTTCGGACATAATGTGAGTGGTATTGTATGCCATGTTGGTAAAAGCGAAGATCGTCGGAAATTATATAAAGAGGTTCGTGCTTAAATAGAAAAATGCGTAGACTTTAATTAGACTATAATGAATGAAAAATGTGAAGAAGCAAATTAATCGAATACTTACTTATATCTACTTACTTGTTACAGACTATCGATAGATTTGGAGGTATAGATATATTAATTTCGAACGCTGCTGTAAATCCGTTTATTGGTTTCACTCCTGACGTAAGTATCGACCAATTATGTCTTTTTAATTGATAGATACCTACCTATTATAAACTTTTGCAAATTAAATAAATTTCGCATATTGTATAGTGTTCGGAAGAAATGTGGGATAAAATATTCGACGTGAACCTCAAAAGTTCATTTCTTCTCGCAAAAGAAGTGTTGCCCTATTTCATAGAAAGAAACGGCGGATCAATTGTTTTTATTACATCGATAGCAGGCATTCGGCATTATAAAGTAGGCGTCTACCTACTTGCCTAATTTACTTATTTTTAATAATTTGTAAAATTCAATTTGTAGACGCTTGGACCATATTCTATAAGTAAAACTGCTTTAATGGCTTTGACCAAAGTTTTGTCCGAAGAACTTGCTTCAATGAATATTCGAGTTAATGCTATAGCTCCAGGATTGATCGAAACTAAATTTTCTCACCATGTTAGTTCAACAGTAAATTTTTATGCTGGACGTCTCCTTTTTCTTCAATGTAAATGAAGTAATATCTAATTTTCACTGTTTAGATTTGTGATAATGAAATTGCTTTGGAGAAGGCTGTTTCTCAGGTCCCCATGAACAGGTAAGTTTCTAAAATTTCTTCGAGCTGGTACCTAGACCTAGATACATAATATGGATTTATTTTGAATTTTAATTAATTTTTGTAAGTACACTCAAAAAAATATATATTAATAAATTTTATTTAAAAAAATAAAATTTACTATTTTTTTAAAACATTTTCTATTATTATTTTTTTTGCGTGTAGAATCGGCATTCCAAGTGATATCGATGGTGTTGCTGCTTTTCTTTGTTCCGAAGATGCGAAATATATAACCGGAGAAACAATTGTTGTTAGTGGTGGAATGCTGTCAAGATTGTAGTTCACTAGATGTTATTTTGATTAAAATATATTCATATTCATAATTTCTTCATGTGATGATATTCATACCTAATTTACTCATAAATATAAATTATGATATTTCTGCCTTGACGGAGGTTTCATCGAAGGTGCATGATCCTGGCTGCATATCGTGTATTTAGGCTGAGTAATTTCCAAGATTTGATTGAGTTTGACTAAGTTTTATCCTTGGTATGGAAAAGAAATCCAAGAAAAGTGGAGAAAATTCAGTTTCGAAGTGTTTGTTTGTGATGCTTTATTGGAATTGTGGATACAAAAGAATGAAATTTTTCAAAAAAATACTCGAAACTAACATACTTACCCAGGGAAAAATCGTCAGGCCTGAACAGGCCAGAAAAATGGCCGCGATTGAGCAGGTATGATCATATCTGATCAGGTATGATCAGGCATGAGCAGGTCAATAAAATAAAGGTTTTCGAATATATTTTCATTTGCCGTCATGAATGACCAGGTATGGCCAGGTATGATCAGGCTTGATCAGGCATGATCATGAAAAATCCAAATTTTATTCATGCATAATTTTTCCTAAAATTTGGCTTTTTCATGATCATCGCCCATTTTTCTGGCCTGCTCAGGCCTGGCGATTTTTCCCTGGGTTACCTGCAGGGAAGATATTTCATCCGGCAGTAAAATTCTAGATCGAAATAAGAGTCAGTTTGGGGTCTCCAGAAAATTTTAGAATTTTTCAGCACTGACGAAAAGCCCATAAAAATGGACCACGTGACCTTTAGCATCTAAAAAGGTGAATTACCTATATTAGTGACCTATTTGAACGATTAATCCTTCTGGGTCGCATTTACGTTCGTAAAATTCACTAATTATGACTTTTTCGTGACTACCCTATTGACAATATCGCGTTTTTGAAATAGCGCTTTTCTGAGAAAATAGCGCACGCCAAACGCCTGTGCAGAACGTATGCGCAGTAGAAATCGCGTTTTTAAAGCGCCAAACGCAAAAAAAAGCGCCATTGTTTTTAGAAATTTACTTCAAAAACCAAAAGCACCATAAGCATTATTATACGAAAAAACTGAATAAATCAACGTTAATGGCTTGAATCTTGTTCTAGATCAATGCTAAATAAATTCTTTATTTAAAACGAACGAGTAATAATTGAATCAACCAATTTTTCACCTTTATCAGAAATTACCAATTGATTGAAAACAAAAGTCTTCAATTAGAGAAAATAAACAAACGAACACAGAACCATCTATTTTTTGGATGTAAATAGCGTTGGCGCAGCGCTATTTTCTCAAAAAAACGCCTGTCAATAGCGCTTTTTACAGCGTTTAGCGTTTTTCTTTGTCAATAGGGTATGAGCTCCAGGATATTAGCAAAGGGTGGCTCAACGCAGGGGCGATTCAAATTTTAAACATTCGAAGATCGTTTTCCGGCCATTACTTCCCAAATAATTTTTTTTACAAGTTGAACATTTTTTAAAAAAAATTTCGAGTTGATAAAAAAAGTTGTTCAAACTGACTTCATGGGGCAGTAGATCTTATCAGAAAAAAAATTATCAACAAAAAATGTGATACTCTTTTTGTCTATCTTTAAAATTGAAGGGGCTAATAATTTATCAAAGATTACCATGTTGAAAACCCCATTAATTTTAAAGATAGACAAAAAGTGTATCACATTTTTTGTTGCTAATTTTTTTCTAATAAGGTCCACTACTCCATGAAGTCATTTTGAACAATTTTTTCATTTGAATATTTTTTCACCAACACCTTAAATTATTTCTAATGAATTGTGCTAAAAGTCTCCAAAAATTTTTAAAACATGCAACCCGGACCGAAAAAACGCTTTATATGTAGTTATTTTCAGTCACCCATAGAGCAAGTTCATTGGGTAGAGGGAATTTTAGCATTTCATATACAGGGTGCCATGTCCCGTCTCAATATGGACACCCTTCGGCCAGTAGTAAGGCAACACATACTGAGCCGATGTAAGTATGTTTGCCTACCGTTGGGATTGAAGGGGCAGAAATATGCGGCATCAAAAAATTTTTCGTTTTAAATTTTTCTCGGCATTTTCAACCATACGCTACTCAGCAACCAAGATAGGTATAGGAGGTTGCGCTTTGCGGCAACATGTAGCCCACTTTCTCTTGAAATTTTTTTCTATGTGGTTGATGATTTTTGTAGGTAAGCTAGGATTAGTCTACCGTGCCAAATATTCGATAAAAACGTGAAAAAAGTTGATAATTTTTTCTAATTTTGTGAATTAGTTACTAAAAAATTTGTTCCTTCTGCTACCATCATTACATAGTAGTTTTTTTAGAAGAAAAAATTTCGATCTTTCCAATGGTGCGAACTCCACTCTTCTATCATGCTCTAATCGAAAGTTACGAGCGTGTAATTTGAATAAAAACAAGAGAAACCTCACTTTTTTGATTTTTCAAATTTCAAAAATGTATAATATCCTCCTTGTGACAAAATGAGATAGGCTGATGGGGGTTTCAGCATTGAACTAACCAAGTATTACACCGCACAAAATATTAATAGAATCTTAAAATTTTCCATTAAAAATTTTTTGTAATGAAAACAAATTTGAAAAAAATTTGCAATTTTTTTTTATTTGTAAAATTGAAATATATCATACCTACGCTCGCTGTAGCTGGAATGATTTTTTTTCATCGAGTAATTAAACAAGAAATTTTTTTCAACCTCTGAAAGTGAATTTTGAAAAAAAAATGAAAATTTCATACACCAATGCAGCCAAAAGCAAATCACGAAATTCATAAATAGGGAATTTATATCGACTTTGAATATTGATTATTTTTTCGACTGAAAGAATCTTACTATACATTTTTTTCAATCACTAAAAGTATACTTCGGAAATTTATTTGAAAAATTTTGTATGTCAGTGCAGCCAGTTACAAATCGTGACATGCTACACTATGGAATTTACGTTGTCCTCGAATTAATTTTCTTATCGCTTGAAAAATTCACAATATTATGATTGAAGTCAAAATTTTTCTAAAATAATCTGTGTTATTTACATGGGCAGATAAACCTAGCAGTCTGAACCCCTAAAAAATTGTGAATTTTTCAACCGATAAAAAAATTAATTCGAGGTCAACGTAAATTTCATAGCGTAGCATGTCACGATTTGTAACAGGCTGCACTGACATTCAAAATTTTTCAAAAAAATCTCCGAAATATACTTCTAGTGATTGAAAAAAAATTACAAAATATTTTCAGACGAAAAAATAATCAATTCAAAGTCGATATAAATTCCGTATTTTGGAATTTTACGATTTGCTGTTGGCTGCACTGCAGGATTTCAAAAACGTTAAATTTTTGGGGTTTCGTTTTCGTTTTTGTTTTCGTTTTTACAATTTCGGTTTTCGTTTTTAATAAAATTATAACGTTTTCGTTTTTTAAAAACGTTTATTTTCGTTTTTGAATTTTTTTTTTGAAAGTAAAAATGTGAATACGTGGTAATGAAATATAACGATGAAAAGTCGAAAAATTTATCTGAAGAGCAAGAAATGGGCAAAATATAGTGTTTTTTAAAAGAATTTCTTCATAAACTGGAATAAAAAATGAACAGCCATTATTTCATCAAGTCATTTTATCCCATGAAACGAAAAATATAAAGACAGGTCAAGTTTTCATTTTTATGTCTCTCCTTTCTCTATGAAATCTCAGTTTTTTTATGATTGAAAAATCCAATTTTTTAAGATTTCGCCATTGTAAATTGACTTTTAACTGTTTTTCACTTGATTTTTGAGAGTTGGAATCTCGAAATCTTGAGATTTTTGTACCCTAAATATTTAATTTTAAAAATTTATACCCCATCATCCCACCACAGATCTATATAGATTTGAAAATCAATTTAAATCACCTTTTCACTACCAAAATGTTGAAAAAAAATTAAAAACGAAAAAAAACGAAAAGAAATTGTTTTTTTTTCGTTTAACGTTATTTATAAAATTTTATTTTCATTTCTTTCGTTTTTTGTAAAGTGTTGGAAAAATAACGTTTTTTTCTGTTTTCCGTTTTCGTTTTCAAAACGTTTTTGAAGCCCTGTGCACTGGTGTATAAAATTTTCAACTTTTTTTCAAAATTCACTTTCAGTGGTTGTAAAAAATTTTTTCATCGTAGAGGGAGTAAAAGTCTACTTTTACTCCCTCTCGCGAATCGCTCGAGTGCTCAAACTCGACTTTTACTCCCTCTACAATGAAAAATATCGTATGCAACTCGGGAGATAAATGATTTTCGACGATTTTGAGTTATTTCCCTCGCTTCGCTCGGGCAATAAACCTCAAAATTCGTCGAAAATCACTTTATCTCCCTTGTTGCATAATATACTATTTGTTTAATTACTCGATAAAAAAAATCATTCCAGTTTAGTGAAAATTTCATATTATTGGAATATTGCAATCTGTAACTTTTCAACCCCCTGGTAGCAGTCTGAGTTTTGATCGGAGAAGGATGGCGATGGTTTAGGGAGATGTAAAAACTCAAATGGCATCTTTATAGTGCTAAGAAGTCTTCTCACATAATTTTTATTGGCTAAAATACAGAAAAAACAGTGTTGTTTCAAAAGGAGGTGCACTTTGGGCACCTCCTGCTCTCCTCTCCTTGCCCCTAGGGGACTTAAAATTTTTTTGGGAGGTCTCCCACTCAAAGTAAACCACCCCACCAAATTTGGTCAAAATCCAAGAAATGTTTTTTTTTCACTCCACCCTGTTACACATACTTACTCGTACCTACAAGTATTCAAGAAATAGAACGATTAAAATACTGTCCGAGTGAATCAAGGTCAATTTTTTTTAAAATCATGTTTGAAAAGCAAAAAAAAATTGCACTTATTTTTTGACATAGTTATGTAAGAAATCTATTTGCTGAGCTTAGAGGGAAGGGATGGGAGGCTCGAGCCTTCCGAGTCCCTTTCTTGGATGCATCTACCTACCTATGGATTTTTTGAAAATTTTCGAAATAAGCTTATTTTTAGGGATGGCTATAGCCCGATAGCCATCCCCTTGAGTGCGCTCCAGGACCAAAGTATCTCTTCCCTCTTTCGCGAACATATTCGCCATTCCTCACTCAAGACGAGAATCCACATCGACATATGCGACAAAACTACATAATCAGGGTCTTACACATCAATACATTCTGAAACTTACTTCCCTCGCAGATTCGAATCTACCTTGACATCAGACATGCAGTATCCAATCCAACAGATCCGCATCCAGATGAATTCTCTACGTACACTTACCACACACACAAACCCATAGCGTAATCCCGTTAACATTAAGCACCACTGAAACGTTGTTTATACCACGTTTGAGTCATCCTCCTAATAATAACAGTTGCGTGCTTTAAGACAACTCTCTCCTTTTTTCATAATTGACAATAGGGGTTAAAAGGGTTTTTAAAACATGGGAAAAATTTAATATCGACGATATACCCTTATTTTCCAGTATTTCTATTTAATTAAAAATAGAAAACTTGGTGTAAAAACGTTGCCCAGCTCTCGAAAGACGACGTAAGGTCGGCAATTGAAATTCGCCAAGATTGGAAGAGTCGTACGAGATGATTGAAAAAACAACGTGTACTTTGGCTTCGTACAAAATATCCCACGTTATAAATTGACTTTGACCTTTTCTGCGTCAGAGATAATGAGCAGAACAGATAAATGATTTTTTTATACGAATACGTCTCTCGATAAGGCCAAATATTACTTCAATTGGACCAAAAACTTGCAAATCATGGAAATACCTTCGTAGGTATCGAATCAAAATACACCGAATCGGATTCCATCTCGTTTACGGATTTATCGGGTAGCGATATCAATTTGTTATTAATTTCGATAAAGACGGATGGTAGAAACCCTCTTATGAAAATATTATCGATAAAAACGATGACGAGCCGAACGCGCCCAATAATAAAAAGGGAAGAAGTGTCAGAAGCTCGTGCCAGCGAAGGCGCACGAGGGTAAAGTGTGCTTGGCAAAAAGGACACAGGAAAAGGATTAGAAACCGGTGTTATTTCCAGTTGCTGGCAACGAGGATGTGTCGATGAAACGGTAAACATTTGAAAAGGGTACAGATGAAGATAGCATGCGCTGAGTGCGACCGAGATGAACCTGGCGTAGCCTATTTCCTCATTCGGCATCGTGGGCGAGCGGCCAAAGGGGAAAGGTAGGCCACAACCTCAAAACAAATTCGAAATATGGGTCAAAACGAATTCAGCGGCAGATGCGAATCGAAGAAAAAAGACGGTGACGTGCGTGTACAATAGATCGATGCAAAAATCGACACAACCGCGTTTTTAAGCCTTTATTGTCAGGATGTTCGGGCCAGCCCGCGTATTAGCGACTATTTTTCACAAGTAGGAACTCCTTTAAATGCTGATGCTTTCGTACACCCCTTTCTTTCTGTAATATGAAATATACCCGGAGCCTAAGAATCCAGCCTCTCGAGGGTACTTGACGTATTGCTGATTTTTTTTTGTCCAAATGGACCAGGCCTGTAGTCAGGATGGTTTGGAAGGGGGACAAATGACATTTCAGGTTCATCTTTCAAGCTACGAGAATTTTTTTCACAAAATTCAAATTATTCACTCAAATTCTTCAAAATAATTTCAACAAATTTTAGATAGAATACTGCTACAAAACTTTTCAAAAAATAATTTTAATTTATTTTACTTAATGACAAAAATTTTTTTGGTTCACTTTTTAAACCATTGAATGAAAAACGTGCATTTTTTTTTTGAAAATTTCGGAAATCAAAATCCAGTTGGCAGAATTGCAAATTTCATCAAAAATTATAGGTATTAGAAGACCAACAAAAATTTTGATTCGAAATTTTTGGTGCAATTAGGTGAGCAATTTGAATTTGGTAAAAATCAAAAAGTTTTAAATTCGAGACCTGTAATTTTTCAACCAGCTTATAAAAGGAAAAAAGTGTATCCAATTTCGAAGTAAATTTTGGACAGAGAGTAGAAACTCGAATCACATATTCTAAAGGGTGACCAATATTTCCAGCAGGTGGTACTACCCAAAAGTTTATAAAGCTGTGTGTTTTTTTTTTTAAATGACAAAACTTTGAGTTCTCCTAACTCCTAGCTTCGTTCTTCTCGGAGCAACAGAGGCGGTTTTCCAAGAGAAGTTAGAGAAGTCAGACTTCCATTGATTTTTTTTAAACTTGAGATTTTTCGTAAAAGGTATCTACCAATTTTTTTGTAAAATGTATCTAGAAAAAAATTATTTTTTTGCCAAAAACGAGATTTCAACGATCTGTGTTCAAATTTATTCCAATTTCCGAGTTCAATTTTTTTCAACTCTAATAAAATTGCCATTCAATTATTTATTCAAAAGAAATTTTAAAAAACATGAAGTTGAAATTTTTTCAAAAATTCCAAGGTCAACAAAACTTGAGAATAAATTTTAAAATTATTGAAAGAAATTTTGAATTACATAGAAGAAATTTTTAAAAAATTTAAATAAACATTTTTGAGAAAATTTGATTTAAAAAAAATCACAGTTGAAAAATAGTGAAAATACATATTTCATGAGAAATTCAAAAAAATTGTAAAAAATCAAAGTTTGGAAAATGTTGAAAAAAATTCACTGATGAAATCAATTTGGGATTTTCTGAGCAAAAGCGAAGATTTCAGAGGTGGATCAGTATCGTTTATCAATCGAACATTATCCTTCACTACTCTTCTTCGTCATGGAAAATAACTTCCGATGACACAAAAGCCGTGAACTTATTCTTATTTTGGATGCTTTTAAAATAAATTCGTATAAAAAATATTTTTTTAATGTTGAGTTTTTCGAACTTTCTGACTTCCTATGATTTTCTCTTCCAAAATCGCCGCTGCGGAGCAAGGAGGGGAGAGGGCTCGAAATTTTTTTGGAAAGTCTCATAGGTAGGTATGTACTTAAAGTAAACCATCTTATCAATTTTCGTCAAAATTCAGGATCTGTTTCTTTTTTTCATCCACCCTAAAACACGTTCTCTACATTCAAAGAACCGAATAGCATTTTTGATCAATTTTCCAATTTTTAACTTTTTTTTTGCAAAGATGACAAATTTGAAAAATGCAACCTCATAGTAGGCATAGTACCTACTCTCTCATTTTTGAATCAGTGAAATTTATCAAAAAACACTGAAAAACAGTCAGAATTGCAGCACAGTTATAAATCAGTGAACATTTTTTCACTGAAAGCAAGTCAGTGAAAGAAAATCACTGGAAATCAGTGAAAATTCACTAAAAACTCAAAGATGTTAATGAAATTTGCTGAAAAATCTGTGAAATTCTTTGAATAATCAGTGAAAAATCACTTTTCACTGATTTTTCCTGTGCTGCAATTCTGACTGTTTATCAGTGATTTTTCACTGATTCGAAATGAGAGAGTATTGCTGCTCAAAATCACGCTGCGCTGGTTCAAAATTTGATAAATTTTGCAGCCATTTTCATTCTTTATTTTATTTTTTAAATGCGAGTTTTCAAAAAAAAATGATCGAAGTATCGCCCAATTTCGATCAAAATCTTTAAAAATTCATCTCTAATTGTATTAAAGTGCCGCAAAACGCAAAATTGTAAAAAAAAAACATTTGTTCAGAATAATTTATGAGAATTAAGTATGCAATTAATCGTTGTCAGAATCTTTATAAAAATGCTGACGTTTAAAATGTGATTTTCACAAACTTGGTATTTTAATGAGAAATTTATTAGAATTAAAGAATGTAAGTAGGTAAGGAGAATTTTCAAAATTTCCAACATTTTGAATGGTAATTGATTCTGATTGAAATTTTGAGCGTATGGAATTAGATGACCAAATGGAAGGATGCTTTACAGGGTGTCGAATTGAACCACAGACGTAAAAGCGAAAAAATCCCGTTCTTTCTCTCATCCCTCATCAGGGATGGAAAACCTTTATAAAAAAATAAAGGTTTTCGGTTTGGGTAAAGGTTTTTGTGAAAAAATAAAGGTTAAGGGTTCTAAGGTTTTTCAATTTTTAGAATAAAGGTTAGGGGTTCTTGGTTACTGGTTGCCCGGAAGGTAAGGGTTCCGGGTTAAGGTTCCGGTTAGGGTTTTGGGGTTTTTAAAAAAAAATTCTCATTTGATTAGGGTCATTCGGGCAAAAATTTTTATTGTTGTGATGTAAAAAACGTCAGAAAATCCAATAAAATTGATCCCAGGTCTTGAAAATCATTTCTTAGGAAGATATGGACGTTTGAAGTTGAATGATCAATATTCAATTGTTCACTGTTCATTATATATTCCTACCTATGTCATAAAACTTACAAAATATTCCTAAAAATCAATTTCAAAAAAAAAAAGTTAGTTTCAGTATCACAAAAATCTGAACTGCTTGCAGAAAAAAACAAAAAAAAAACTGAAAAATTGAAACCTTAAAACCCGAAACCCGTAACCCAAAACCCAAACAAATTTTTAGGGTTAAGGGTTTTAGGCTATTCATTTCCAAATTCATTTAGGTTATGGGTTAGGGTTTTTTTTCGCTAGTTTTTATAAGGGTTAAGGGTTCTAGTTATTTTTCAAAGCAAAAATAAAGGTTTTTTAGGGGTTAAGGTTCCAGAACCGGTTCCGGTTCCGGTTCCGGTTTCTATCCCTGTCCCTCATTGACATCCCATTTTCATTTAATTTTAATTGTGTAAAGAATAAAATTTTGCCCTCCTTTCCATATAAAAAATATCGATGGAATGGTTGAAAAACGCCCTACCATAGTCCTGTTTTCCCATTATGAAATTTTTCAGACACTTTGAAAATCCAAATTTCGAAAAAAATTACCAAAAGAGGTATTTTTTCGTTTTTGCGTCTGGGGTTCAATTCGACACCCTGTAGAGGCAGCATTTCCATATTTTGGTTTTTCGCAAAGGGTTTTAACAAATTTTTCCAGGGGGCAAATCACTGTCCCAGGGTAGGCATTGCCCCTTTCCTCCCAGCTACAAGCCTGAAATGGACCATTTCCAATTTTCCGGATAAAAATTCGACATCTCACGTCGAACTAATGTATGGTAATGAATCGATGTCAAATTGACGTCAAATTACCGCGCCGTTCGTTTAAATGTATTTTATTATTTTATTTCGCAATGAATTACGCAGAAATAACTGAACCTCCGACGAATTTGTACGATTTATTTATACACATTTCGTTTGAATTCGATTTATTATATTCACGTGCCATTATACGTGACGCCTGACGTTAAACGCGTTACACTGTTGCGATTTAGAATTTAGAAAACCGAAAAAGAAAGACTTGTGTCGACGAGAAGAAAGAAATATCTAGCATTAAAATTGTTTTATTCGGGTAGCAATTGCTGTCTAAAAATAAATCTCGTAGGTAGCTCGATCAATGCTTTTTACGAAGGAAAATTTTTTACTTGAGTGAAATTTTACAAAGCGAAAAGCCGAAATTATGTATCGAGTGATTTTTTCTTTTGTAAAAATATGTGTACTTATAGAGCTATAGGTACCTGTTGGCATTCAATTAGCTCGTCGAAGTGAAAATTGAAGAATTTATGGCACGATTTCAAAATAACAAAAAATAAACTTGTGTAAAATGAAATTAATTGACCGTTAAAAAAATTAGAATTTTTTATTACGAGTAGATAATTATCATGTATTTGTAACGTTTATTTTTTTTATTATGACAAAAACGAGTTTTATGGTGTGTTTTTTGATACTGGATGGTAAATACAGGAAGAAATTATGAAAACTATCTCTATAATTTGCCTGATAGCTTATCCGCAAGATTTCACTACAAGTTCATAACTCATAAGTATCTGTATACCTACTTACTTAGTTAGAATTTTGAAGATTTTGCTGAATTAAATAAACTTTTCAATCTCGAAAATTACTGGAAACTTGAAAATTACCTTTGATGATTTTATTTCAAATTAGAAGCCTGCTCATTGCGCTAAAATACGTGATAATTTTGAATAGAGATTTTTTTGGTAAGTAGGTACCTATACATTTAAAAGGTGCTCAAAAGCAGTAGATATAGTGAAGAAAATTGATGAAAATGGCCATTTTCCAAAAATAGAAGAAATGGGAAAAGTCATGATGGTTCCAGATTTGTTTCTATTTTCTCATATCAATACAACCATTTCTCGATCAAATTTTTGATTAGAGTCTCCGAAGAGAGTGATAACTGTTTTTTGAAATTTAGGAATATCTAGTTTAATCTAGAAATGATGGTAATGACCAGTTTTCAGAAATATTAAAATTTCACTCACACCCTCTACCAGAGAAGCATTTCCATAATTTGAAATTTCTCTCGTAACCTCTACAGAGTAGAATATTGATAGATACCTAACTTGAAAATTTTCCAGTACTAATCATCTCAGCCTAAAAAATTCGGAAAACCCACGAGATGAATCATCCGATGAAAATTCATCCCAAATTCATCGCAGTCACACAAATGCTCGGAAAAATAGTGCGATGATTTTTTGGTTGAAAATTCATTCCAATAAGGGTAAGGTGCCCCATTATCGCCTAGTGCCCAATGTCGACCACCTCGTCTATCTCCGGCGCTATGGGCGACAGTGAGCCAAAAAAATTTTTTTCATATTCTTCATCGAAAATCCGGAAAAATAAGACCATTCCGACATCCTGAAAGCCAAAACTCGCGGAGAAAAATAGAAAAGAAGAAGTTGGAAGGCCAAAAACTTTTTTTAGCAATTGCTTGCACGCCTTGGAATTTTTTCTTAAAATTATCGAATTAAATGTTTCTAGTGTTTTTGTGATTGAGAAAGTTCAAAGTTTCTGATGTAATCATCGCATTTTAATAATTACAACTTTAAGTAAAAAAGAAATTCACTCAAAGTTCATTTTTATGGTGTGTCCCTTTATCGACCACCTATAATCTAATGTAATTTGTTGTTTTTAAGTGATTTCGTTTTTTTTTCAATTTTCTCGAATTTTGGTTGCAGGGTTGTCATTTTTGTCTCAAATTGTTCATCTGTGAAAGAGAAACACAAAAAAAATATTTTCCGGTAGATTCCGTTCATAGCGGACAAAATCAGTCGGTAGTCGATATTGGGAACCCAAAATTTCGACCTTGCGTTTTGACATGTTTCAGAAAAAAATTCCTAAAAAATACTAAATTTTAACGGATGGGCCCGGGGCTTTCCACAATTGTAGGGGAAGGATGTAGGTATCCATTAAGCCATCAATGACATTTCCAGCCCTTAAACTTTTGAAATGGTGAGACTTCAAAAAAAAGTGGGCGATAATGGGGCACCTTACCCTTAATCATTATTGTGTAATTAAACATTTGGAATTATCAAACATTTCTTTTAAAAATATTTCAACATTTTTTAATGGAAAATCGAGAGGATTTTTTCATAACTTAAGGTATATTAACTTTCTTTTCTTTTTTTTCTTTTTTCAAATTTCAGTGTTTTTCTATATTTCGCCGCTATTTTGTTCTACTATATATTGACAGAAGTAAATTAGGTACTCCAATTTCTCTCCTCATGCTTTTTCATCAAACAATAATCTAATGTCAAATTCATGGTTGGCGATATGGCAAATCAAAATACATTCAGAGGGACCCTCCGGGAGCCTGGAGCCCGGAGCCCTATGGAGCCGGAGCCATTTTTAAAAAATTTATGGAGCCAGAGCCGGAGCAACTAGACCCCCCTCCGGATCCCTGTTTTATTCTTTAAACACTTTCAAAGTTTGTTCTCGTTCTTTAAATTTTTGGTTCTTTTTGGTTCTTCATTCTTCATTTTTTGTTGTTCTCGCAGCCTTGGCCAAAAATCACAAAATGCGAAGAAAGAGTTCAAAAATCACAAAAATCATTTTTATTATTGAATTCATTGTAGAAAAATCATTTTTATCAATACATTCTTCTTGAAAATCACTTTTACCACTGTATACCTACTCACCCTCAAAATTCACTTCAATCACTGCATTTGCCTAGAAAATCACTCAAATCACGCTTTTCATTCTCAAAAATCACTTTTAGCACTGGGCTATTCCATGCTAAAACTGACCAAAAGTGAAGTCGGGTCTTCCGATTTCGCTCAGATTTTTTTTATGAGTTCCCCTTGGTGGTCTATTCACGAAACCACGATTATTTTTTTTCTAACCCTCAAGGGGCGGGGGGGTCTCCAAATTTTGATGCAATTCAATTTTTACCCAAACTACTCATCTTTGAAGGCTCATATCTCGAGATAGGTTGTGCTTGGGGAAAACCGTTTGCGAGGCCTGAAAGAGAATTGAAAGTAGATTCAAAAGTGATAATCACATTTTGGAAAGCTCAAAGTTGAACTTTGGTGGCAAAAGTTCAACTTTCATGATATGCACAAAATATGAAAGCTACCATTTAAAAATCTGAAAAAATTACAGTGAGTAGCCCTTTTTACCCTTTTTTCAACTGACAAATTTTCAAGATGGGATCTCCAGACCCCTGGGGGGTACAGGGGTCCACAATTTTGACCGAAATTCAAAAAATCGATAAAGTCGAGTAACACATCGATGACTACTAATTCGAAGGCGCTGAGTTCGAATATGTACTCAGTTTTTTCATCCAACCCCTCTGAACCCCCCTATTAGCCCCCTCGATAGGGGCAAAATTTGAAAAAATGAAAAATAACGTGCGACCAGTCGTTTGTTAGGTTTTTGAGGGCGCTGAGTTCGAATATTTGATTATTTTTTGGATTTGACCCCTGAGTGCCCCCCTAGCCCCCCAATTTTGGGGAAAAGTGGGTTAAGATATTAAAATGGCGTGTGGCATATCGATTCTCACTAATTTGAGTGCGTAGAATTCGAATATCGACTTACTTTTTGATTTGACCCCATTCCTCGTGATCTAACCGACTACTTCCCCTCAAATTCGTATTTTTTCATTAGGTTAGACTATAAGTGAAAAAATTTAATTTTGCTATATTTCAGTGGTTTTACATCATTTTTTAATATAATTCAAATGACCGTTTTTTTTAAAAAACTTCTAAAAAAGATGAAAACTCTGTTGAATTGTTTTTTCTCTATTATAAATGAGTATAACAAGACACTAATTAACATTTTATCTACCCAAAAAATTGGAGATTTTTTTGGACTGATATGTTAATTTAAGAATTTTGAACCCCATCTGTGAAATGAGCACCACTTTTTAACTTCCGTTCACAACTTTCTTTCAATAGCCACTTCCAAATTTTTTTTTTTTTTAAAAAGGCGAAGACGACCTGCCCTAACTGATACCATACTCAAGTAATTCTAATTCATGACTGAATCGAAGTCGCTAGATTAGAATTTGGTGAACTAACTTGATTTAAGTACTGAGTTATTTAAAAATTGATCAATTGATCAAACTTAATAAAATACCTACGTTGAAGTAGAAAAAAATAACAAATGAAATGATATAAAAATAAATGAGTCGTTATAGGTAATAAAAACGTAGATATGTATTTGTGATTAAATCTCTGTACATTGAAAAATGAGTAGAAATTAAAAGTAATTTTGTTTTATCAGGAGTAATTATCTCTAATATAATCTTTTTATCGTTGTTCCGGATTATGAAAAATTTGTGTATAACGTGATAAAAAATTGCGGGGTTTGAAAACTTTCCTTCATTAAGACGAACAAATCAATTCTACTTGGAGCATATTCAATATTCAACCGCGGCGTATTGGTGAAGCACCTTCGTGATCAATACGTATAAAAAATATGATCTGGTCTAAACCGCTCGTTTGGTTTTTAGTGGGTTACAGCGGGCTTCCTTTAACCGCGCTGGTAACGTCGGAGTGTATTCCATATCATGATGTTAGTTATAGGACATTTCCAAATGCGAGCATGGATATTACAACATCAAGAAAAAAGCGTGAAGCTGTATCTTATGAAGATATACGCGCGAAATCAAACAACACACCACGTGGTGATGCGTACATAAGCGTAAGTAACACAATGTTTCAACAATTCCAAAAATTTGCTAGTACCTACTATTATTTTTGACAATGTTCCACCACTCTGATGTTTTTGAAATGGCAGTGGTACAAAATTAGGAGACTGGAGGGATTCAAAAAAGTTACATGAACTCAACTTTTTAAAAATTGTAATGTTTTCGGGAATATCGAGTCAAAATCTCAATTTATTTTTCAGATGTCAGCTTTCTAAAATCCTAAAATCTTCAATGTAATTTTCCATCTTTAGAGAAAAGCTTATAAAAATGGTCCACATAAACTTTAGCTGGTGATAAATTTAATCAATTAAACCATAATTTATTTTGAAATTCGTAACTTCCGTCTTCAAATCTATAATGCTTTTGAAGAAAATTTTCATAGAAAAAATTTAAAAATACGCTGAGAGCGTGCGCATCAAAGGAAAAAGCTGAACGTTGATAGATACCCTATTTTTGACCTCCCAAATTCAATTGGAAGCGAGGATTAGACTTTTGGAGCTTCAATTTTTTTTGGAAATTTCGAGAAAGGAAGAATTTCCTGGAGGCTCTGATACATAGTGAAACTACTTTCAATCATAACAGATTTCAGGCTTTTATAAAATTATTTGAGTAAAGATACATTTCTCGTAAAAACACTTTCAATTTTTTACAACTTACAAAGGTGAAATCAATTTTTTTCATAACCCATGTCGGATTAATATTTTTTAAATCCCCCAGCCCATTAATTAAAACTTCGATCAATTCATAATTTTTTGAAATTACACAGGTTGAATCAATTTTTGTCAAAAATACCCCAGATGATGTTTTTGAAATTTGTATTCAATTTGAACCTGGGTCGAGTTATTAATTTTTTATTAACCCCCCTCCCTTCCCATTATTAAAGAATTCGATCAATTGGTAATTTTGTTTAAATAATCCAAGTCGAATCAATTGGAAAAATTTAAAATACATGAAATCATGATTTAGGCTTAAAAAATTGATCAATTAATAATTTTTTTCAAATTGCAAAAGTCTAATTCCTTTTTCTCAATGTTTAAAAAAAATGATTCGACATGGAGTACCTAAGTATTCTTTTAAAAAAATTTATTTGACACGTGTAAGTTGAAAAAAATTAGAATGTTTGTACCTAATTTGTTACAATATTTAAAAAGAAATTGGGAGAATAAATTTTCACAATTTTTTAATTTTCACTTGTGTAATTAAAAAAAAATTAAATCTACGCCAGACAGATATTATCCGAAGTTGTTTATATTAAAAATGTGAAAAAGCTTATTTTTAGTAAAAACAAAAATTGTTTGAAAAAGTTGATTTTTGAGAAAAAAGTGTTTCAGGCATAGAATGTGGATCTCATAAATTCATTAAAAATGATTAAAACAAATAGGTATATAAGTGTTTAGAACTTTTAACAAAATAATCAAGAATTTTTTTAGGGTTCGGTACTTTTTTCTCATATTTGCGTAGATTAACCTTACTGTAATTTTATTACGTGTCAAATCAGTACCTAAGTTTTTGATTTGAAATCCAAAAATGTGATAGTTTAATTAATATATGTATTATGTTCTGAATAAGGTGATACCCAACGGCAGTGGTGGCAATGGCAAACAGAAGGCAACCACCCGCGAACCGCTGTCCACCATACCATCCCATGTAACATCGCCACTCATATCCATCACACCAAGTGTAAGTATTTATATGTTTATCTATATAATATACACTGAATTTTTAATAAGTTCTTCTTTGTAAGTCTAATTAAAGTGAGATACCTCTTACAATTCTGCCCTCTAATTCTAAAATGGCACAAGTGCCAAATTGATTTTTTTACAGGAAAGCCAAAAAGTTACAAAATTTGCATTGCGCTTATAGACTTTCCAAATTTCAACCGCTTTTTTTAAAGGTTTTAATTTCGTTGTTTGTATTTAAATTGCTGCAGCTTGATTCACTGAATCCAAAACCATAAAAACCTCAATTTTGAACAAAATGGCACTTGGAATCTTGGACCGCTTTAGCTTTAGGGGGTCAAATCGAGGTGGTACATTGTAAAATAGCCCAAAAACTGTACACATGTCCCAAAAATTATGTCCAGTGGTAATAAGGTATAATATATACTATGCAACAGAAAGAAACGAAAAATATGAAAAAGCTCATTTTTAGTAAAAAAAAAGTTGTTTGAAAAAGTTGATTTCTGAAAAAAAAGTCTTTTAGGCACAGAATGCAGATCCCATAAATTTCACAACATATTGCGACAGTTTGGCTTTCTATTTCCATCCAAACTGTACTTTACTGGGTATTTTCGAATTTTCAGGCGCTCATCCCCTAGGATGGTTCAAATTCACAAATAAAACAAGATTCCCAAATTGACCTCCTTCCTTCCTCTATTAGAAACAGCAGACTTTGGACACCTTCCCATTCTACCTCCAGTTGAGCTGGGGGACTGAATTTTTTTGGAGATTTTCAACTCGAGGTGTATCACTTCCGCGCATTTGATCGAAATCCGAGAAATTTTTTTCTGCTTCATCTTACGAAGATTACCACCACGTAACAAACGAACACCATCTCCAAAAAAAAATCAGTCCCCAGCTCAACAGGAGGTGGAATTAGTGGGTTCCAAAGTCTGCCATTTTTTGAAAAAAGACTGAAGTTGTCCCCTAGACCCCAAAAACGTTGTTTAATAATTGAAGCATACGTTTCCAAATGGCACTAAGTCCAAAAAAATTTCTATCAATATTTCGTTGGACTTTGGTGCACTGTGGAGACGCATGAATAGGAAAAGTGGTTTTCAATGTCTGGTTTGGGGCGAAAATGTTTATTTTTTCATAAAATATGAGGAATCTTTATATTGGAGTGAAAATTCTATGATAGATGGCGTTCCAACTCGAAAATCATGAAAATGGACTTGGTGCCGTTTGGAAACATATGCTTCCATTTTTTTGCAAATGTTAAAATTCAAACTACACCAATTCGTAAGATTAACCTAGTTATATTTTATAAAGGCATAGTAGGGAATTTATTTCAGATTTGCACGTTGAATAAAATCAATAAGTAATTTTAACTAAAATTAATTCCTATAATTTTTTTTCATTCTAGGAATACCTGGCAGCTCTATGCAAAACTTTTAAAAGAGCACTACCGCAAACGCAAAATGAATTCGTTTTGTTACTTTCTGCAATCGCGTATCGATATGTGAGTACTCATAACGAATAATTATTTTTGTTTTAATTATTATCGTTTTCACTTCAGAAGGACAGATATTTAATACTTTTTAAAATCACCTACTTACTGCGCAAATGTTTTACCGATATAATTTGAAAAATTCCCGTACAAGTACTTATAAATGTTTCAAATTACCGAATGAAAAATTTCTGACGAAAGTCAGATGTTTTCATAAAAACACGTACGTGCAAAAAATTAAAAACATTGCATCAAGTCCTCACCAACGATCAGGGACTGTGCGAGCGGGTGGTATCGTCTACCCCCTGGTTTTGACGAGTCGGCAGAATCGGCAAATTCGACAGAAACGAAAAACACCTCACGCATTCGCGTAAGGCAACCGACTTTTCAACACATATAAATTAACAAAATTTTATTAATGCACAAATTTTAAAATTATAATTAACCTTTTTTGTATTTAAATTTACTTTTAAAAATTCTGTTCACTTGAAAAATTTTACCTAACAAAAAAATTTATTTTCTGTAGTTGGAATTTAGACAGGAGCAGAAAATATTTAATAAATAATTGAATTGAGAGATAGGTAATTTAACTATGTCCTCTCATTTCTCTAGGGGCAGTTAGGGGGGTTGAAATAAAAAAAAATCAGGTTAAATTTGAAATCAGCATCTCAAATTACATAATAGTACTTTCATTTTTCAAGTTATTACTTGAAATTGAAATTTGCCCCCTCCACCCATCGACGCATCCTTATATCCCTATGCCCCCTATATACTTACTCTCTAATTTGAATCAGTCAAAATTGACTGATTAAATAGCCAGAATTGAGTAACTGTAGAAATCAGCGAAAAATTGATTGATTCAATCAGTGAATTTTCATTTTTTAATCAGCAATTCTTTCCTTAACTACTGAAATGAATCAATCCACACAAAAAAATCTCCGACACAAAAGCAGTCCCCGCCCCTCCCTGACAGAAACCCAAAAGAGTTCCTCATAAGTCATATTAACCTATGAATTGTTGGATAAGTATTTGTGGTTCTATAATTTTACAGTTTTTTACTGTCTCAAAATAATTTTCTACCAAAAGTTATCCACGAATAATGTATGTCAGATTTTAATTTCTGCTGATAAGTATTTTAATAACAAAAATAAAATGAAATGATATACCTAATGGTGAAATCCGACCAAGAATATATCCTCCCACCTCATCATTATAAGTAGGTATATAGCATATCTATAACTCATTATTTAATCAAGCCATAGCTGTAAAACAAATTTTAAGAATAATTCGATTATAAAATGTTATGATATAATGGTGAGATCTGCCCTAAAATACATCCTCCAAAAGGAATTCATTTGCCAAGTACACTGTGTAGAAAATTGGCAGCAATGCCAAAAAAGAAAAGCAAAATATATATATATATATAAGTATATTTATTCAACTAATCACTTGAAATTTATTTTTCATTTCTAGTCTGACCAATCAATTCAACAAAAAGTCAAGAAGGACACACCAAACAACACCCTTGATTGGGAAATTTTGTTTAATAAAGTAAAATTAGAATATGTAAGTATTTTTTTTCATCACTAACTGATAACTGACTTTAAGACAAGAGATTGCTAGTATGTATCATAATATAAAAAATGTAGTATTGGTGCTAAGGAAAAGCGAGGTGAGGGTAATTGCCGTTGTGACCTGTGCTAGCTTAGATGTCTCGTTATCAGTTCCGTATTACACTCCAGATAAAGGCATTCAAATTGTTCTACATGCGTACTCGTCTAAGTAGAGAAATCAATTGCCACAAATTTCTTAGGGAATATTTTCGATTTACTAGATGAAAAAATTGTGAATGTTGTCTCGTTGTATGCGAGTTTTAGACATCTAGGTGAAGTAAACAGGTTGATTTCGGTCTGCGTAAAATTGCATGGGTTTTCACCTGGGCTGTATCTCTATCTCATAGCCTGTGCAGGGGGGGGTGTCTCAGGCCCGAGTTTTTTTAAGGCCCGTAAGGGGCCTCCTGGATGGGACCCTACCGACAAATTTCTTTGCTTGTCAATTTTCCCCGGGGCCTGGATTTCCTTTGCACAGCCTTTTCTATCTCGTATATTTTTCAATACCATTTGCGAGATTATGCTAGGTATGGTTGTGTATACAAGCGAATTTATTTTTTGGAGAACGAAAATTTTTATTCACGAAAAGTCAGATAGAAGAGATTCACAATGGTTGAAAACCTTATTGTCGTGAGCAAATATTAGTCATTTTGATAGAGTTCACGTGTTAGATCCTGCTCAAATTTGCCTGCATAGTTTTTCACCGGGAATGGAATCGATGCGTCTTCATCTCTTATGTTGATCCAAGGTTATCATCTTATTGCAGGAGATGTTTCGCTTCTCAGAATCGACTTTATACGCGGATTGAACATTTCATTAGGTACTCAATATTTTATCTTAATTCTAGGGCACAGTGGAACCGCTTTTGAAGGCTACTTCTTTGAATATGATACCACAGAACGAAGCCCAATGGTGTGTTGTGAAGAATTGGTTTAGAGCTTCGAAAAACGTAAGCAGATATTATGCTATTATGATAAAGCTGACAGAAAAAAGTAGATGGTTAATAGGGTGGATCAAAAAAAACAACATATTTTGGATTTTGACCCAATTTGGTGGGGTGCTTTACTTCAAGTGAGAGACCTCCAAAAAAAATTTCGAGTATTCATACTACAGTATCAAAAAAATAATACATTGAGTGGTAACCGACAAAAAAAATCGAACCCAGATTAGTACTGTACATAAGCATTAGAGTGCACTCGTTTGGATTCCAGATTTCTGCTCCAGTGTCGTTTACTTATGCTATTTTCTCAACTATAGACTCAAACCATTTCGTTTTGTTTTCATGGATAAAGTGGATTACAGTACCTAATGCCTAATAACTCCATATTATTTCAGAGTATCTTGGACTTTGATGTTGCAAAAAGAGCTGAATTAATTGTTGAAATGGAACAAACGTCATCATGTGACTATCTGAAAGCATTCAAAGATTTCGCAACAATAATTTATGTAAGTATCTAAACTTCATAAAAAAACATTTATATAGTGTACCTAGCCTATCCTAGTTAATAGCATATAACTTTTAAACTCATTCGTTTGTTTCAGCCATTCCTATTAGCACCACTACCACAAAATTATGAAGAGGCTATTGAAAAGTGTAAAAATCTGTTCCAAAAATGTAAAGATGTGGACGAAAAATGTATAGTTCTGGAAGAAAAATATGTAGGTATTTTTCAATATTAAATATGCATGCACTGAATGCTTTATACAACTTTGACTATATAGTATTACATAGACCGCGCTACTGCTAAGCGACAAGTCCCAACATTATTTGCTATTGGGTCCACAAGGGCTATTACTTACGATCCAACGTAGAAGTAGATCTAACTCCAACAAAGTGCGCTTGTACATAGATGGCAACTTCGCAAGTTGCCATGATCATCTTTCAAAGAGGCGAGGGGGACACCATGAATGAAAAATTGGATAGGCTAATCGGATTAGTCATCTCAAAATATATATAGGAAATACAAAATGTTTTAAAAATAAAATTTTGGGGCTGAAAAATCGGTTGAAAACTTTCGAAGATAGAAATTTTTACTTGAAAATCACGTATTTTGGGCCCCCCACCCCCAGGGGGTGTGGTAAAAAATTGTCTTCGCGCTCTAAAATCATCTTCTACATAGGCAAGTTGAATGGCATAAAAATTTTGTCAAAGTTCCATCAAGGGCTAAATGACGCCCTTACCACACCAGAGCCTTTACAATAAAAAAGGTAACGAGCAGCATAAAACATTTCTAATGAAATGAGCCAAATTTTTGATTTTAGGACTTGAAAATCTGTTGTTTGCAGAGAATAGTCCCCCCCCCCCGGTGTTGTGTGAACAAGATGAGCGCTTGTTTCAAGGGTGAGCAGGCCGAGCGAAGAGAGGACAATAGATAGGGAATCGATTTTCGTTTCCCAGTCTGCTAAGTGATGAATACTTAAAACCAAGGTTAGAAAGAATCCACCTAAAATTGGATTCGAATCCGAATCCACGAATCATTGCGATTTTTTGGATTCGAACCCGGATTCGAGTTTTTGTGATTCGAATCCGATTTCGAATTACTGAGTGGATTCGTGGATTCGAATCCACGAATCCATAATTTTTTGTTGAAAAAAACAAAAAATTGATGAGGAAAAAGTATGTTACACAACCGACTGAACCAAGCTGAACCTCAAGGCCCATTTTGTAAAGTAACTAATTTTTCTCAAAATTATAATAAAATTTCAGTTAGTATTCAAAATTCAAATATTACAAAATAGTACAAAATTACAGAATAAATTAAAAATTTTCAAATTTTTTCTTTTTTCCCTCAAGTTTGTATTGGCTTTCATA
The DNA here is from genome assembly GCA_033439095.1 of Pseudococcus viburni. NCBI lineage: Eukaryota > Metazoa > Arthropoda > Insecta > Hemiptera > Pseudococcidae > Pseudococcus > Pseudococcus viburni. The sequence goes on from JAVBJF010000271.1 coordinate 49,764, forward strand.
CAAAATTTACAAAATATGCGAAGGATTCACAGAAAAAAATCAAAAAAATCACCAAAACAAACACAAAACGAATCCAAACGAATCCTTTGAAACTATTCGAATCCATTTCACAAATCTGTAATTTTTTTTGGATTTTAATCAATAATACAAATCCAGTTTCACATGGTGGATTCGAATCCCTTCTAACCTTGCTTAAAACCAACTTCATGAGAATCATGAGTATAACAAGCCTCATTGGTTAGATTGAGGAAATGTAGTTATTATCCAATCGCTAACATCAGTGACGTACCGGAGGCATTTTCCAGGGGGGGGGGGAGTGAAAATCCCAACTCAAATTCTCAAAATTCCCAACTACATATAGCCGATATCAGAATTCCGGAGGGGGGGGGGTTCAAATTTGCGAACCAATCCAATTTTTTTAAAAACTTTTCCGGCTGATTTCTAAAAATTACATGTAGACTAGTACTGATTTTTTCCCAAGTCGCGAGGTTTTTTGATTTTTTTTACTCGTTTTAGCCTACTACGGTAGTCTTCATATAACATTTCGAATTTCTGAGTTGGGCGCCTCTTTGTGTGAAATGTACAAAATTGACAATAACTTCAACTATGCTAATCTATATAAGATTATTTCTAAGCGATATTATTTATTTGGTAATAAAATTGTGTGAATTTGTGTAGCTATCGTACAGAAAATGTGTATGGACAGTGTTACCTCGGGTGTTTTTGGATGACATTGAAGCGATTTATAAAAATGATTACGATGATGAAATGCGCGCACTAGACAAAGCTGAGCAAGAGAATAAAGAAAAACATAAAGCAATGAAGGGTCCAAAGAAACCATATGTACCGATGTACACTAAACCAAGTATGCCTACACACGATCCCAAGGCGATGCGAATGAAAAAGAAAGCTCTCTTGTGGCGATGGATCTTCACCAAACGTAGCGATATGACTGATGTCGCATTGATATTGAAAAATATGGAGTCACAGTTTCGAAAACTTCATAAGCCACCCATTCCCACCAACGATCATTTGACTGAACATCAAAAAGAAGAATTCGAAAAGTTTAAAAATGATACTTGTGAAGCCATTGGAGTTGTCCATGAAACAGCATCTTTCCTTATTTATGGTAATCAAGCTCTGGATTTGTTCGAGGGTGAACTGGAGGAGCTAAATGTATTCGGCAAAAATATTGATCCGTATTTAGTTCCTGTGATGAACGCCATTGCACCACTTACAGATCCTAAAAAACCTCCTGCCACATTTGTGAAAAATGGTTAAAACTTAGACATGAACTGAAGACTGAACATTTTACCTATCACTTACATTGCAGATCGCTCAGATCGCTGTGCACCATACTTATGTAATACTATTATAGTACATATAGTGCAGTCATTTTAGGTTTTGAGTTTTGACCCAAAAAAATTCCCGAAAACGGGAAGTTCCGTATATAAGCACAGTAGGGTATGTATTTCAATATTCCCGAACTTCCCTAAAATCGGTGCGTATTTTGTCCCCCTGGGGGGTTCAAATTTTGGTTTTTCGGCTGTAACTTTCAAAATTACACACATACGAAAAAAAAGTTCAGACAAAAATTGTAGAGCATTAAAAAACAAATAATTTTGTTATTTACAATTTTTCCCTAAGACGTTGTGGAAAGGTGCTGGGGCTTTCAGAAAAAAATCAATTTTGAAAATTTCTCATTAACATAAATAACTACCAACTAAAAATTTGGTTAAATCGAACTGGATTTTGGTATTTTTGGATTTTCATTAAATAATGATTCGAAAATTACGAATCGCGAATCATTTTCCGGAAAGTGATTCGAAACATTTCTAAGAAAAGGATTCGTGATTTGAATCAAAATGAACGGGATTCGGCACAACCCTGAAAGCAACCAAAATTTGACAATCGAAACTCGAACACAAAAATCCTGCAACACAGTAATAAATCAGTGAAAATTCACTGAAAACTCGGTGATATTTCAGAAATTCACTGAAACTTGTGTGAAATTCTTTGAATAATCAGCGAAAAATCGCCGAAAATCAGCGAATTTCACTGATTTTTCCTGGGCTGCAATTCTGACTGTTTATCAGTGATTTTTCACTGATTCAAAATGAGAGAGTAGGCATTACGAATTCAAATTAATTTAATTTCCCAAGTCAGTTTTTAGCGGACTTCCCGCTCTAGCGGGAATCCGCTATTGCATTCATAAGGGTTTATTTATTTATTTATTTATTTATTTGTTTGTTGAAGACTTTTTTTCTGACGCGATTTCTCTCGCTAAACTGAACAGATCGGGCTGAAATTTTTACAGTGGGTGTAGTTCATGCAGGAGAAGAGCTGATTAGTTTTTGGTGCAATTCTGTGCCCAGAAAGCTGAGCTTTTCAACTTTAAAGCTCATTTTTGGGACATTTCTTTCTGACGCGATAACTCACGTTAGTGTTGACCAATCGACTTGAAATTTTTACAGTTGTTAGAACGTGCATGGGAGAAGAGCTGATTAAATTTTAAAGTCGATCCGTGCTTTGAAAGTTGAGCTTTTCGAGTTCAAAGTTTATCCAGTTTTTCGAAAATATCTCGCGAACGGCACATCGTAGAGGAAAACGGAGGACAAAAGGATCGTCAGGAATTTTACGCTCTACAACTTTGGTTCTGAGGACTTTTTCTTGAAAGCTCGCCATTTACGAGAAAATTGAGCTCAAAGTTTGGAGGCTTGTGATTGGTCAACTTTTCTGATGCGATTTAATCATATTTCTCAACAATGGGTCAGCAGATGAAATATTTTCTTTGAACCCTTGCAATACCACCTGCTGGGTCGGCATTTTTAGACCAACACAAAGACTGATTTTATGGCCCCTTTGAGGCAGTGGTCGGCAGATAAAATCTTCATCAAAAATTCCTTATAGGCTTGAGCTCAAAGTTGGAAGGCCTGTGATTGGTCAATTTTTCCACCTCAATTTCTCCCGTTTAACTGAACCAATCGTTTCGAAATTTCTGTAGTACGTGTAGATCGTGCAAGAGAGAAAATGATCATTTTTTGGTTCAATTCAGTGCATAGAAAGCTGAGCTTGGAGCTTTCAAGTTCATTTTTGTGATCCTATAATTCAAGTTAGAGTTAACCAATCGACTTGAAATTTTTACAGTGGTTAGAACGTGTACAGGAGAAAATCTGATTAAATTTTGAAGTCGATCCGTGCAATGAAAGTCGAGCTTTTAAAGCTCAAAGTTTATTTAGTTTTCGAAAATATCTCGAAAATGGTGCATCGTAGAGAAAAACGGTGACCAAACAAATGGTTAGGAATTTCAAGCTCTACAACTTTGATTCTCATGAATTTTTCTTAAAAGCTCATCATTTTCGAGAAAGTTGGAAGGGTTGTGATTGGTCAATATTTCTGACTCAATTTCTCTCGTTCAACTGAACCAATCGTTTTGAAATTTTTGCAGTAAGTTTACATCGTACAGGAGAAAAACTCATTATGTTTTGGTGTAACTCTGTGCATAGAAATCTGAGCTTTGAAACTCCAAAGCTCATTTTTCTGAAACCTCCCTCTGACAAGATAAATAAAATCGACCGATCGATTTGAAATTTTTATGGTGATAAGAATGTGTTTAGGAGAAAATCTGATTGAATTTGGAAGGCAATCTGTGCATAGAAAGCTGAGCTTTTGAAACTCAAATTTATTCAGTTAATCAAAAATATCTCGGAAACGGTGCATTGTAGAGAAAAATGGACGTCAAAAAAATGGTTAGGAATTTCAAGGTCTATTTCTCATGAATTTTTCTTAAAATCTCACGTTTTCGAGAAAAATGAGCTCAAAGTTTAAAAGCTTGTGATAGGTCAATTTTTCCGATTTGATTTCTCTCGTTTAACGTTTAACTGAACCGATCGTTTTGAAGTTTTTACAGTACATGTAGTTTAGGGTGGCCCTTATTTATACTTGGTGGAAAAAAAATGTTAGAATTGTTTTTGGGACCCCCGCTAGTTTGGTGCCACTACATGAGAAAATGACGTACAAAAAATTTCAGCCCAATCGATGCATGTTAACCCGTCCCTCAAAGCCCATTTTGAAAAATTGATGGAGCGCGCCCGAGCTGATAATATTCCACTACGGCCACGCGGCAACGAAACGTAAAAAATACCTCTAGTGACCCGGTGACTTAAAATTCACGCCAAAGGCATGGAAATGAAGATAGAATGTTCTGGTTTGCGGCATTCGATTCCTTATAAAATTTGGAATTGGAAACGCTAATTTTCAATTTTTTTGCGCCCCTGGGGGAAAAAGCGCTAGGGTTTTACAAAGTGCAACTGAAAAGAAAAAAATCAAATTATTTGATAAAAATTTTTCAAACACATTTCTCGAGGGGAGGGAAAGAATGAAAATTTAATCCTAGGGGTTATTCAGAGTATCCGAATCCAGTTTTGGGTCATTTTGACTTCGAACCACCACCAGTACAAAGGTGGGTGGGGAGGGGGGGGTGTTTCGAAAAATTAAGTGTGGTATCAAAATCCACATTTTTTACTCGCGAAATCCGCTTCCGATTTTATTTTATCAAAAACCCCAAAATGAGCTCGGGGGGGGAGTGTCAGGGAAAGACCAAAATACAAACTTTTCATAAGAATCGAGTGTGGTATCAAAATTTACGTTTTTTTTTTACCTAGAGAGTACGTTTCCGATATTTCTTCATCAAAACCCCCAAAATGGGTATTGGGACCATTGGGGAGGTGTCAGGGAAAGGCCAAATCGATAACTTTTCATATGAATCGAGTATGGTATCAAAATTCAGGTTTTTTTACTCAGAGAGTCCGTTTATTATGGTACTTTATCAAATGCCTCAAAACGGGCCCATTGGGGGGGGGGGGTGTCAGGGAAAGCCCAAATCGAAAACTTTTCAAGAGGATCGAGTGTGGTATCAAAATTCAGTTTTTTTTACCCAGAAAGTCCGTTTCCGATGTTACTTTCATCAAAATCCTCAAAATAGGCTTATTGGGGAGGTGTAGAGGAGGAGCCAAATTGAAAATTTTACATAAATATGAAGTGGAGTGTCAAAATACGTGTTTTTTTGACCGATTCTCTGGGTAAAAAACGTGAATTTTGATACCACAATCGATTCTTATGAAAAGTTTTTATTTTGGTCTTTCCCTGACCCCCCCCCCCCTTTCATGAGCCCATTTTGGGGTTTTTGATAAAGTAAAATCGGAAGCGGATTTCGCGAGTAAAAAATGTGGATTTTGATACCACACTCAATTTTTCGAAATATTCCCCCCTCCCCCCCACCTTGGGTACTGGGGGTGGTTCGAAGTCAAAATGACCCCAAAACTGGATTCGGATACTCTGAATAACCCCTAGGATTAAATTTTCATTCTTTCCCTAGAGAAATGTGTTTGAAAAATTTTTATCAAATAATTTGATTTTTTTCTTTTCAGTTGCACTTTGTAAAACCCTAGCGCTTTTCCCCCAGGGGCGCAAAAAAATTGAAAATTAGCGTTTCCAATTCCAAATTTTATAAGGAATCGAATGCCGCAAACCAGAACATTCTATCTTCATTTCCATGCCTTTGGCGTGAATTTTAAGTCACCGGGTCACTAGGGGTATTTTTAGCGTTTCGTTGCCGCGTGGCCGTAGTGGAATATTATCAGCTCGGGCGCGCTCCATCAATTTTTCAAAATGGGCTTTGAGGGACGGGTTAACATGCATCGATTGGGCTGAAATTTTTTGTGCGTCATTTTCTCATGTAGTGGCACCAAACTAGGGGGGGTCCCGAAAAAAATCCCAACTTTTTTTATAAGGGCCACCCTAATGTAGATCATGCAGGAGAAGCCCTAATTTTTTAGGTTAAATTTTGAGCAAGGAAAGCTGAGCTTTGAAGTTTTAAAGTTATTTTTTGTGACACCATAACTCAAGTCAGAGTTGATCGATCGACTTGTCCGTAGGTAGTAATTAGAATGTGTATAGAGGAAGAGATGATTAAATTTCGAAGTTGATACGTGCATTGAAAGTTGAGCTTCACAAGTTCAATTCTAGTTTGTATATAATAGGAAGTCCGCTCTTTTGACACAGTGCGTCTAGTTAATTACTTTGATAACTAATGTTGAAAAGTATTTTAAAAAGTTACCTTTTCATTGATCAGACTACCCTGTTGTTCAATCAGTTTTTCTATCTGGTTTTCCATCCGGTTTTCCATCCGGTTTTCAGTCTTAACAGCTTGTTCAACAAACATTCTTAACATACCTCTAAATTCACCTCTTTTTTCACGGTTAGGGATCAAATTTATGAATTCAGAGAAAGCATCCATTTTCTAAAAATATAAGAGAATACTTAAATTATACCTATCTATTTAAAATAAATAAATCACGAATAACAGAGATGACTTACGTCTCTCACTTCTTCGATAATACTAATATTAACAGATTTTATTTCCCCATCATAAAGTGGTGGTGCACAGATATATGGCACAATAGACAAACACAACGAAATTTTCAAAAAATAAAAACATTTCGCACTTGGTGTTTTAAAGATTTTCAACGATGTTAAGGGTTATACAAACCACACTGGATACAACCATGTAAGTATTTCCAATATTAAATGTTGAGATATGAGATATAATTATCAGTGAATGGTATTTACCAATACATATAATAATCTTACTGAATACCGTAGTAGTCAGGTCTCAATCGTACATCCGCGCGCTATTCCTGTTAAAATTGATTGATTTTTGTTCTGGACACTAAAACAAAGAAATTAAGCTTTTATACCCTTTCTATCCCCTCTCCCTTTTCCCCAGGATCCACCCTCAACATTTAAAACGGGTGTATCGCCTTATCTATGGGTCGTAATGAAAAAATTTTCAAACAAAAGTTGTTCCTCAGCACCTAATGTACATTTTCATTTCTCATCAAAATCCATTTTGGAGCAACTCCTGCCCTCCAAATTCGGAAACAAATCATGTTTTTGAGAAAACCTGAAGATCGCGTTTTCTTCATTTTAAACGAATAGTTTCGGAGATACGACAAAATTTGTAATCACAAAAAGTACCTATTCAGAATTGAATTTCCTTTTCAATAAGCTCTATCACGACCATTTTCACCAACTTTTCTCGACAGAGTGGACCTCTCCCTCTTCCTCGTTTTCACAAAAGTTGGACCCACGAACAAAATTCGCTCCAAAATGAATTTTGTTAATAAATTAAATTATGCATTAGATATCAAAGAACAAAAATCGTTCATTTTTTTCGTGGGTCCAACTTTTGAAATAAGGGAGAGAGAAAGAGATCTACTCTGTTGGGAAAAATTGATGAAAATGGTCGTGATAAAGCTCATTGGAAAAGAAATTCAATTCTGAATACTTTTTGTGGTTACAAATTTCGCCGTATCTCTGAAATTTTTCGCTTAAAATGAAGAAAAGATTTTGAAGTTTTCTGAAAACTGGTTTATTTTAAAATTTTGGGGGCAGGAGTTGCTCCAAAATGGATTTTGAGTAATGAAAATGTACATTAGGTGCTGAGGAACAACTTTTGTTTGAAAATTTTTTCATTACAACCCATAGATAACGCAATACATGCGTTTGAAATGGGGAGGGGGTGGTGAGGAAGCGGGAAAAAGGGGCACACGGGCTTAATTTCTTTGTTTCCAGTGTTCAGAACAAGAATCAATCATAAATTCAATTTCAACAGGAATTTCGCGCGGAAGCCTTTTTTTATACGATTGAGACCTGACTATATTAGGTTAATTAAATTGCAGGATTTATAATCATAATAATCTATCTGTTATATTAAAATGATTAAAACTGTAATTAAAGTGTAAGTAACAATTTGGAAAAAATTGAACGTTTTCCAAACAAACTTGACAATTTTCCAAAAATTGAAGAATATTCTTCAAAACTTGCACAATTTTACAAAACTTGAGGCAATTTTTTCATATCTTGGATAGATTTTTAATAATTGAATAATTTAACAAAACTTGAACGATTTTTTAAAAGTTGGCTACATAATTTTTAGAATGTTTAATAATTAGGTAGGTATTAAACATTTTCACGATCTTCCGAAAAATGAAAACTTACCAAGATTGAAAATTTTCTTAAAATTTGAACATTATTTTTCAAAAATCGGGAAATTTTGCAACAATAATTGAACATTTTTTCAGGATGTAAAAAATTTTCAAGTGTTGGAAAAATTCGCAAAACTTGGAAATTTGTTCGTATGGGTGATGGGGAAATCCTCCTCAAACAGTTTAAAACAGCTCGTAAAATGTTGAATAATTTTTCAAAAAAATTTCACCCGAGCGAATTGAATATCTTTTTTTGGAAAGTTCTTCTGGAAACTACATCGTTTTCCGAGTTTTTATAGCGCAACCCTCATTTTTACAATTTTCAACACATAGATGCAGTAATCGACCATTGAAAATTATGTTGATCTGTCGAGGTGGTATGTCGATGTTGATCAAACTTTTGAAATATTACAAAAATTTGGATATTTTACCCAGTTTTGGAATAGGTACATCAACTTCAGCAACTAAAAATTGGAGGAAGGCATTTTTTTGATGTGACTTTTTCATTTGTAGAAACTCCTTACACTCAAAATTTTGCAAATCGATATCCACTCATTTGATTTTGACATGGATATGTCTTAGGGGTGGGGGTCAAAAATTTGAAAAGCGTTACGTTACGTTACGTTACGTTACGGTAGATCAAGACATAATGACATTATGTTAGACTTGAAAAAACTTGGAAAATGTATTTTAGATGAAGACATAATGATATTATACATGGATACCTATGTCTTAGGGGTGGGGGTTGAAAATTTTGAAGTGTTACGTTACAGTAGATCAAAGACATTATGTTAGACTTGAAAAAACTTAGAAAATGTATTTTAGATGAAGACATAATGATATTATGTTAGTGTATGGATATGTCTAAGGGCATGGGGGTACAATAAAAAATGATTTTTGACATGGATATGTCTTAGGAGTGGGGGTTAAAAATTTGAAAAGCGTTACGTTACAATACATTACGTTACGGTAGATCAAGACATAATGACATTATGTTAGATTTGAAAAGACATAATGACATTATGTTAGACTTGAACATAATGATATTACACATGGATGTCTGGGGGGGGGGGGTCTGAAAATTTTGAAAAGTGTTACGTTATGGTAGATCAAAGACATAATGGCATTATGTTAGACTTGAAAAAATTTAGAAAATGTATTTCAGATGAAGACATAATGATATTATGTTAGTGTTGATGGAAACTGGAATCTCTATTCTTGAGTGGGTGTGGGTCTTGTTATTCTAGGATCATGTATAATCGAATATAGTAATATCCCAAGAATGATGCTAAACTTAGATCAAGACATAGTGACATTATGTTAGACTTGAAATTTAAGAGGATTGATATTTTTAAAAAAATGTCACGAATTTAGGTTTATTTGAACCTTTTATTTGGACATATCCATGTTCTAAGGTTTTTACCCTAAAGGAAAAAGTGTGTTAATTTTTTGTTCATGTCGACATTGATGGAATGTAGGGTACCTGGCCCGACGTTGGTCCCCTTCCCTAATTTTGTCCCCAGCCTTTCTCAAAGGGTAAGGGGTGAACCCGGGTGGAAATGATGTAGAACTATCTATTACAACCTAAAACGATGTAGTAATATGAAACCTTGCCCTTGGTCAATTCCAGCGAAACCCGCTGTCTAGAAAGCCTTTTTGTTTTTGTGAGTGTTGAAAATTTTTTTTGAGAATTTTCAAAACGTCATAAATCATATAAATTTGCATCAATTTTTGTGTTCGAAGTTTTAAATGCAAGCATGTGATGTCTACTAAGTGTATGAAGAAAAATTCATTCGACGAATATTTTCGGAGTAATTGAAGGTTAATACATTTCACTTAGGTGGCCCGAAGTTTGTCCCTTGGGACAAAATTAAGACCCCCAAAAAATAAAGTGTAAAATTTGCACTGAATTTTCTTTAATTTTCTTTTAATTGAATTTTAATTACTTTAAGATGGTAAGACAATCTATTTACATGTGCCAAATGTATAGCGGTGGAGAACAGTAGGTCTAGTGTACTGGATGTTGAGAATGGGTCTAAAATGTGTGCACTTCTCAAAGTACCACTTCTAAGCATTTTTTGCGCGATTTTTGCTTACATTTGTAATACCCGAAATATTGTTCGGATGAATGAAAGTTTTCGTTTTTTTGAGTATAATTTGTCATAAAACTTCGATTTTATAGGGGGACGAAATTAGGAACCTATTTTTCAAAATTTCAAAAAAGACTTGTTTTGGTTTTTGGGACAACTGGGGAGCTGTAATTATTTTTTTGAAAAAATGACCCTGGGTCCAAGTGGGGAAATGTTCTGGGTATCCATAGCATGTTTCATTTTTCATTTTAACCCAATAGGGAGCCCACAATTCCAAAAAAACAAACGTGGGATGATAGATGGGCCAGGTACCCTAAATGTCGATACTGTGTCAGCCATCTTTTGCCAATGCTTTAGTCGACATCGAATTCAATATCGACATTTACATTCAATCAATGTCGATGACCAAAAAATGCTAAGTCGACATTGATGGATTGTAAATATCGATATTGAATTTGATATCGACCAAAGCATCGGCAACATCATCAACATGTCGACCAGAATGAAAATCATGTTTTAATTCACGAAAAAGTAGAGAATACAATTTATTCTCAATTGTGAGTAAATTGCCATCTCTCTTTGTAAGAAAAGTTATTAAAAATTGTACGATTTCATATCGGAAAAAAGTCGACGATGACGTAGATGTATTAATCGATCATCGATTATTATGTCGATCTGTAGAGGTGGTGTGTAGATGCATTTCAAACATTTACATATTAATAGAAATTTCAACAAACCTCGACGCATAACACTCGAGCAAAAAACATTCCTAGCACTTATTTATCATAATACAAATATTATGTAGGGAAAAACCGTGTCAAAATTTTGTTGACATGAATGTCGACGTCGACTTTGCTATGCGGGAAGAAGGGGTTCAACTTTTTCAAAAGGGTGTAACTCTGTAAAAATTGGCTAAATATTTTGAAAACAATTTCTAGAGTTTCTCTAACTTTTTAGAAGGTATCCAAATGAACATGAAATTTTGATCTGTGTCTATTGAAATATGAAAAAAAGATAAGAAAGTTTTGAAAGAAAACACACATTTTGCCCCCCCCCCGCCTGACAAAAATACCAGAGCTAGGGGTCTAAATTAAAGTTATATTTGCTAGAATAAGTGACCCTTTTTGGGTTAACACTTAACAGCAGTATTGCAGCGCCAACGACTACATAGGGCAACAGTGCTGTTTGTGTGCTCCTGCGCCGAAATGGATTGTTGGGATGTCCGGATTTATGAGATACGAGATTTTTAGTATGGTACGTTTTCCTATCGGATTATCGAATAGTCATTATGTTAATGAGCCCTGTGCTTTGTGTAACAATAGTTGGTTTTGTTAATGTTTATACATGTCGAATACACTGTTTTGTTCACGCCAGCTGTTGTTTTATTAATTACACATGTTGATGTGGTTTAAATACTAATTATTCACACAGTATCGATAATTTTCCGCTCTTTAAGTACCTACCTCTACGTAGGTGTAGGTACTTAAAAACTAAAAATGTTTGAAAAAGTTACAACCCATCATGATTTCACTGAGGTAATAGGTATACTGAGAAATTGAAGAAATTTCAACTAATTTCATAAAAATTGATGTAGGTAAGTATATTGTAGATACCATAAGCGGGGATAGGGGGCATGAGGGACTCAAGTCCCCTCCCCAATGTTGGATAAGCGCCCCAATCATTTTCGAGTACAAAATCTAAAAAAAATTTACTTTCTCATTTCAAATCAATAAAAAGTCGCTGATGAGCGGGATTCTCTGATTTTTTTTACAGATTTTTACAGATTTATCAAAGAATTTCACTGATTTTTCAGCAAATTTTAGAGATTTTATCGTCTTTCCAGTGAATTTTCATTGAATTTTCAAAAAAAATTTCGCTGTTCACTTTCAGAGAATTATTTTTTTAGTCATTTATTACTTACTGTGCTGCAATTATGACTGTTTTTCAGTGATTTTCGATAATTTTCGCTGATTTATAAATGAAAGAGCTGACAAATTTCATTTTTTACAAAACTCAGCCACAAATAATGAGTAAAATTCTGTCACAATTCGTTTTTAATTACAAAAATTCAACTTCCATTGATGAGCACGTTAATACACTTATATAAACTCTCATTTACAAGAAGTTTTCTGATAAATGTCAGTATAGGTAGGATTAAATAATCCAATAATTTAAACATCAACATCAGAGTTCCTAATACAAAAGTCATGTTATCATTTAGGTGCTGGAGTATATTTCTCAAATTTTGGCGAATTTTTGAAATTTCCAAATTACTTCATGCTTAGTTTTGAAAAATATGAAACTTTGATATCACCAAAAAAAAAAAAATTAAAATTAGGTATCTTACACTAAGTTTATTTCTGACATGACAGATCTAGGTATTGGAAGAGGTTTCAAGACATTTCTGGGCCTATAGAGAATTTTGGAATTTTCCAATAGGTATAGATGTAAACTTCAGTGCCCAATAAAATCAAGGATTATCATATTGGTTACCTGTTTGATCGACTTTAAAACATAATTTTCTGAACTTTGTACATTGGAGTTTAAATTCACCATTATTGTCTTGACATTTTATTTGAGAATAATTTGGGTTTTGGGTACTTTATCAAGAGCATTTGATAACCAATTCGCAGCATAATTCTCCGTTGGTTGTGATGATGATGGTGATTGAAGAAGTCTGATGATGGGGTGGATAATGTCAAGTCAATGGTGGTTGACAGCATCGGGTCAACGATGGTTGACAACTTTGTGTAGATGGTGGTTGAGGTCGACGGTGGGCGACGATGTCGAGCCAGGGGTGCAGCCCAGGGCCTGGCCCGAGCCCCGGAGAGCCCCAATTTTTTGTCTTGAAGCCCAATATTCAAGCCCTGAAACCCAAAAAACTTCATTCAACGAAGCTTCAACCCGAGCCCTGAGATCGTTTCTCTGAAAACCAAGCCCTAAATGTGAGCCCTGAGCCCTGTATTGTGATCGGGGCTTTTCGGGGCTTTTCAGGGCTTTCTGTGAAAGTGTTGAATTGTGAAAATACGATCGTAATTAAGTTTTTTTTTTTTTTTAATTTAATTAAATGAGTACCTAAGTTAAGTAATCTCTCCATTTACAAGATTAATTAACGCAAAAAATCTCAATATTTCATTATTCAAGAATAATTACAATATTCAGTTCATATTCCGATTTATTCGATCTATTTAGGTTCTTAAGAAATTGGAACGGCAATAAAAATTTGAAGTTGGCACTTGGCAGTTGGCTACTTGAAAAAGGTAAAAAAAAAAAATTGTAATTAAATTAATAACTGAAATGGATTTTTTTTAGCTGTTAAATTAAAAGTTCATTTTCCCCTTGTGATTTATTGTGAAAATTCTGTTTTCTCAAAAGAGTTGAGCTTGTCAAGTTTGAAATAAAAATGTAAATCAATTTTTGTGATAATTTCCGGTCCGGCTTTCGCTGTATGCATCAAATAAACTTTCTTTTTGAAATTCAGAAAGCTCTGAAAAGTTCACTTTCTCTCATTGTGGGTTTTTGAGAAAATCCTCGTTTCTCAAAGAATTCATTTTGGTGAGTCCGAAAATAATTCCTGATTGAATTTTTACGATATTCACACAATTTCTTACTACTGTATGCAAAATATGATGGTCAAGCAGTGAAAGTTCTAAAAAGGTCATTTTCCCGCTGTTTTTTTGGGGGTGGGGGGATTCTATTTTCTCAAAAAATTCGAACTTGTCGAGTAGGAAACAAAAATGTAATTCATTTGTTGTGATATTTACATGTCTATCTTCCACGGTACCTATGCGAATGATTATTCTAAAGTGTTAAAAGCTCCAATAACCTCATTTTCTCTTCTCTACTTGTACAAATACATTTTCCATTTCCTAGGGATGGAAAAAATCTTGTTTTCCTACATAGTTGAGCTTGCCTTGTTTCCAACTAAATTCTATTTTAGTTTTGGTGCTCTTCACACATTTACCTTACTACTGTATGCATCCTAGTGTATATGGTGAGCGGAATCTTCAAAACGTTCATTTTCCCTCCCTAGTGATGTAAAAAAATTGTTTTCTCAAAAAAATTCTAATCGTAGAGTTTCAAATGGCATTCTAATGACATTTTTCTTCTACCTATGTCACCATTTCTTACTGTATGCATTTTATTGTTTTTAGGAAGTGAAAACTGTAATAGTTCATTTGTGGCTTCTGTATTATAATAAGAGAAGAATTGTTTTCTCCTATTTTTTTTAAAAATAAATTATGAAATCATTTTTCTTACTTTTATGTTATTTCCTTCTACTGTATGCATTAAATTGGTCTAACATTGTTAAAATTATACTGCTCATCGAAGTTCCTACTTTGAATCCTTTTTTTGAAAAGTTCTTTTTTTTTACGTTTGCCCCATTTTCTCCGGAACTACTTGACCAATTTTCTTCCGGTTTGTTTTATTATGTTCAGAACTGCTTCTTTTTTAATTTAACGCGAGCGTTTTTTCAGATTTCAATTTTCTGTTTTTTTATGTGCCATTTACTTCTGTGATTGAGCACTGATTTGAGTAATTTTATGAAATTTTTGTGATAAAGTTGGAAATTCCGCAAACCCTCTTGTTAAAAATGTTACTAGTAGAGCGTATTCGATTTGCGAACCACAATAGGATTTTGACAGGTAAAAAGAACTGATTTGCGAACCAGAAGAAAAATAATAACTGGTGGTAAAGAATCATTTCGCTCATACACCCAATTAAAAACTAACTGTTTTGCGAACCAACGTCCAGTGGTCTCTAAAAAACTAGTTGGCGTGCGCTGAAATTCTGAAAATCTACACATGTACAGGGGGTTTTCAGAGCTGTTGAATCCATTTTCAACATCATTTTGGACAAACATCGAAAAGATTCCCCAATAGAAAAGAGCAAAGCTAAAAATTTCAGAGTTCAGTGAATTGGGGTCTAAATGTGCAGTTTTGTGTGACTTACTGAGCTCATTTCTGAAGACATTTTTATCGAAAATTCGAAGGAGTACTCTAGAAGTACATAAGAGCTTCTCATAATTTTAAAACATCACGAGTTACATTAGAAATTTATATGTATTACAAAATGACCAATTTTTTCTTTAATCACGACTCCAAACTATCTGATAATGAGATATTCAAATGCAGTTCAGTTTATTTCTAGTATAATTATGCAAGGTGGTTTATTGGAGCGGAGGAAGGGGTCACATCGAAAAATCAAGTCGATATTCGAACTCAGTGACTTCACATTAGTAAGAATCCATGTCCTACACGTTTATTTTTATTATTTTTTTCATTCATTTTTAAAAAAATTGGGGGTTAGAAACCACTCGAGGATAAAATCTAAAAAAATAAGAAAATTCGAACTTAGTCCTCAAAAACCCAACAAACCACAACATTATTTTTCATTTTTAAAATTATTTTTCAATTGTAAAAAGAGAGGATTGGTAGAGATGTTTGGAGGAGTGTCAGATGAAAAAACTGAGTACACTACACATTCGGAATCAGCGCCTTCGAATTAGTTGGAATGAATATGTGACCCTGCCGGAAAGAAGGGACCATGTGTAAAAAAAATCGATATCTTAATTTTCATGTGTCCTTCTTTCCGGCAGGGTCACATATGCCATTTCACTTTTTATATTTCTTTGAATTTTGGTCAAAATTATGGGCCCTTATACCCCCAGGGGTGTAAAGGTCCCATCTTGAAATTTGGTCGGTTAAAAAAAATTTAAGAAGGGCTACTCACTATAATTTTGCCGGATTTTTAAATGATAGCCCATATCTTAAAAGTTCATATCACCGAAGTCCAACTTTGAACATTTGAAAATTTGATTGGGTATCGTTTTTGGATCTCCTTACTCAGCCTTACTTCAATCTTGGACTCGATTTTAATAATTAACTGATGTTGGTTCGCAAATCAGTTACTTTGTCTCAGATGCGAATCATTCGTTCGTTCATACTTCATTTCTGATTTTGAATCTCGTTGGTTCGCAAATCAGTTGCTTTAAGTCAGGAGATGTCATTAATCAAATAGGCTGGTTTGCAAATCGAAACCGGCCTACTAGGATGCCCCTAAATAACAGGTAAAAAATGAACTCGGGGGGGGGGGGGGGTGTCAAGCCGTTTCTGAGAAAATGGGGTTTCAAGTGAAAACTGCTTTTTCCATAGAAAAACTTTTACCGTTTCTATATTTTCTGATTTTATTTCAATGCAATTCTAAAAGATTTCCACAAAATTCAAAGTTTCGTGATATTTTTCATTATTTATGAACTATATGCATTTTTCAGTCAAAAATATTGAATTGCCCATTTCTTGAAAATAAAAGTGAATTCAATCCAATTTCTCAAAATTTTTCAGTTTCCGGTGGCCCAAAATTTTTTTCCGTATTTTTCTATTATATAAAAATTGCTTGTTTACTACTGTATGCATCCAATGCATCCAACCCAAAAAATTTGAAACGACCCCCCCCCCCCCTTAAATCGAACTGGATTTTGGTATTTTTGGACTTTCATTAAATAATGATTCGAAAATTACGAATCGCGAATCGTTTTCCGGAAAGTGATTCGAAACATTTCTAAGAAAAGGATTCGTGATTTGAATCAAATTGAACGGGATTCGGCACAACCCTGAAAGCAACCAAAATTTGGCAATCGAAACTCACCCAAAAATCCTGCAACACAGTAATAAATCAGTGAAAATCCACTGAAAACTCGGCGATATTTAAGAAATTCACTGAAACATGTGTGAAATTCTTTGAATAATCAGTGAAAAATCGCCGAAAATCAGCGAATTTCACTGATTTTTCCTGGGCTGCAATTCTGACTGTTTATCAGTGATTTTTCACTGATTCAAAATGAGAGAGTAGGCATTACGAATTCAAATAAATTTAATTTCCCAAGTCAGTTTTTTTTTATTGAAATTCACGGTAGATACAATAATTTTAAATTTAACCTCGCATTTTTTTATTCGCATTTTTGCAGAATGAGTAGGCACATTTCGCGATTACAGAACATTTACCTGCATCAAAGTCCTGCTACCCGCCGAAATACTTGGCAACAAAAGAATCAAACAACCATATGCATAACATAAGAAAAAAAAACTACGTCAATTTAAACTAATTGAAACGTAAATTTTACACAGCATTAACAAATTGCCAACATCATATACACGTGTATCATCGTGTACCTTTTAAACTAACGTACTATTACTCATGGAACATTAAAAAAAGGGGAAAATTTCATCATAAAAACGAACGGTACCGTATCGCTATTCATATCCGCGTAGATACCGAGAAATGAGAAAATTTGACCTTTTTCTCTGTAAGGAAAAAATCACATCTAACCTAGATTCGTCGTAATTTGAACAACACCGCTATATCCGTACAAAGACTTTAGAAAACACGCCTTTGCAATTTAACCTCTTTAGGCACGCAGTACTTTTAGCCAAAGCAGATGCTACATTGGTTTTGAAATTCGGATACAGTTAAACCCGATCGCGATCGGTCAATAGAGCGAAAATCACAGGTGTGGCCCGGTCGAACCCCTTCGTACGCGAATATATGTTTGAGATTATGTCAAGATGACAACTCATTTTTGCCGAGGCCAGTTGCGTGTGTATATTTTAGCAATAGAGATAGCGAAATATTGAATGGATAACGTGAACGTGGTCAAGCTGATGGTCATTTTTGCCTTTCATACCGTACCGGTTATTGTTACCTAAAAATTATCGACACTTCGTTTATCATATTCTGCATCCTTTCGTTGATGGAAATTCGCCTTTCGGAATGAATTGCTCCCTAAAGAATTACCAGCTCGGATTTGAATTGTGGTCACTGGCCAGAGTGGCCGGGGTGAATCTAATCGTGAGATTTCTTATGTATAAAATATGTTAAGTGGAAGATCAAAGAGTTGCTTTGTTTTGTACGCAGCATCTTCTCATCTCCATCGAACGAAAAAAAATCACAATCGAGATTCGAGAATCCATTACGATTGATACCGATACAGGAATAATACTGGGACGCTCCACCTTGTAACAATCTCCCTCATTTTGTCTTCATTTATCCCTATGCACGATTACCAAAAAGCGCGAATCACACGAGCGCGACGAATCAAACGGGGAATATTTTCTACGCTTTAATTTCCGTCATGGCTACTGCGTTGCATGTCGCTCTAAAAATGGTGGTTGGATTATTTTTTTAATCGACTAAGCTCAAGTGATTTTTAGTTATCTTCGGATGTATCTCTACGAACGTTGGTTACAATTTACAACTTAATTGACGTCAGTGTGTAGTCGATTGTTATTTTTTTTTAGAAAGTCGAGCAAATCTACGTAGTCGAGTTCTTAATTAAAATTTTTTTCGACGTTTTGGCCAGTGTACTGTTTAAAATAACGAATTCCTGAGTAGGCTAATTGTATGTACGCTGATGAGCTTGAAAAAATAAGTCAAATGTCGAGAAGAAAAATATCGATTAAAATTGGCCCAAGTCCCTAAAAATAATAGACCCGGGATCGTGAACTTGATGTAATGCAACTGTTTTCTATGTTGAAGTTCGTAATACCTACTTAATTATGTTTTTATTGGATATGGAGGAGTGAATTTAGAATTATCGCCGATATTGACGTATTAATTATTTTTGAGATTGTGCATATTCGTACAAATATGTACCGAATGCATTATTTTTCATTGACCTTGAGTCGCGCATTGTTTTATATTTATCAAGATATTGGTATCACTTGGAATCGAGCCAATTCGTGAAAACATTCGTGAAATTAAAATTTTTGCATCGAGTTGAATTTTTTGTGAAAAATAAATTAGACGTACTTACCTACAATGAAAATTATTTTCGAACGTATTTTTTAATTCTAGCAGGATAAATTCGTTTCAAAGTGATAGGTATATCATGTACTTACCTAAGTATACAGGTAAGTAGTATCTAGTGCTGATGAAATTTTTTTAAATAAATAGGCAGTTTCAAGTTTAGGAAAAAATGTGGAAATTTTTTTTTAAATTATTTTTCCATAAGTATATCTAGGTGTAAAATTATGAAATTTGATGTAGATAATAGGTATATCCAAGCACCTTTTAAAATATTTATTTTCTATTTCACGCCTGCGGTGCAATAACACCACATTTCAAAAAAATTTTACCCTCATATTTTTTTCTGAAAGGTGCTTATCTTTGATTAGTTTTCAATTTACACCAAAAATAAAAAAGATTATTCATTTTGAGATGTGGTTTCATTGCCAGGGGTGCCGAGAAACCTGAATTCTTGAGGAAGCTTCCTCAAATAAATTTTTTGGGGGAACCTCAAATCGATTTGGGGGGGGGGAGAATCACTCCCTCTTCGGAAATCAAGATTACCTCATTTGCTTATTTTTTGGATTTGACCCTTTAATGCCCCTTTAGCCCTCAAATTTTGGGATAAATTATGTTGAGAATCGAAAATATCGTGTGGGATATCAATTTTAACTAATTTGAGGGTGCGTAGAATTCGAATATCGACGCCTGGGGCCAAATTCACGCCTTATCCAGCCATACCAGTTTGAGATTTTTACCATTTATTGAAATGAAAACGTTTTCTTAAATTACATACCCACTATTCTAATTTGAATCGGTAAAAATTCACTGAAGAAATAGCCAAAATTATGTTACTAAAGAATCAGTGAATCAGTGAAAAACTACTGATTCAATTAGGTAGTGAATTTTCATTTTTGAATCAGTAATTTTTTCAATAATTACTGAAATCTCGATCAGAATTTCAAAAAAATTGATTTGAATTTTGCAAACTTATTTAGAAATACTTCATAGGCGTGACTGGACCTTCCGAGTAGGGTGTGCCAAAACTTTGGGCCCTCCAATAAAATCAAAAATAATATCTATGTCCAAAAAATTTTATTAAGAAATCGGCAGTTTTCTTCGTGTTGTAAAAACAAAGTTTCAAATTTGATTAAGTAGGTACCTACTTCATAATGTGTGAAAGTGCTAAAGTTCATGGATCATTTTTATGGGCTTTTCTCCAGTGCTGGAAAATTCTGAAATTTTCTGGGGGCTCCAAAAGTCTTGAAATTGCTTCCAATCGATCCGAGAGGCCAAATATAGGGCATGTATACCTACCAAATTCTTAGATCAAATTGCAGGGCGAAGAGGTAATTTTGAAATTTCAAAAATTATCCAAAATTCAAGAAATGAACTTCAGCACCAGAAATTTCAGATATTCCAACTCTTTAGTAAAATTTTGAGACCAAACCAAAATAAATCGAAAATAGATATATCATAAAAGAACCCCATATGAAAAATTTCAGGTGCTGAAATTCATTTCTCATAATTATGCAAAATTTCAGATGCTGAAATTCATCTTTCAAATTTTGGCGAATTTTTGAAACAAAAATTAAGCAAGTGACTTTTCATCGAAAAAGGTAACTCGAGGGCTTACCTCACAACATGACAAAAAAATATCCCATTAGAAGAATGTAAATTAGTGCATTCAACGTTATCCATAACTTACGATGACTTTGCAAAAACTTTGAAATTATTCAATACTTCGCATAATTTTCCAAAAGTAGAGCAACTTTTTTCCAAAGTCTGAACGATTTTCCAAAAATTGAGGAATCTCCCAAACCTTGGACAATTTTCAAAAAAAAAAAGATTCTTTACAAGCAGGAAATTTTATGAAATTTCCATATGTGTCATAAAAATTGTAAGCCCCCCCCCCCAAAAATGATAATTTCTCAAGAAATTGGGCTGTTGGTGAGTTTATTCCCGACGAAATACCCATGTGAAAGAATGAGCGAATAGATTCTCATTTTTTCGGGGTACCTAATACCTATGTACGAGTTGAATCTCACTTTTTCTCAAAAATTTCTTTCCATTGTGATTTTTTTTTCAAATTTCAACTCCTATTTTCTTAAAATTATTTTCAACTTAATTTTTTTCACAATTATTTCCAACGCCAGAATTTTTTCAGCCTAAACCTTTCTCACATTTTTCCATGTTTAATTTAAAATGTACTTTTTTGAATTTTTTCTCAAAATAGTTTTCAGTATTACCTATTGAAAATTTTCTGGAAAAAAAAACATTGCTACCGGAACACATTTCGGAATTTTACCAAAAAAAAATGCCCCTGGAGAGAAAAAAAATTGAAAAATCTGGGAAACGTAGGGTGGCTGGCACACTCGGCACACCTGGCAGTCACGCCTATGAAATACTTGGATAATTCTTTCTTGAAAAATATATCTAAAATGAAACAAAATTCTTAAAAAATTTTTTATTGAAGTTGATGACATCGAAAAGATGGGTGGAGATTTTTTTATTTTTTAATACCTGTGTAGTGACGAAATTGGATTTCTAAAATTAGGACCGAGTTGGAAATTTTCTCAAAAGATGCCATTTTCGGTTCCTTTTCTCCCTGAATTCTGAATTTTAATGCGAAGTACACAGATCGAAATGATCTTGGATCTGCTTCATAAGATACCTTAGGTATATTTAATTGGCAAAAATGGATTAAAATATGTTTTCTCAGTTCTTGATGGTAACGAAACATTTAATCAAAATACCTATCAATTTTTAGAATCATGTCAAAAAAAGAGAACATCAATGTATTTTCAAAAGAAAACTTTTAGCATTGATTTACCGTTTTTAGTACGAAATGTTTTTTTTTCTTCATAATCTGTGTAAGAATATTTATCAATAAAGAAGACTTTGCCCTGAACAAATTGATAAAACAATTCGTACAGATTTTCAACCCGAAAAAACAAATCTTCACACCATACAGGAAACTGACTCAATTCCTTATCACCATAAATCGTAATCCTCGAACCCTCGAAGATAACGTTATCCGCAGCCATACATCATTATGTGCAAATCTTGATAAACTATTACCATCATTGCACCATTATCTAGGTTTAGGTAGATATCGCATAGCCTACTCGGTACCATACTGAACAATAAGTATAAATCTATTCGCAGAACTGCTGTCCAAACCTCGTCGCCACCGTTTTAATTTCTCAACCAGAAAAATTACTGTAAATTACCAAAACGCGTCAGTTCCATTTATTATTTCAATACAAACGCATAATACTGCGAGGCTGCGACAACCACACACAGGCAACAGGTATACGGTAACAGTAACGCAGTCCAGAATCATTATGTATTCATGCGAAAAATTAACAAAAACCTATTGAAAAAGCACGCGGAGACGCTGTAAACCTTTCTTGGAAATATGTTGGCATAAAAAAGATTACGCTCGACCATTATTTCAGGGCCGAAGGACCAGCAAAAGAAAAAAACACCAAGGATCCTTTTTCTAACGGTAAACGAAATTGTTTACCGATTGCCAGCGTTTAGTTGGAAGTCGAGAAGCGTTTTTGCGAATAATAGCGGGGCAGACAGTCAAACACTGTGAAGGACACAGCTGTCAAGTATGGGGGATGATTTTGTGGAAAAACGGTCACCAAAAGAACCCGTTCCACCTTCGGCTTCGCGAGCAGGTTAAAAGATAATCATACCGAATGTACCTGAGAGTTTGGTAATCTTCTGTAAATCTGGACCCCTAAAACATGTAAATGTTGCGCATTTTTATATAACGGGATCGGTTTCTATGTGCATGAAATATATCAATGCATATAACGGATCGCCATTATTTATTATGGAAGCGTTGAAGGTTTGCAAAACGGGCGGGATCTCTAGATTTTAGGTGTAATTTTTCAATAACACGTAACAGGTATATTGGAAGAGACTTCGATGCAGGTATGAATATAAGGCTACAGTTACTGCATTATGTGCGATATCAATGACGAAATAATGACTGGCAACCGTGCCTATGCCCACTGTAGAGATATTCATGACGAATAAATATCACAAACTTGCTGACAACTGAATATCAATCGGAGGATGTAAATTGATCTAGATCTAGGCGTCAGTTTCAGTTCCAACCAACGGTACTTCATTTATTCGGAGTTCTTTCTGTGTTCAGAGGTGGTCTTGGAAAGATATAAAGACGAAGCTGAATAAGGATCATTTAGGACCCTACGTATCTGAATTTGCCAATATTTTTACTTGCCTGCCTAAATGTGGATTTTTTGGGTTGAAATTGACTCGAATAAAATTTTGGTGTGATTTTCGAAATATTGCACAGTGGAGGAACTAACAAGATAGAAAAGTTTAAACTGAAAAAATTCTGGTGTTGGAAATAATTGTGAAAAAAATTAAGAGTTGAAAATAATTTTAAGAAAATTGGAGTTGAAATTTGAAAAAAATTCAGAATGGAAAGAAATTTTTGTGAAAAAGTGGGATTCAACTCGTACATATCCCGAAAAAAAATGGAGATTTATTCGCCCATTCTTTCACATTCACCTACAGCCTAATTTCTTGAGAAATTATTATTTTTTTGAAAAACCTTGCAATTTTCATGATAATATGAAAATTTTATAAAATTTTCTGATTTGTAAAGAATCTTTCTTTTTTAGAAAATTGTCCAAGATTTGGGACATTTCTCTAAATTTGGAAAATCGTTCAGGCTGTGGAAAAAAGTTGCCCTACTTTTGGAAAATTATGCGAAGTATTGAATAATTTCCCAATTTTTGCAAAGTCATCGCAAGTTATTGAAAAATCATTCGAAATCGAGTAAGTAAACAATCCCTGAGAATTTAAATAACACTAATGCACTAATTTACCTACATTCTTCTAATGGGATATTTTTGTCATGTTGTGAAAAAAGCCCTCAAGTTACTTTTTCCGATGAAAAATCACTTGCTTAATTTTTATTTCAAAAATTTGCCAAAATTTGAAAATTGAATTTTAACATCTGAAATTTTGCATACTTATGAGGTTCTTTTATTTTTTCGATTTATTTTTTTTGGGGCTCAAAATTTTACTTAAGAGTTGGAATACCTAAAATTTCTGGAGCTGAAATTCATTTCCTGAATTTTGGATAATTTTTGGAATTTCAAAATTACCTCATCGTCCTTGCCCTACAGAAAATGAAAACTAGATCTGAAAATTTGGTAGGTATATATACCTATGCCCTATTTTTGACCTCTCAGATCAATTGGGAGTGGTTTCAAGACGTTTTGGAGCCTCCAGAAAATTTTGGAATTTTTCAGCACTGGAGAAAAGTCCATTAAAATGATCCATGAACTTCAGCACTTTCACACATTTTGAAGTAGGTGCCTACCTAATAAAATTTTAAACTTTGTTTTTGCGACACGAAGAAAACTGCTGATTTCTTGATAAAATTTTCTGGACATAGATATTGTTTTTGATTTTATTGGAGGACCCAAAGTTTTGGCACACTCTACTCAGAAGGTCCAGTTACGCCTATGATTTCATTGAGGAGTACCTAGTTTTCCAAAATGGTCTATGCACTTAACCAAATTTATCAGAAATCGTAAAAACCTGTACCTACCACCTTGAATTTTTAAATAAAATTTTTTTCATTCATGTTGATATGGTACCCTTTCTATTAATGAAAAAAATTTTCTACTTGAAAATTCAAAACATTCAGTTTTCTGCGATTCTTATCATATCAAAACTAGTGAAGTGTATTAAGATCGTATTGAAAAACTACTCATTTTTTAGTCGATTTGAAGCCTCCAGTGAGAAATCTGTAATTTCCACTTTCTGAATTTTTTAAAATTTCACTCTTAATTTGAATCAGTCAAAAACTGAAGATCGACTGATTGAAATCGACAAAATTGAGTCACTGGATTGGCAGTGAAATTCCACTGATTCCACTGTTAATCTGCGAAATTTAACTACCAATTAGTAAAAAATTACTGATTCATCGAGTGATTTTTCATTTTTGAGTCAGTAACTTTTTTTCTCAACTACCTACTGAAATGAATCAGTAAAAATTTCAATTTACTGATTCATTTTAGTAGTTGAGAAAAAAATTACTGATTCAAAAATGAAAATTCACTAATTGAATCAGTAAATTTTTCACTGATTTCATCAATGACTCAATTCTGTCGTTTTTAATCAGTCAATTTGACTGATTCAGATTAAGAGAGCAGAAAAGTACGTCCAGAATGATGAACGAAAATCAACCTGGATAGCTGAAAATTTGGTATCCATCTACTTCATTTTGGCAAACCCTATTCTCTCATTTTGAATCAGTGAAAAATCTCTGATAAACAGTCAGAATTGGAGCACTGATTATTCAAAGAATTTCGCAGATTTTTCAGTAAATTTCATAAATATCACTGAGTTTTTAGTGAATTTTCACTGATTTCCAGTGATTTTTCACTGATTTCCAGTGATTTTTTTCACTGATTTCCCGTGATTTTTCTTTCACTGACTTGCTTTCAGTGAAAAATTTCACTGATTTATTACCAAGGTGGCCAACCTCAGTGATTTCTCACTGAAATAAGTAATTTTTCAGCTTTTGGAGAAGTTTAGTGATTTTCAAAAATTTAAGTGATTTTGGTGATTTTTCACCCTGTTTACAAGGTCTACTTTTAAATTTTCAATGTTTTTGATGGAAAATATTCGGGAAAAAATGAAAAACAGCAATTTCTGGCGATTTTGACATTTTTTACCTGCTTTTATGATGTGATTTTTGTGAATGAAAACAGTGATAAAGTGATTTTTTAACGACTTCTGGGGAAAAAACAGCGATTTTAGTGATTTTTGAACAAGTTGGCCCTGCGCCGCCAAAAAACACTGCCACCGTCGCCAATTTTTTTAGGTTTTTTGGCGCCGCCGCCGCCGTCGAGTGAATTTCCGGTGCCGCCGCCGCCGATTTCTATCTCGGCGATGTTTCGGCGTAAGAGAAGTTTCCCCCTCACAAAAGGCGAAAAATGGCTGCTTTTCAATTATCATTTTTCAAAACGTAATTTTTCTAAAAATTTTTAAAAATGACGTCATTTTCCGATTTTTTAAAAATTGATTTTAAAGGTAAAAAACAATGACGCCGCTGCTGAAGATTTTGGAGACCTCGCCGGGCCGCCGCCGCCGATTTTGTCACGGCGTAGATCTCTACCCCTACGTTCACTCCGCTTATTATTTCCTCATCCTCCTCCGACGCATTCAAACTCATCACAGTCAATTTTAATTATCCAGACATCATCACTCAAATTTGAAACCCTCCTTTTTATGCAGAATGAACAGTTGTTGCACGGAACGGTGAACATTTGACGGAATGGCTAGATCCTCCAACATTATGTATCCGGGAAGAGCCTGATAAAAATCAAATCTCCAATAAAAAAATAAATCGAACATTTCTTTCTATTGAAGATTTTTTTTCGGTAGAAGTGTTCAAAGAGGAAACGATTTCAATTACCTAATCAATTATTCATATATAGAATCAACCATTAATCAAATTAATTGATTGAAATGATCAAAATGGATACTTAACATTTGTAGTTATCGACAAAAGCATTAGTTTGTTAGCAATATTGACAAGTTATCGATAGAAGATAAAAAAAACTCATCATTTTCCGACTAAAATAAACATAATTAGGTAGGTATCCAATAATTTCTTGGTTAGGTACATCTGTTGATAAAAAAATTTAATTGATGACTTTTCAAGGCTCGATCACTTAAAATAAAAAATTATAATTTTGAAGGGTTTTTTTGCAAGAAATTTTCGGCATCTCGTTGCTCGGGGTCAATTAGACATATTTTCAACATTTTTTGAAAATCAAGAATACTTATCTAAATATTTTTCATCAAAATTCAAGTCTCAAGGTAGGTACCTATTTAAAAAATACGCCATTTCGGGCTCTTAGAGCTTTTTTAAAAACTTTTTCGCCATCACTTTGCTAATGTTCATGTAGGTATAGTTCGAAAGTAAATTTAAATTTATGTAGGTCTCAAAATACAAAACGAAAAGTATTGGTTTTTTAAAGAAGAGATTCCTGTTTTTGAATGTCTGACTGGCACCGTCATATGTTTTCTTCTATTTTTTTGGATTGTCGGAAAAGTGTAAAACTTAACAACAGCTACATATTCTACTTACTTACCCATTCCCCAAATGGAATAATTTCGATCTGGACATAGTGTATTTTTAATTTATACACATTAGGGTGGATCGAAAAAAAAACATATCTTGGATTTTGACCAAATTTTGTGGGGTGATTTACTTTGAGTGGAAGACCTCACAAAACAATTTTGAGCCCCCGAGGGGCAAGGGGAGGGGAGCGGGAGGTGCTCAAACGGCACCTCCTTTTGAAAAAAACGATGTTTTTTGCGTTTTTAAGCCAATCAAAATTGTGTGAGAAGCCTTCGTAGGATTTAAAAGATGCGATTTGAGTTTCTACATCTCCCTAAACCACCGCCGTTCTTCTCCGATCAATTTTTTTCAACCACTGAAAGTGAATTTTTTTTAAAAAAAGGAAAATTTTGTACACCAGTGCAGCCAACAGCAAATCATAAAATTCCAAAATACGGAATTTATATCGACTTTGAATTGATTATTTTTTCGCCTGAAAAAAAAAATTTTTTTTTTCAATCACTAAAAGTATATTTCGAATTTTTTTTGAAAATTTTATATATCAGTGCAGCCAGTTACAAATCGTGACACGCTACATTATGGAGTTAACGTTGACCTCGAATTATTATTTTTTTCCGTTTGAAAAATACCCAATAATTTTGTTTTCAATCATCAGAAATAAAATTTTTTCAATTTTTATTTGAAAATTTTGTACGTCAGTGCAGCCAGTTGCTAATTGTGATATTCTGATGTTATGAACTTGAATCCATTATTTTTTCGTCAAGTGATTGGACAAATTTTTTCTCCCAATCAATAGAAGAACGTTTCGAATTTGAAGACATCGGAACATCAAAATTTGCAACTGGCTGCACTGACGTACAAAATTTTCAAAGAAAAATTCAAAATTTTTTATTTCTCATGATTGAAAACAAAATTATTGTGTATTTTTCAAACAAAAAAAATAATAATTCGAGGTCAACGTTAACTCCATAGTGTAGCATGTCACGATTTGTAACTGGCTGCACTGACATACAAAATTTTCGAAAAAAATTTTCGAAATAATTATACTTTTAGTGGTTGAAAAAAAATTTTGTTCACTTACTCGATGAAAAAAAAAATCATTCCAGCTCAGTGATAATGTCATATTATTGAAAGATTGCAATCTGCAACTTTTCAACCCCCTGGTAGCAGTCAGAATTTTGATCGGAGAAGGACGGCGATGGTTTAGGGAGCTGTAGAAACTCAAATCGCATCTTTTAAGTCCTACGAAGGCTTCTCACACAATTTTGATTGGCTCAAAAACGCAAAAAACAGTGCTTTTTTCAAATAGTGGTGCATTTTGAGCACCTCCTGCTCCCCTTCCCTTGCCCCTCGGGAGCTCAAAATTTTTTTGTGAAGTCTCCCACTCAAAGAAAACCACCCCACCAAATTTGGTCAAAATCCAAGATATGTTTTTTTTTCGATCCACCCTAATATACATTCATTTCATCTGATTTAAACAGCATTTAAAAATTTTGAAAATCGCCAACATTATACAATTACAGGATTATTTGTCGGAACCGTTCCGCCAAAGACGAGATTATCTCCTAAATACACCATAATCTGAGCATAGCAATTTGTCATCCCGCGTAAAATGTCACTATTAATTTTATGCAACGCAGAAACCATGAATGAAAAAAGGGTTCTATTCCTGGGCGAAAAACTATACACTTTCTCTTCACATTGTGCAATGGCCAGTATTCATCTTTTACTGTCAAAGGATATCTTCATCTGCCCAGCCTTTCTGGTGGTCACTTTTAAACGGACGAGAATAATATTCCCCATTGTGCGGCGTTGGTTAGGTCGAAATCATTTTTCAAAAAACCGTTCGAAACTGTTCTTTCACACGATACTAAACATTCGCAAATTATGTTGGATGCACCAAAACCACACACAACGAGAGATCGGCTACCTACCTAATTGTTGTGATCGATGGTGGCTATAAAGGATACCTTAATGTGTCGCAAGTGGAGGCTAGAGGTGTTTTTCTGTAAGTTTTTTTCACCTTAGGAGTGATCGATGTTAGGTTGTTGGGAGTAGTTTGGGTAATTTTGGCATTGATTTTTCCAAAAGAATTGAGACTCGATTGTAGATTTAAAAAATTAATGTAAAATTATACCTACGAGTTTTTTTTCTTTTTAAAACCTTGAAGTGTCATGTTTATCGATATCAGGTGAAAATTAAAATTATCTACTTTACCTGGTGTTATCTCTGCGATTCTTTTCACAGGTACCTAGCTACCTACTTATGATATGGCCGAACTTTTCAAGATAAGAAACGAGATTGAATGCTCATTGTAAGAAGAAAAAAATTGTGACAGTTAATAATCTTTAACCCCAGCCTATTGTAGATAGTTACCTTGTTATTCAATGAATTTCAAAAAATTAATGGGTTAAAGGTCTTTTATATTAGTTATTTTTGATCTAGTGTTTTTCGAGAGTTGTTATTCCAGTATTTGTAGGATTTTTTGAACTTTGGTTCATCTTCTCAATTCAATGCATCGTAGACCTTGAATAAGTTGAAAGACTCATCAAAGGAACAGAATATCTACATATTTAATTCCAGAAAAACATTAATAGGTACGAAGTTTCACATTTTCAATTTTCACAAGAGATTTAGTTATCGGAGATTTGACTCTCAGAAAAAGAAAAAAACGACCGATTTTGTTTAAGTGGTAGGAGGGGGAGGGGCGAATGGAAAAAATTCATCAACTGAATAAATAAACAAATGAAAAATTTACCGATATGAAAATATGATTCTGATTCACTAAATGAAAAACCTGAGAAGAAATAATAAGGTAAGTCAGGTAAGTAGGTACCTACCTTAAATTTAAATTAGTGTAATTTTTAGAAAGAGAAGTTCTAAAACTTCCGTAATCATAATTTCTGCTGTATTGCTGAATTTCCGATTTTTCTGGCAAATTTTCGATATGGTATTTTATCTGAAAATTGAAGCAAAGTGTGATATTCTGGAAAAAATATCACAAGAATATCAATTGAAGCATGTTTAGTACCATTTGAGACTTTTTCAAAAAATTCGTAGGTATTCATAAGTGAACCCATAATCCCATAAATTATTGAAGCGAGAGGCTGAGAATTCGAGAAAAAATGGGCGAGGGGGTCAAATTTCAATAAGAAAATTGAGTAACTTGTTATTTCAGCGGCGCTCGCTGGCGTAGTCAGGGTATTTTCAGTAGGCTGATAAAACATTTAAACAAATTTGAGCTAAGAAAAATTGAAAAATTTCAGAATTTTTTGAAACAAACAATTAATACCTGCACTTCTTAAATCTGAATAATTAGTAAACTTTACCTGTTCAAATCAGTGAAATGAATTAAACTCAAAATCAGTGATTTTTCACTGATCTTTCAGTCAAAATTGTAGATTTTTCTGGCAAATTGGGAATTAATCGAGAAATCAGTGACTTTTGAATGAAAGATCAGAGAAATCCCTGAAAGTCCCTAAAAATCTTTAAATTTCTAAAAATACCCCTTTTCTAAGCATAGGTAGGTACCTAATAATTTTAATTATTTATATTCAACTATTTCTATTATTACAGTAGAAAATATGAACTAATACCGGGTGCTCGAAAAATTCTGCCCCCCTGAGAATTTTGCATATATAAAAATCGTAAGTTGGCAACATGTAAAATGCAAAACATGGTAATAAAATGTGATAAAACCAATTAAATTGTGCTTGAAACGTCCAAAATGTCAACTTAACACAAAAATCCCGGGGGAGCCTAAATTTTTCGAGTACCCGGTATTCGAGCGAAGTGAAGACTAAAATTTTTCGAAAAATACATTTTATCCATTAAAAATATGCTCAAATGACGCATATTTTACTCAACTTGAAAATTAAATTTTAATGGCTAAATCCCTATCCTTTTACGCGATATTTTAGGTCAACTTCAAGTTTAGCACCCCCCCCCCCCATCCCCCAACTCTCCCCTTGCCTTCAAAATAATTTTCTTTGCCAGATTTGTAACCTGCAATCTGGAAAACCTAGATTTCGGGTACCACACGATATAAATTGTTCAAAAGTTCAGATTCAGAAGTTAAAAATCCCTAAATCTAGTAACACTCTAAGCTGTGATCCTCAGACCATATGTATGAGAACTGATCCTAGTGTATAAATTTGCAGGCCTACATTTTTCCTGGAACTCTCCATCTCCCCACCCTACTCGTAGCAAACTGTCACAAATGGAATCCAATTTTTTATTCAATTAGGTAATAGCTAAAATTTTGAATAACTGCAGTTCTTGTAAAAAACCGACGTTTTTAATGTAACGTATTTTTTCCAAAATGAAATGTACCTAGGTAAAAATAAATTAAATTAAATTTCATTGTTATCAAGATTGACGATTTTTCTAAATTTTGGGGATATTTATTGACTTACACTTGGATTTTTGGAAAAATCCTTCAGCAAATTGAAAATTTTCCCAATTTTTATAAAAATTTCCCTATTAGGTTGATGAAAAATTTCCCAGCATTTAATAAAAAATTTTCCAAACATTGATGTTTTTTTTTTGAAAAAAAAAACAACTTTAATTGGAAATTTTTGAGCACTTTTTCAGTCGATTTTTTGAAGAAATTTTAATTAACAGGCACTTCGATGTTGGAAAGGGGGTAAATTTGAAATTTTCAAAATTTTCAAAACCGCCGAAGTCTTTGGTACAAATTCTTCAGTTTTTATATTTGATTCATACTTCGCACCTGTTCAACTGATTTTTTTTTTCAAAACAGGCAAAAAAGACTTTTTAAAATAAGTCGATTTTGTCTATTAAATCAAAGATGAACGACTGGACTTATTAGAAAAATTATGTATAATTTTGACGTTTTTGTCAAATTTGAAAAGTATTTTTTTTTTGACAAAAATGTTCACTTTCATCAAATTGGAAAATAATTTCAATTCATAGTTGGTAAATAAACGAGTCTGTAGGCCTACAGAAAAAAATATTCGAGTTGAAATCATTCAATCAAAAACGATTCTAAAATTCAAGATAAGTAGGTATCTAGGTAAGCATGCCAGAATCATAAATGGCTCATTCCACGTCCACTCGACCAGGTTTTGACCTCGGGTCTTCCGATTTCGCTCAGAAATTTTTTTACGAGTTCTCCTTGATGGTCAAATGAAAGAACCACCGTCATTCCGATCCTAAGCCTTCAAGGGGGGGGGGGGATGGCCCTTGTAATTTTCGTATAATTGAGATTTTTTGCGAAATGGCTCAACTTTGAGGGCGCATATCTCGAGGTCGGTTAGGTCCAAGATGAATCTGTTCATGTGATTTCGTAGAGAATTGAAAGACGATTCAAAATTGATAATCACAATTTGAAAAGATCAAAGTTAAACTTTAGTGATGAAAGCTCAACTTTCATGATGAGTACAAAACATGAGGGCCCCCATTTAAAAATCTGAAAAAATTACTATGAAGGGAACTTTTTATGTATTTTTCGACTAATTATTTTTCAAGATGGGATCTCAATACCCCTGGAAGGCACAGAGGTCCTCAATTTTGGTCAAAATTCAAAAAAATGTAAAAAGTGATGTAATACATCGATTTCTACTAATTCAAAGGCACTGAGTTCAAATATGCGCTCAGTTTTTCCATTCGACTCCTTTGAACCCTCCTAACAGCCCTCCTGATGAGGTCAGAATTCAAAATAATGAAAAATAACGTGTGATATGTCGTTTGTTGGGTTTTTGAGGGCGCTGAGTTCGAATATTTGCTTATTTTTGGGATTCGAAGCTTTAGTGCTCCCGTAGCCCCCATTTTTGAAAAAAACATTGATTTTTTAAATTTTTTAGTAATTTGGGAGTCAGTGTGGAGCGCGGGGGAGCAGGATCGAGAAAGGAAGTTGATATTCAAGCTCAGCACCCTCGAATCAGTAGAAATCAATATGACCAAAGGCGATTTTCCAAGGGAAGTCAAGGAAGTCAGACTTCCATTGTTTTTTTTAAAGCTTGAGATTTTATCAAATACCTACCATTTTTTTGGTAGAATGTGTCTAAAAAAATATTGAATTAAATTCCACCCTAAAACAAGAATTTTTTCCACCACCATTCTTTCGATTTTGAACCTTACAATTTTTCATTTTTCAGTAGGTAACGTCTAAATTTATTCCAATTTCTGAGTTCCAATTTTTTCAACGGCAAATTTCTTCAATTACTTTGATTATGATTTTTTTTTCAAAATTGTATCCCATTTCCAATTTTAAAATTTTTCCAACCGTAAGTAAAATTATTTCAAGCTTGAATTTTCTCAAAAATTTCCCATTTTTTAAATTTAATGTTGTTTAAAGAAATCTTCCCAGCTAGGAAAAAAATTGAGGAAAATTTTAACATTATTGGAAAAATTTTTCAAATTGGAAAAAGTCTAAAAATATACCTAAATTTAAAAAAAAAATTAAAAATCAAAATTGAAAAATTTTTTTAAAATTTGAATTAAAAAAAATTGCACTCGGAAAATATTTTTGTACCTATCTATTAAAATTTTTCCAACTTGGACTTCTTCCAATTTTTTTCAAATCCATGTTTTTCAAAATATCTTCCCAGTCCCAACTCAATGAGTAGGTAATGCAAGAGACGTGAACCTATTCTGGATTTTCGATAAATTCGTATCAGAAATATTTTTTTTATGTTTAGTTTTTTCAAACTTTCCAACTTCCTCAGATTTTTCCTTCCAAAATCGCCGCTGGATATGACGCATGCAATTTCCATTTTTTTGCATGTGTTTTTTCAAAAATGGGGGCGACGGGTGCACTACAGGGTCGAATCCCAAAAATAAGCAAATATTCGAACTCAGTGCTTTCGAATTAGTAGAAATCGATGTATTACTTCACTTTTCACATTTTTTTGAATATTGACCAATATTGAGGACCTCTGTGCCTTCCAGGGGTATTAAGATCCCATCTTGAAAAGTAATTAGTTGAAAAATACATAAAAAGTTCTCTTCATAGTAGTTTTTCAGATTTTTAAATAGGGGCCCTCATGTTTTGAACTCATCATGAAAGTTGAGCTTTCATCACAAAAGTTTAACTTTGATGTTTTCAAATTGTGATTATCAATTTTGAATCGTCTTTCAATTCTCTACGAAATCGCATGAACAGATTCAACTTGGACCTAACCGATCTCGAGGTATGCGCCCTCAAAGTTGACCCATTTCGCAAAAAATCCCAATTATACGAAAATTACCTACAAGGACCACCCCGACCCCTGAAGGATTAGGATCGGATGATCGGAATGACGGTGGTTCTTTCATTTGACCATCCAGGGGAACTCGTAAAAAAATTTTGAGCGAAATCGGACGACCCAAGGTCAAAACCTGGTCGAGTTGATGTGGAATGAGCCAAATGCAATTTTACAGACTGTAATTTTCTGACAAAAGAAATGCCATATGAAAAATTGCCATCGATTCGTCAATTCCCACATTTCCCTTGAAAAAAAATCATTTCCATTTTTAAAAAGCAAGGTGTCTAAGTACATATATTTAGTTCGGTATCTACGCAGGCGCGCCCGCAGCGGGTAGCGGAGGTAGCGGTCGCTACCTCATAAACTTTTCGATTTTTTTTTTTTATTGGTGCATTATTAGGGATGTATGTTAGGATAGTTAATATTCAGGATTAAATCCTCGAAATTCAGTTTTATAGTCATGGAAAATCAGTGAGAAAAGTGAATTTCGACATTTAGAGTAAAATTATCGCAAAAAGGATGTTTATCGGGGTATTTTGACCTGCTTAACACGATACGACGCTAGTTTTTTCATTTGGTTATTTCTTTCTGTATAAAATGCTCAAATTTTGAAAAATCTGCCAAAACAGCAACATTTCTTAGCGATTTTTTGCGATTTTCGGCTCTTGCGCCAACAAAATCGCCAAAACTGAATAAGTGACGTGAATCTACGTTGGAAAACACGTTTTTAGGATATTTTCAAAAATTGTTGAACTTCGCTGTTAAGGTCTTTTTTACAGTTGAAAATTTCAAATGGCCAAAACCTCATGAAGGAGTGCACCAAAATTGATGAGAAAATTATCGCAAATACACCTCTACGAGATGTACCTTTGTGCCAAAAAGCAAAAAATTTCATTCACTTCCCTTGGAATTAAAAATTCTTGAAAATTATGCAATAAAATGGTTATAGCTCCGAAAAGGTCGGGGGGATTCAAAATTTTTCACAGAATTTTTTTACAACAAGGGGCACCATCTAGGGAACTTCCTCTTGCTACCTCATCGGAAAATCCTGCGGGCGCGCCTGTATCTACGTAAATAAATTCCGAATATTAATTCTCGTTACCTACTTAATTAAACTGACAAAATCTATCCAGTCAAATCCCCAAATCTCAAATAAACCAGCAATTTCCTAGGTAATTTCCACCACAACCTAAAAATTCATCCCTCGACACGTAAATTGCAAAATATTCCGTTAAAATACATCAACCAAACGCAGATACCGTAATATACCGGTTCGCCATGTAACCAGCCTTTGTCACGATGCTCAACTCCGCCCCCCACTCTGCAACCGCAGCACCTTACGCGCGTTTATCCTGCTCTCATGCACGTTGAGTCACAAGATCACCAACGTCGAATTCTTATTGGTGCTCCCACTCTCGTTCTTCCGAGGACCGAGGACACGCGACGTTATATCATCCTGCATCCTTTGGGTTCGCATTTTTTAACGTATTGCGAAACTGCACTCTCGATTAGTAACATCGGTGATTGGTTTTTTTCCGCGGTTGTAACTTATTGTGTGAAGAATCGGTGAAGAATATTCGTTTTCCTGGCGATCCTGCGGATTCGCGATTCGATTTGATTTTCGCGTTGGTTGGTGGCATTTTCATTGCATTTCCTGGTTCATTTTTCAAGCTGAAAATACAAACGTAAGTTTTTAATTCTGATTGTTTGTGAGTTCAATATTTGCATGAGTAGTTTGATTTATTGTAAGAAAATTCGTATTGTGATCGGTTCCATCATTTTTCCAGTAGATTTTTAATTTATTTATGAAATCGAAATCATTTTAAAGTAATTTTTTAATTTGGAGATTTATTTTTCAGTTTCAATTCGTTTTTTTAAATTGTAAATCTGATCAATATTTTTAAACTGCGTAATTAAATGAAAAATATTGAGGGGGAGGAGAAGGAGAAAGGAATTAATTTGATTAAACTGTGTTTTAGGGCAAAAAATGCACAAAATTGAATGACTTTTCAGAGAGGCTCATTCTGAAATCATTTTCACAGATATTACTTTCTGAAAAAGTGTTCATTTTTTTCAAATTTAAGCAAATATTTCGTGAGAATTTTGATTTGTGGCTCGATTTGACTGGCTCTTTTTTAAAATTATGATCACGTTTATGAAAATCATCAAAACGTATTTCCAAATGAAATATTTTTTTTCAAAAAAAAGAAACGATTTGATCAGTTTGGACTTCAGATTTCATTACTTTTGTACCTAAAAATATCGAAATCCTCGACTTCGAATTAGTCGAAAACGACACTTTCCGAAAATCACCGAAAATTGAAAAAAAACCATGAACTCTCCTTACCGTTTTTTTGGGC
The DNA here is from genome assembly GCA_033439095.1 of Pseudococcus viburni. Taxonomy (NCBI): domain Eukaryota; kingdom Metazoa; phylum Arthropoda; class Insecta; order Hemiptera; family Pseudococcidae; genus Pseudococcus; species Pseudococcus viburni. The sequence goes on from JAVBJF010000271.1 coordinate 86,406, forward strand.
GAAAAATTTTTTTGCTCCCAAAGAACGTGCGAGGTGTCCAGAATGGGGTATTCGGACACGGCGAATTCAATGGCGCCGTCAGTTTGGCCCGATCGGTCGCCGTTTTCGAGATAACGGCCATTTTCGAGGCCAATTTTGGCCAAAATTAAAAGTGTCTCAAAAACTCGAGATAATTTAAAATGAAAATTATGGAATTTGAAACAACGAATGTTTTTCCCATCATATCTGTTTCATAATCATTGCATAATATTTACCTATCTACAAATTACATAGACTTTTAGGCATCTAAAATCAACAAAATCTCCATTTACCACGAATTTTCATCAAAATAAAAGCTGCATAATGATTTTTATCGTGAGATTTGACGTGAAATTCAATAAGAACACAGTTATTTATTTCTTTTACGATAATTTTTCGAATACGATTGAAAAAATCATTAATATTGTTTACGAAAATAGATTTTTTCGAGAATTCTTGACACAAATACTTTTTCAGAGATCTCTGCATGATAATTTCAGTAAAAATTATCTACAATATTCGATAAGATTACGATACACGACTAATTGTTCCATGCAGAATTACGTTTTTAAAAATATAGGTATCTATTTGTCTCGATTTCATCATCAAAATTAATTTATATCATATCTCAAAGTCCAAGGGAAAAATGTAAAAGCAAAAAAAAATTCGAACGTCAATACGACGTGGTTAAGCCATTTTTTTATCTGAGGGACCCTCGCGGTGAAAACAGAATTTTTTCAGCCCTCAAGGATCCCTAGAAATCTCGAACCCGGGAGGAAACCCCCTTCCCCCTCCCCACCAGCACAATTCTGTCATATTTCGAAAAAATCAAGCCTCAAAAATATTCGAATCACAGGAAAATATCATTTTCTGTAGTCGAAGCTTCGTATAAAGCATTTTTTTGTCGAATTTAACCCTTTTTTTTTATCGACGTATATTTTACATTTGGAATATTCAAAAAGTCGTGCACCATCGTTAATAAAATTTGGGTGTCGAGTATTACGTATTACAATGATTCGACGAATGAATGAATCTTTCATTGTAATTGAGTTGCCTATTCGTCCAATTCGAACCTTTTTATTGAAGGATTTTCATAATCTACCTGCCGCATCACACTCGTTTCGCTATACTAGGCCTATAGAACCTTATTTATAAATAAACATACACACAAACGACAGGTTTATCCCGATGATAAAATCTCCTAACATGTATTGTGTGAAATCGGAATCAAGAAGATAGGCCTGTACAAAAGGCACGATATTATGTAATAATATTGATAAAAGTTTTGCTAGAAATTGAGATGGGATTGAATCGAAATACATATCAAATATTACGCAATAATTTTCACGTTAGGCATCAGATCTTGCACACGAGCTGATAAGGGTTTAGTTCACTTGGAACCTTTAGTTAATGATATGACGAATGGCGTCTCATTGTACAGTTATTCGTGACTCTGCCTGGTCTGGGGGTCTTTTTAAACGGTTTGCAAAAGTCATTTGTACGCGTAATTCTTCGAACTGCCTATTTCATATTCGTGGAACTCGACGTGCTCGCATCTTTAGTCAAATGAACTAGAAATTATGCAGCCTAAGTGGTCGTATTGACGCGACATGTCAGGACGGTGTGATTTTTCACAATTGCATTGTAGACGCGGTTATGGTTTACCTGCGAGTCTAATTTTTTCGTCGGGTGTCTACGTTCCGTGGATATTTTTGAAGAAATGTTTTATTGTTTTCGAAAAAGGATGGCGTCTAAATTGAATCTGGGAAATTGAAATAGGGACACGTATCGATACGTCTTTGGTGGCTCGATTGTTTTTAATTTTTTTCATATCCGTATTAGTACGTGTGAAAAAGAAAAGAAAACTGTAAAGGAAGTTGAAAAGATCGACTGTTTTGAGTAACTGACGACAATTTGCAATGGCGGCAGCTTCAGTATTACAAGAACAAGTATGATATTCGTACTTACAAAAATATAGGCAAAACTTGTAAAATTTATATATTTCAGGGATTTTTGACCTCGGTGAAGTTAGTTGGAAATTACTCTCGGGATCAGGATCTGAAATTGTAGTCAATTTTTGAATTGAATTTATCATAAGCGAAATCCAAGGAGGGGCTCAGGGGGCTCGAGGCCCCCTTAGCCTCAGCAAGGAGATTTTTTTATCATAAAAATGTCAAAAAAGAGTATGATTTTTCAAAAAAAAATTTCCCTCGTAACTTTTTTAATCAGTGAAATAATTTTCATTGAAAATTACAAATTTCTCAGTCAATGTCTCATTAATCAGAAAAATCAGTAATTTTGACTAAAAAAAAAATCAGAAAATCTCATCATTTTTCAATAATACGTATTATCTGTGTACTAAAAATACCCTAACTAAGTACTCCAGCGTCCAGCCTCACTGAAATAACTGATTACTTCATTTTTTCATTGAATTTTGATCCCCTCCATTTTTTCTCGAAATCTGAGTCCCCTTCCTTACACAATTTCTGGGTGCGCTTATGGAATTTATCATTCAAAAAAATTATTTTTTAATCGAGTGAAAAATGAGCGTTTTGAGCAGATTTTTTATTGTTGTACTTGATTATTTGAAAAAAAATCTTCAAGTGAATAACTTCATACATTATTAGTTTTATCATAAAAAATGTAGATAAGGTACCCATAATAATGTACCAAAGGCAGTTTGAGCAATTATTTTTAAGGGGAGAGGAAAGTCGGCTACAAAAATGTCGAACAAAAATTCAAAAAATGACGATTAAATTTTTTATGAAAAATTTTCAAGAGCTCGAACTCACGAGAGTAAATTTTTTTGCAAATGTAGGCGTTGAAAAACTGAAATTTCGTGAATTATTTTTAATATTTCAGTCATAAGAAGGATGTCGAAACCCTTCACCCCTCCCTTCATTCAATCTCCAATTTGTTGTAATTTGACATTTATCTGATAGGAATCTGAGTCGTTTGCCTTCGTAGTCGTATAACTTGAAGAATATTTTTATTAATTAACGCTATTTCGGTTTATTGAATTCGTTATTTCATCAAAAATTTTAACAGAGGGTCCATTTCATATCAACTCGAACTAAAAATGAATTCGGGTTTTTCGATTTCGCTCAAATTTTATTTACGAGTTTTATCCTTGATGGTCCAATGAAATAATCGCCTTTATTTCTATCCTAACCTTCTAATAGACTGACAGATAGACCTCGTAATTTTTGAGGGATTTCAATAATAGGCGATTCAAAATCAATAATAACATGTTCAAAGCTCAAAGTTGAATTTTTGTGATGAGAGATCCACGTTCACGATAGGTACAAAAGATGAAGGATATGCCATTTAAAAATTTAAAAAAATTCAATGAAGAGCCTTTTTTATCCATTTTTTGATCAACAAATTTTCAAAATGAGATCTTAGTGCCTACTCTGAGAGGAACAAGGGCTCTCAATTTTGACCAGAATTTTAAAAAATGTAAAAAATGAAATAACACATTGATTTCTAGTAATTCGAAGGCGTTGAATTTGGATATGTACTCAGTTTTTTCATTCAATTCCTCTGAACCCCCCTCCCCAATCAGCCATTTTGATGAAGTCAAAATTCAAAAAAGTGAAAAATAACGTGCAGCCTATCGTTTATTAGGTTTTCGAGGGCACTAGTTTCGAATAATTTTCTTATTTTTTGAATTCCCATCTTCACCGCTCTAGCCTTCCAATTTTGAAAAAAAAAATCATGAAAAAATAAAAAGACCGTGTAGCACATCGATTCTCCCTAATTTGAGGTCACCAAGTTCAAATATCAACTTATTTTATCGATCTGAACTCTTTCCCACGTTTCAATCTCACCCTTATCCCAATTTTTTTATACATAATTTGAAGAGGGGGTTGATTTAAGTGCAGGTAAGGATCATACCTAAAATTTCTGATAATGTTCTTTCCATGTTTCCAAAATAAAAGGCAGAAATCTTTATTTCGTTCTCGAATTGAAATTTTCTTTCCCCTCGGCCCTCTTCCGATTTGATCACTTGATCTTAAGCCTTCAGCGAGAAATCAATTTTTTTCAACTTCTTAAATTTTTAAAAATATTCAAATGCCACCAAAACTCGAGAAAAATAATTCGGGATGCAGAAAAATTAGTTCCCCTTATTTTTAAGTGGAATCTAATACTGTTGAATATTTCACATTTCCTGTAAATTTCTGCGGTGGGGTTTTGCAACTGATTCTTTTATCTGAATTTTTGATAAATTCAGAAATTATTGAATTGAAACAAAATTTAAATATAATTTTCAGAGGGAAGGGGGTGAGATATGCCATGGTACACAGTAAAAATACGAGTATTTATAATTGCAATTGAAAACACGAAACTTTGGCTGGAATTTACTGGAGTAAGAATTTTTCCATCATAATGACAAAATTGTATCTATTTGTAATTATTTTGATTATAAAAATTATGTTTGAGCTGACAATTTTTCGAACATTACGACCTCTTTATACTTTCTCTGAAAAAATCTTAATTCTTCAGCAAGTAAAAAATTTAAAAGATTATACGTTGAGTCGAAAAAATCATAAAAAGTTTCATTTCAGTCGGAAACTTGATTTTCTATCCCATCAAGAAAAATTAGGAACCTAAAAATGGAAAAATTTTTGAATATACGTTTTGGAGAAATTTTCATTTTTGAATCCAAAAAAATGGAGCATTTCCAATCAAAAAACTAAAAAGAAACGATTTTGGCCGAAAATTTTTGTTTTTGCCCCCCTCCTCCCCCTCCAATACCTCAAATTTCGGTACGTTCCTGGCAAAACTTTGAATTATTCGACTGAACTGCTTGAGAAGTGACACACTGAAAAAAATGAGAAATAAAAAATAAATAAAAAATGTTGAAAAAATGAAGAATTTTATCCAAAAAATGATAAATTGTACCCAAAAAATAGGATTTTATCCAAAAAATGGAATTTTATCCAAAAAATGGAATTTTATCCAAAAAATGGAATTTTATCCAAAAAATGGAATTTTATCCAAAATATGGAATTTTATCCAAAAAATGGAATTGTATCCAAAAAATTACAAATTTTATCCAAAAAAATAATAACGGGGCATCATTTACAAAATTGGCAAAATTTATTCTGAAAAAATAATATTTATCGCAAAATTTGGTAAAATTTATTTCGATGCAATAAATTTTACCAAATTTCGCGAAACATTTCATTATTTTTTTAGAATAAATTTTGCCAATTTTTTAAATGATGCCTCGTTATTATTTTTTTGGATAAAATTTATTCACTTATTCAGGGGTGCGGCGAACCCCCTGAGTCAACGACGAGGACCCCCCCAAATTTTCCAAGTAGACCCCCCCCATTTTCACAAATTTCTTCATTTTTTACGAACTTTAAGGAGGTGTGGGGGGGGGGGGTACAAAAAAAATACAATACCACCAAACGATTAGGGCTTAATGTGACGTTCCGACGTTTATATGTGATATAGTAGGTATAGCATAAATATAAAAAACATCTTTAAAATAGAATAAGCGATAACATTAAGAGCGATAAGCCTCAAGAATCAGCAAATATCAATAAACTTTATTAAGTATAAACATTTGACATCTGTCCCCTAAAAAATCAGCCATGTCTGCATCTCTTTCATCTTTATCCATCTGAAATCTGAATTGGTAAAATTTACCTGCTTGAATCAGTGGAATGACTTCAACTGAAAATCAGTGTTTTTTCACCGATCTTTCAGTCAAGTCAAAATAATTATTGATTTTTCCTGACAAATGGGAATTGATTGAGAAATCGATAAAAATATTATTAATTTCCAAAGATAATCATTTTACTGATTCTCAAAGGCAGAATTTCATCATAGACTGATTCAGATTCGTTTTAGAAAATAGGATTAAAATATTGCCCGAGCGAAGCGAGGGCGAAAATTTTTCGAAAAATCATGTTTTAATACCAAAAAAATGCACTTTTTTCACATTTTTGTAAAAAATCTCCTTTCCGAGAGGGGGGAGAGGAGCTCGAGCCTATTGTGCCTCCCCCTTGGGTGCGCCTTATGGACGAATTGAATTTGAAGTATAATTTAAGTTTCATAGAATTGTGTGGCAAAGTGTGCAGTGACGTACCGAAGTTGGGATATTGAATTGAGGGGGCAAGGTCTCAGAATTTCCGGTTTGATTTTTGAAAAAATTTGAAAATCAAATTATTTAAGCACGAAACAGACAGACTTTTTTGGGGGCGGGAATGGATGGCACAATTTTCAGACTGAATTAAATTTTTTAACCACTTCTCCCTCTCATTCAATTTATTGCTTTTCCCTGCCTAATTTCAATGTATCTAATCTATGTATCTACTCGAAGTTGGAAAAATCAGCGAAATTGTCAATTTGTCCCGAACAAAGAAAGAGTGGAAAAGTTCGAGAAAAATTATAATTTATTTCAAAATTTTTGTAATTTCAATGGAAATGCGAGCGAAATGAATTTGGCCCGAACGAAACAAGGGCGAAAATTTTAGAAAACCTCAAGTTCAAGGCGAAATAAAACAATATTTTAGAATAAAAAACTTGAATAAAAAATTGACCACTATTACTATGAAATTATTGAGGGAGAAGTATGATGAGGCCGAGCGCAGCGAGGCCAAAGCTTTTAAACAATTTTATTTTCAAACATCGAACATGAGTTTTGAGGGAAAAAATATGTATGTAATAAAATTAGGTGAATATTGGAATAATTTTGAAGAAAAATACGAAAAAAATCACTTTTGTATGAAGTAGATGAAATACATACTCGTGCATACAATAAGGCCGAGCGCAGCGAGGCCAAAGTTTTTGAAAGTTTTAGAATTGGGAGGTATAATTTCAGAGTTGGACTGTAATTTCTGAAGAAGCGATGTTTACTCCAAAAATTTTATTGTTATTGGTCAAATTTGCCAACTTTTCTCATTTTGAGACGAATTTGCCAACTTTTTCCATACTAGCATTTCTGGGGGTGAGTCACCCCCCCCCCCCCCCCCATTCGCTACGCCCCTGCATCTAAGTTATACTCGAAGATGTTGCTTAAAAAATAAACATAATCTTTTTTGCATTTTTCTAAAAAATAAATATTTATTTACTTTTTTTTTGCATTTTTTATAAAATGAATACCTACCCTTTTTTGTGTGTTTTTTTTTAGAAAATAAATACCTACACGTTTTTCTTTTTTGGAATGTACTTAGATATTATATATTTACCTACTACAAAAAAAAACATAAAAACCTTTCAATGAAAGCAATGTTTAAAAAAGAAAATTCACCTTAGAAATTTTTATTTACTTAGTAAGAAATGAGCGAAATTGGCATAAAATTGATGGGGGGGGGGCGTCGCTGAAAAAAATGAAAATTCACCTGATTACTAGTGCATATTTTTACGTTCCCAAGAAAATTTTGTCAATTTTTATTGAGTTTAAAAATGAGTGAAATTTGGGTGAAATTGATTTTTTTAGAGGGGGTCCAGTCTATCGATTGGGGGGGGGGTCTATTATATTGATTTAGGGGGGGGGGGGTTCGTTGCTGAAAAAAATGAAAATTTACCTGTTTACTAGTACATACATGTTTTTACGATTCCAAGAAAAATTTTGCCATTATTGAGTTAAAAATGAGCGAAATTAGCGTCAAATTGATGAACTTTTGGGAGTTGGGTCCGTCCATTGATGGGAGGGGGGTCGTCTATTGATAGGGGGTTCTGTAATTATAGGAGGGTTTGTTTTTAATTATTTTCTAATATTTATTATTAATTTATTTTTTTCTCTTTAATATTTAAATTTGTAATTTTTTTTGCATTTTTTTTCGGCCCCCCCAAAATTTTCAACGACGAGTTGCTCGTCAAGAATACCCCTTCGCAGCACCCCTGCACTTATTTGTTTTTTCAGTGCGAGATCTAAATTTTCAACCACCCGAGTTTCTATGGGTTTTGGTAACATTTCACCTTATTTAGTAGGTATACTAGGTACCTACCTTTTTTTTTAAATTGAAAAAAAAAACTGGAATAAATTGATTTTTTTTTAAAAAGCTCCAAATCAAATCAATTTTTATTGTTTTGAAAAGAACATAAAAATTCTGTACCTATTTTCAACTCTGACAACTCAAAATTTGGTTGCACTTTTCCCTTTTTATTTCAACAATTGAAGTTTCATTGACATTCGAGAATGGATGCATTTTACTACGAACCTTAAATTAGAATTGGTGAGGTAGAGGAGGGAGGATTAAAACTCGATAATATTAACTCTCGAATTTGAATAGAGTCAAAGGAGAGAGAAACCAAGACCCAAAATTTTCAAAAAATGGGCATGTTCCAAGAGAAAAGAGTTCGATATGCTTATGAAACAAGCATTTTTTTTTTTTGAAATCAGAAGCTAATGGCCATCGCAGGGGTGCAAGGAGGCTGAGATTTTCGTATTTCATAGTCGATTTTATATTCAGATTTCTCTGTATCTACTCAAATATTTCGTTAATTCTAAAATTAACTGATCTCGAGAGAAATATATCAATCAAGCACACTGCCCTACAGCCCCTTCATCATCAGTTTGGTTCCTTTCCCTTTCAATAATAATCTCTAATTACATATGTACAAGATCAAAAAATAAAAATATAGGTATGTATCCCATGTTAATTAGATATGCTAAAAAAATACATGCCTAAATAAATCTTGCCTTCCCGAATTCATTTCAAAATATACCACAGATCAAAGGGTAGCAATTTTTGCCACCACTGAAAAAACAATCAAACTTACAAAAAATTCCTAAATTAACAATTTCGCAAATTACACAACGTTGCATTGAAATTTCACAGCCCAAACAATCGTCCCACTCTACTCTGCACCTCAAACCTCGCCGCATAATTCGCCATCAATTTATTACGTGCTAGGTGAAAAATCACTTTCAAAATAGCAAATATTCGTCGATTAGCATCGGCGCCCTGCTTTATCGTGTTTTTTGGCCGACTACGCTCGACTAGTTAAAATATTGGCCAATTGCCCTCGTGCAAAAGCGCCTTTAACCTCTAATTTGTACGGGAAAAGAATGCGACGAGAATGAGATTTTCGCGTAGGTAACGTGACCCATAAAGGCGCCTCAGCAACGTTTGCCAGAACAGGTGAACGTACGGCTATTTACGAAACACCCGGTATCATTTGCTAATACCGCAACCCTCGACAGACAAAATATCTTGTAAAAACATCGCGAGATAATTTTTTGCTTGAAAAATTAAAACGACGAGTGAAATTTCGGCTAGAAAATTAATTTCGCGTGAAAGATTAAGTTTTCATTTTGTCGAGATAATTTATATGCATATTACCAGCAGCGGATATGTATAAAAATAGTGAATCATTCCCCTGTTAATTTTTCTCCTCGTTTTTCATCAACTTGGTACTCGGTATGTAGAAAATTCGCTAATTTTGCATTTTTTTTTTGTTTTTTTACAGATGTTCGACAGTGAAGATTCGTTGGAAGTTTTGGATTTGAGCAAGACATCGACCATCAAAAATAATCACCTGGCTCAGCTTATGGCACTGAATAGATTGACCGCTATGGATCTCAGATATGCTGCCACAATGGAACACAATTCGCATTTCGATTCGGGAAGAAATTCCATCAAAATTGAGCACGATTCGCCATTCGCATTGAGAAGAAATTCCATCAAAGTGGAGCACGAGTCGTCCTTCGATTCGAGATCATTCGACGGAAGCGAAAACTCCAAGGAGTCTCTGGAAACAAGCCTCAGATGCGGCAGCAATCACTCATCGGAATCGATCGATTCTCCAACACCTCGCGGACGAAGGCCGAACTCGAGAACCGTCGTCAGAGATGAATTTTACTTGGAAAGACGTCGCAAGAACAATCAAGCCGCCAAGAAATCCAGAGACGCGAAACGCCAAAGAGAGCTTCAAATGAGAAACCAGCTTATTCTTCTGCAGCACGAAAACCAACAAATGAAACGTGCGCTGGAAAACTGTGTCTGCAGAGCGATCGCCAAAGCTAGAGCTGGATATCTCGCGACACCTTATGATTTCGGAACACCTTACGCAGATTCGCATTATATATCATTGGCTAACGATTTAAGAACCATAGAAACTGGAAAGGTGTTATGAGGTCTCGAAAAAGAAGCGCCATTTTGGATTTAGAGTCTGCACACGTAAATACCGTTATAGCTTGACTCTTGGCGACGAATGTGAGAGCCTCGTGAGAAATCCTAAGTGCAATTTTAATGTTGATTTTTTTTACGTGGATGTTGATTCAACGGTGATTATAGATTTAGTTAAGGTGTCTCATAAATTTGTAAATAGTTATGGATTTTTTTTTAATTTTATTGTAGGACTCGAAACTGTTCTGAAATTTTTTCCATTATTTTCAACTAAATGAATCGTTAAGGCTGAAAAATCGAGATTATTGATGCCATTCTTTTTACGTGGCAGATTTTTTTAGTCAATTATTTTTTTACGTCGAATTTTACGTAATATTTTTTCTTGAAATTTTAAATGTTTTTTCTTAAAATTTTTCTTGAAATTTTAAATGTTTTTTATATAAATTTTTCAATTCAACTTTTCTTGTTATCTTTTCTGATTTTTTTTTACATAATTAATATTTGAAATATTTTTTTAAAATACCTACTGATGATTGTTTTAATTCAGCTAAAATTAGGTACATGTTTCTTGTCTTTTTTATATTCCTCTTTCTTACTATTTGAAAAAATATTTTTTTAAATAATTTATTTAATTTATAAACGAGTTCAGCCATTTGTAAATACGTTTTTGATCCGTTTATTTGTGAGTCATTGTTTTTTATTTTTACGCAAACAGTCAGTTTTATTTTGCGTTAATTTTTACCAAAAAAACTACTGTGTAGGTATATTTTGTATTTTTTATTTGTAATAAACGAGTATTTAAAAAAGTACATTCTCTTTTTTGTTCAAACTGGTACAATTGAAAGAAAAGATAATCTTTTAGGTAACCTGTCTTGCGTCAATCTTGTCCCTGGTGTGCAACCTAATGATGGTAAAAGTATATGGCATGGAATTGTATAAGCCTTTGTTGCCTGCACATCCGGATTTCTTTATATGAACGATCGTATTGTCAAATGGTTTCCTAGAATTCATTCTGGAGGTATTTAGTTTTTCGCAACGGCCCGTCATTCTTTCGAGAAATTGGGTGAAGTATTGAGAACATGTTTCTTTCGATGAAGATGGAAGAATTCGCGTAGTTTTGGGATAATTGCTGGTAAAGGGAAGTGCAATTTATTATTTTTCAATTGATATTTTGAAATGTGACAAATTATTAAATTAGGAAAAAAAACTCGAATCGAAAATTTAGATAGGTGGTAATTTGATTAACCCATTTAATGGATTCGGATTTTTTTGGGCGATTTTCATTAATCGATTATCAAAATGCAGAGAATCATCTCTAGCAAAGTTCATTGTTTTGAGGAAATGAAATTTTTAAAAATTTATACTTCCATTTTCGAATAAAATTTACCCAAATATGTTTGTTAAAAAAATACTTACAAGGTATAGGCATCCCAATTGGCAGCAAAATTTCGAACCGAAACTAAAATTAATCAAAAGTAAAGTTCATTTTTCAATTTTTTAAAATTTCAAAATTATCTCACTGCCTTACAAATTATGCAAAATTGATCTAATCAATGAATAAAGCTGAAATTTGGTATAAACTTTATTTTAGACCTTTCGAATCGATTGAAAGTGGTTTTGAAACGTTTCGGAGTCCCAAATTTTTTGAATTTTTCCAGTACTGGGAAAATCCCATAAAATGGTGGATTGAAAATTGTGTTTATTAGATCAAATAGGTCATCAATATGGGTGATCGGTGATTATAGGTGCTGAAGTTCAAATGAACCATTTTTATGAACTTTTTTCCTGCGCTGGAAAATTCCAAAATTTTATGTAGGCTCTGAAACGTCTCGAAACCGCTTCCAATCGATTCGGAAGGTCGAAAATAAGGTTTATACCAAATTCCAGCTTTACTCAATGATTAGATCAAATTTTCATAACTTGCAAGGCAGTAAGGTTATTTTGAAATTTTAAAAATCAGAAAAAAGTTGAAAAATGAACTTTAGCTCCTTGAATTTTTGATATGGGATTCTTTTATGATGTAGGTAGGTCCTAGGTACTTTTGAATAATATTTTAGTTTCGGTTCAAAATTTCAATTTTGGTTGGGATACCTTCTTTGTTAGGTATTATGAGTATTAATGATTTTTTTTCAGTTTTAAGTGTCTGAATATCGATAGAGAAAAAAATACTGCTTAAGAGCAACAATTAAAAAATGCAAAATTTTTGATAAAATTATAATTTTTCATTACAGTGTGTCCGGCTAGGGGTCTGCCATATTTCATTTTTGGATTAAAAAATCACGTGATTTTTTTTCAACCATGGGAATGCTGAATAAATTTTCATTATATGCCTTTTTGCATAACTTGGAAATTGAAGGGGCTACAGAATACACTGAGAAAAATGGAGAATGAAAAATTAATAGAAAGTGTTGCAAAAAATTATAAATTTTATTAAAAAAAAATAAATTTTATCCAAAAAAAAAATAAAGTTTATCCAAAAAAAATAATAACGGGGCACCATTCGCAAAATTAGCAATTTTTATCAAAAAAAATAATAAAATTTATCACGAAATTTGGTAAAGTTTATTGCATAGAAAATAAAGTTTGTCAATTTTGCGATAAATATTATTATTTTGCGATAAATATTATTATTTTTTGAATAAATTTTACTAGTTTTGTGAATGGTGCCTTTTTATTATTACGTTTAATAAAATTTATTTTTTATTTTTTTGAGTGTAGAAGGTCGCGAATCGCTCGAGCGTTCAAATTCGCGTTCTTCTCCCACAATAGAAAAAATATCGTTCAAAACTCGAAGAAAAAAAAAATGTTTCCCCCTTGTTGTGAAATATACTATTTTTTGTCATTCATTTTTCATGTTTAATCTGAACATGAATTTGAGAAAATCTCTTTATTAATTTTTTAAAGAAATATTCAACGTTAGAAAAATCAGATTATCTAAGTATTCGATCTACTTACACACTTTTTTACGTTTTAATGAATTTATTTCAGATTTCAAATTCTGTACCTAACAAGGTAAATAGATACTACGTATATCTATAGGTAGTCTAGATTGTTGTTGTACACACCATGGTGCTGAGGAAAATGCGGGGGCAGTGACGTCAGTGGTTGAAAAGTTTACCACTACACTGAAATCATCGTACGTCTACCAACAAAACATTTTAAAATCAGCACAGAATTCGAACCAGCCAATGAATATTGATGCCTCTTATTATTTCTCCAGTGGTATAATATTCATTGGCTGGCTCGAATCCTGAGCTGGTGTTAAGTTAAATCTTTCGTTTTCAACCAGTGACGTCAAGAATACTCACACTAGCACACACACTTGCTGATCTAGACTACCTATATACGTAGTATCTATTTACCTTGGTACCTAAATAAAATTTCGAAAATCGATTATTGATAATCAAATCAAAAAAATAATATTAAAATTTGAATATCGAAAATCAAATATCGAATATTGAAAATCGAATGTCGGAAGTCGAATATCAAATATTAAAAATCAAATACTTATTAGGGTCAAAAAATATCAATTTATGCATAAAACTGTTTAAAAATTTAAAAAAAAACGAATTATTATCAAAAGTAAGAAAATATCTTGAAATTTCGCTGATGGAAAAAATTCTACCGTGGTCGGATTAAAAAAAAAGAGTATACCTACCATTCATTCAATTTTTGTCATTACTTACAAGATTGATTTATCTATTTATGATTTTAAAAAAATGAAAATAACTAATTACAAAGCACAAAAGTTGGATATAGAGCTGAGGGAATAATTGAAATGGGGGGGGGGCAAAATGAAAATTTTCGGCTGAAGAGGAATTTTTCCTGATTTTTCAACTCAAAACGAACCCCTCTCCCCTTCTTAAAAAGACCATAACTTCCAAAAATTTTCCAATCCAACAATCCAAAACCAAACTTTTCTGAATTTCAACTAAAAATGAAGTTTTTTATTATGAGGAGGGAAATAACCTCCCTCCTCTACCCCTTGTTTGGTCCAATCCTTGGAAGAGCTCGAAAATTACGTACCTAGTAAAAATTTCACCTCATCCAGTTAACATTTATTATTTCCAAATCGTCCTTAAGATTCGACAAGTAAAATTTGAAAATGGGATACAATTATTTTTGAAAATTAAACCAGCAGTAAAATTTTAATTCGAAGCAAAAAAAAAGTCAAAAGAGGATCGAAAAGTATGTACCTCTTAGTCTAAAATTTCCGATGTTTTTGAATTTTAGCGAATTTTGGAAAATTCAAAATCACCCTACGTACTAGCAAAGCATGAAAATTTGATCTAAATCTAATCGATTTAAAATTATAAAATTTGACATATCCCATTTTCGACCTATTCACTCGATTTTAAACAGTTTTTAGCATTTTCGAGTCAATCTGGAGTCACCCTCAACAAATTCAGGTATTTTTCAGTTTCGAAAAAGAAAACATGTAAGAACGGTTCTAATGAACTTTAGTACCTAAAATTACAAGGTATTCATATTGCTGACCGCCTTCAACTGATTTAAGCACAATATCCTAAAATCCATTACTTATTAGGTATGTCAGTTCACAGATCAATTTTTTCCTCCAGGAAAAATTTTTCCAGAAACTTGAAAAACTCACCGAAGACTTCAGTCTATCAGTGCCCTTTTCTCAACTTTGCCTCTTTTTTTGAAGGTAAGTGCCTATTTACTGGAAAAAAATCGTGTTTTTCTAATTTTCTACCAAAAATTGAGGAATTTTTTTTAAATTATTTTGATGTAGATATTTTTCCGGAAATCATCAGCTGTAATTTTCCACCCCCCTCCACCCCCCCCCCCCCACCTCTTCATTGCCATTTTTCACAGAAACGAAATCGTATTACTCATGATTTTTTTTTAAAGTAAAATGTAGGTACCTAATAGACAAAATTTCTGCCTGTGATTTTTTGGGTAAAAGTTCTCAGCTATAAATTATTTCAAGAAAAATTGTTTTCTGAAAATTTAAAGTATGAAAAAGTGTGCTTTTAAAATAAAATAAATAGGTACTTAGGAATATTTGTAGGACCTCGAAAAAAAGGCAAGTATAACTGTTGTCATGTATTTTCCTCAAACCATTATTATTTTTAATTACGTGGGGGGGGGGATATTTATGCAACTCTGTCTCTTTTTTTAAATGCTGCAGACACCAGGAAAATGAATTCGTCGAAAAAAATCCAACACAAAGGACGAAAACTATGCCAAATAATTCGAAAGGTAAAACGAACATCGAGTATTTGAACTGTACTGTGATAGACCAACAAAAATGACCTTTTCATTCCGTCAATAAAAGCACATTCACGGTTCCAAAAAACCACGTAATAATCACGGTTAATTAAAATTAATGCGAAAAAAAATCACTAGCAAAGGTCATTTTGCAACTTGGCCAAATAAAACTATAGCAGGGTAAATTACCATCATTAAATAATACATAAGTATCTTACCAAGTCACAACAACAACATCAAAATTCAAAATTATATAAACTCGAGTATATTTAGTGGAAAAGAGCAAGCAGTGTAATACCCTCGTATTCTTAATTATTCATCAATTTATTCAATTTATTATTATATATTTTTAAAAGTAGACTAATTCGGTAATAATTCGAGATTACGTAAAAGTTCATTGCAACTCTCACTTCCCATAGAAAATCCCTCTCACATTCGTATCCAGTTTCACGTATCATCGATACCCATCGTCATTCGTCAAAGTTCCCGCATCAAATTCTGAAATTTCATTATTTGAACATTCCATCGACCCCCGAAATTACCAATTTCCGGTTTGCGAGTATAAAAAAATGGCGAATTCGTCACTAGTCAAATTGTATTCTTCGTCCACGCGCGATTACTCATTATTGGCGTTCATTCGCTCTTCAAGTGTAAAAATAAATTGCACATTCAACTTGAAAAAATTCACCGACACCTTTTTTCTCGCGAGCTATTTTCGTATTTGGATACTTTTATTTTCCTTCTATATTATTTTAGCCGTAAAAAGTAATTACACGAGGACGCCATCTGGCGGCGTCTGAGCACCTCATCGCTAATTATCGCAACCGTCTTTAACCGTACACATTTTAAAACGATTCGCATTCTCGGTTTTACTTTCTCTGTAATCGGGCCGATTCCAGACGATTTTTGTAGTTCGTTCCTTCGTCGATTGTTTTTATATATTGCCCTCGATTAATCGTCGAATTCGTCCGGTCGTTTGGGTATTGTTTACTGGCTTGTGATCGAGATTCGCTGTTGATATGAGTGAACCTATTGTATTCGAGTCTTTCGCGGACAGAGTTTCGAAATTCAATGAAAAAGTTAGCAAACACATTGAAAGTCAAACTTTGAATCCGTTTTCGGGCAGTTTTAAACCTGGTTCGAGATCGCCTTCGCCTAGACCGTCGTTTTCCAAAGATGAATACGGAAAGTAAGTTTGAAATTTTTTTTTAATGAGCTCGTTCGAGCAGAATTGTGTTTTTACGTAATTTACGACTTTTTGAGAGTAATATTATGGATTTTTTTGAATTTTAAGGAAACAGGACTTGGTTATTTAAATGTTTGATAATTAAATGAGATTTAGGAAGTGAAGTGTGTTTTTTTTCAAATAATTGCCTATCTAGTTGAAAATTTCAATTTTTTTAAATGATTGCTCGGCTCAATTTTACGTAGAATTTTTGAAAATTTATCTCATCGAGAATTCTCCTAAACAAAGAAAATGTCAACATAGCCAATTTTCTGCCTCAAACAATGAACAGACCGTTTCTCATTAGCTAGGCAGCCTTCCATAAAATCTCTCAATAAGGAATAACTTTTTATCGTAAAGGAAACACGATAGCTTTGACACGATTCGACATGAAACGTGAACGAACCCTATAAATTACGAGTACCAAGACCACGTTTTTATCAAATATGCATCACGATTTACACGTAATTAGAGTTCATTTACATTGGAGATCCGTAGCCTTAGAAATGCTGTAACGAGTAGTGAGAAAAAAATTTCTTCCTTGATGGAAAACATTAATTTATTCATAGCTCGATTAGATTGTAAAGTCGAAAGAAAACTTGGGGCGCTTTGATGTTTTTTTATATTTGTAGTACGGATTACTTCTTAATTAGGAAATTTAATCGTCTAGATATGGTTGTAGGTAAGCAGAAAAGGGGAGATTAATTTTAGGGTAGGGAAGGAGTAATCTTCAGCCAGATTTTTTGGATTATCTCTCTTAACGTGATATCTTATCCCAAAAATCGAAAAAATAGTGATGTCAAGTTATTCTACGTCATTTGAAAAAAAAAACATCAGGAAGTACGTATCGATAACGTTAATTAACCAGATAATCCCAAAATTTGAAAATCATAAGATCAAAAAAAAGGTCTGAAGGGATGAAAAAATTATCGACAGTTTCAAAAACTCGTCGATTACCTACAAAAATCGAAAAAAATATTGTAACATTTTTTAGCATAAGTTTGTAAACTAACCTCTTATTTTTCTACCCCTCTTGCTAAAAAAATTCACGGGCTCTCCTCCTCCCAAAAATATTGAAAATCAATTTTTCAGACCTTTTTCGTAATTTTTTTGTGATTCTGTCCCCTTTTTGCTTATTCTTTTGTGGAAAAATTTTTCTTATGATGTTTTTTTGCTCAATATAAAAATTTAAGGAGTTGAAAGCAAATTGAATTTAAAATATAAGTACCTAGGTATACATATATTAAATTAGGAAAATAAATAATAGGTAAGTACTTACTTAAAAAATTAACAAAATTTCTGGACGATAATTTTTTGCCCCACTTTAAAATTGTTGAGACTACAATGATGTATAAGTAGGTATTTATTAAAACAAAAAAAAATTCAAAAAAATGACTAGGGAAATTGAGACCACCTACCCCGAAAAATGAAAAAATTTCGTAACATGAATTCTTGTTCAACTTTAAAATCGAAGGGGCTATTAAAGGATGAATCTACCCGGAAGGAGGGGGCTCCTATGTCCTAGCAAGCCATAAATGACTTGAAAAATGTTGAAAAAATCGTTTTTTACCTTTCAAAATTAATTTGTTTTAAATTTTCGTCCTGAAATTATTTTTGTTTTCATTTACTTAGCATCTCATTTTTTTAGAAAAATCTTTCAAATAACACTTTTAAAAAAATTTTCATCACACAAACCTCCCTTTTCTCATTTTTGATATTTTTTGATCCCTTCTTGAAAAAATCAAAAACAATTTCGACATAAAAATCTCATAGCCCTTCTAAAATAACCATTCAATTTAAGTTTGAATAGGAAATTAATCGTAAAATCGTTGAAATTAAACTAAAACTTTTAAAATTGATAAAATTCCTGTAGGTAGATGATAAAAAAATTGAAGTAACTATTTATATATTTGCTTTAAAACAAAAAAATTCTAGGAAAAATTGAAAAAAAATTAACAAGAAAAAAATTAAAAATCAAAATATTTTCCTCGATGAAAATCTGAAATTACGAGTAGGTATTAGTTCGAATGAACTCTATAGTACATTTTTTAAACGACCCGAAATTTTTTCAGTAGTCTAGATAAATTTTGAACAATTCAAACTTTTTTCGGGTAACTCAGGATAATTCTAAACAAATTGGAATCATTTTGACCATCCTACTTCACCCAACTTGGAAATCGATGGAGCTACAAACGTATCTTAAAATATAAAATTTCAAAAATAAATTGATTCTGAAAATAAATATTACCTGTTTATGGAAAAATTAAAAATTTTTGTCATAATGAATTTCTCTAAAATTTCAAACTGAAATGTAATTTTTTCTAATTTTTCTAACCCAGAGTACAATTTTTCCAGCTCAAAACGAAAAAAGTGAACACTTTTAAAAATTTCCCAACTCTAACTCAAATTCTTCGATTAAAAATCCAGTTTTGTCATTATTGGGGGGGGGGGGAGGGTCAAACAAATCCTTTTGCTTTTCCCATTTGGGCTGGCCCTAAATGATGGAAGGAACCAATTTCTATTGAAACGAAAACAAAAACAAAAAAAAATCATAAAAATGAATCTCAAATTTTGAAAATTGTAAAATCTCATGAATGATGAATTGCCTTGTACTTCAAGATTGAAATTGCCGAGGGTTAAGATATTAAAATGGCGTGTGGCATATCGATTCTCACTAATTTGAGTGCGTAGAATTCGAATATCGACTTACTTTTTGATTTGACCCCATTCCTCGTCAAATTCGTATTTTTTCATTAGGTTAAAGCGCGAGGAATGGGGTCAAGTCAAAAAATTAGTCGATATTCGAATTCTACGCACTCAAATTAGTGAGAATCGATATGCCACATGCCATTTTAATATCTTGACCCTCTTTTCCCCAAAATTGGGGAGCTAGGGAGGCACTCAGGGATCAAACCCAAAAAATAATCAAATATTTGAACTCAGCGCCCTCAAAAACTTAACAAACGACTGGTCGCACGTTATTTTTCATTTTTTCATATTTTGGCCCTATCGAGGGGGCTAATAGGGGAGTTCAGAAGGGTCGGATGAAAACACTGAGTACATAATCGAACTCAGCGCCTTCGAATTAGTAGTCATCGATGTGTTACTCGACTTTATCGATTTTTTTGAATTTCGGTCAAAATTGTGGACCCCTGTACCCCCAGGGGTCTAGAGATCCCATCTTGAAAATTTGTCAGTCGAAAAAAGGGTAAAAAGGGCTACTCACTGTAATTTTTTCAGATTTTTAAATCGTAGCTTTCATATTTTGTGCATATCATGAAAGTTGAGCTTTCGCCACCAAAGGTCAACTTTGAGCTTTCCAAAATGTGATTATCACTTTTGAATCTACTTTCAATTCTCTTTCAGGCCTCGCAAACGGTTTTCCCCAAAGCACAGCTTATCTCAAGATATAGGCCTTCAAAGTTGGGTAGTTTGGCGAAAAATCACAATTGTATGAAAATTACGAGGTCCACCCCCAGCCCCATTGATGGTTAGAAAAAAAATAATCGTGGTTTCGTGAATAGGCCACCAAGGGGAACTCATAAAAAAAATCTGAGCGAAATCGGAAGACCCGACTTCACTTTTGGTCTGTTTTAGCATGGAATAGCCCAGAAGGATTAAAGGAGTGGGAGAGGGGGGTTTAAAGAAACCTTTTTTTGCACTGTCTCCTCAAATAGTTCATATAACAATTGCGAGCTTTGAAAAAATTGGATTTATAATGCCCAAGAAATTTATTTTTTCATATTTTAATGCTTTGGAAATTTCTATGTGATGTAATTTGGAGAAGGGGGGGGGGTGCAAATGATACTTTTTTCACATCCCAATGCAGCCCTCGCCACTGCCTCTCTATGACCTTTTTACCAATGTTTCCAGTTTTTCCACTTGAAATTCCAATTTTTCTAATTAAAAAAGGAATTGGCTCAGAAAATTTTTCACCTCAGAGAAAAAGAAGAAAAAAAAATCGCTTTTTGTTCAATCTTTCATTTTAAAAAATTTGTATCTACATTGTGATCAAAAAATTTCTCAAAAATAGCCAACTTCACATTTCACATTACACTTCAAACAACCCTAAAAATCGACGATCCACCGTCGCCATTTTAAATTCCATTTCCACTTCCTCGTGACGTCGTCATGACCGAATTCGTCAAGGGTGTTCGTAACAATTCACCCCATTCTATACAAATTTCCCACACCATTGTGGCGCCCTCTTCCTTCCTCGCCTTTGAAAGACAACCGATATAAATCGAAATTAGTAATCTTTTTATTCAACTCGCACCATACTACATACGAGTGAATACACGTAAAATGGCGCACGACTGGTACTTTGTCTTTTCGCATGTTTGAATTGGAAACTCGCAGCATTGAACGTGAACTCGGTCAGTCTCAGTCGAACGTACATAGACACACATATGAACCATGTTTAACACAAATAATTCATTATTTTAATACGAATACCATTCTTACTTTCAGGCCAATTGCCGGCTCGTTGACAGAACAACGAGGTCGCAAAGCACATTCTCATATATGTCGTGAAATCTTGGAACTATGCGAAATAATTTACGATATGGGCCAGTACCAGGCAAAATACAGAGAAAAAGACGACGACGATGAACCGCAAGACGAAGATTCACCGGTTATTGTCAGATTCGGAGATTTATTCCAGGTTCGAACGGATTTTTTATTCGACATTTTTCAAATTCTCTTCACTTTCTAATCGGTCTCTCGATGGTTGAAAATTTCATCAAAATAGCCAAGGTCTTTACATTTTTCATACAGAAATTCTTGTTTTTATTTTCACTCCGATTCAAACGAACGGTTAAATTAACGTAGTAAAAACAATCCTTCGGCATATCTCGACGATTAAACATTTATCATCAATCCCAAAATAAATACCGGTGACCATGTAGAGCACATGAAAGCGAACTCTCATTCATAATTTTCATTACGTTATTTACACGACCCAAGTACCTTGTAGCGCCGATTTGGAGGCCGTTTAGGAAATGAAAAATGGCCGACTGACTTTTCACTGACGCCTCGTAATGAGTAAAAATTGAGTTGTGACGTAACCGGAAGAGCGACAAACTCTCGCCCACGAGTTCGATAAACGTCAATGGTGTATTTTTAGATCGAACCGACGTTCGGCTAAAATTGGAACTCGTCTTCATTCAAGTGGAATTACTATTTTTTTCGTCGGTTCTTACATATTTTTCGTGAATTGATTCAAGGTCGAGGAGTATTTTTGGATTATCAAATTAAGTGCTTGGAATTGGTCGTAGATAAAGTCTGAGGTCGATTTTCCAGCAGTTCCTAGGATGGTTGAATTTTTTCTGCAAAAAATGAGATAAAAAGGGGGAAATTTTTATTCCCATTTGAATTTATTTTCGATTGTATTAAAAAAATTGAAAAAATTCGCTCGTTTTCACGGTCTAAAAAATACCAACCGACGTGAACTTCCTATATGAAAAGGTCTTAAAAATAGTTTTCAAAAGAATGCAAAATATCTCATAGGAGTAGGGCCAGCTGCCAAATTCTTGGCGATAAATTTTTGGATACAATCCATCAACATTAGATGCCATGAGTCTGCAAAAGTGTGTAGCGTAGATACAAACTCGTAATGTACTTTGGACCAGCGTTAGGCTACAGGATACTTTTGTTTTAATGGTCGTCTCGCGTTAATTATATTTGAAACTTTGAATGAAAACTTTCTACAATGAAAAGAAATGATTAATTGGCGACGAGAGTCGGGTAAATAATAATTTTCAAAGGTCAACTAGATCTTTCATTAACATCGACTTGTCTACTTATGGTTCGTTGTGATTCATCGAATTGTTAAAATAATAAAAAAAGAAAAAGCAAACCGACTTCGTGCTAGATTTTTTTCTTTGTCTTTCATAATAGGGAACGGAATTTGATGCATTTAAAATCTGAAAATATGCGCCTATGCATTTTTTTCTTAAAATATGCAAAAATATGCAACTATTTCAAAATATGCAAAAATATGCATTTTTTCTCAAAATTAGCAAAAATAAGCATTTTTTTTCAAAATATGCAAAAATATGCATTTTTCTCTATTTATTAATTTTTTTCCAAAATATGTAAAAATTTGCATTTTTTTCTTAAAATATGCAAAAAGATGCAATTATTTCAAAATATGTATGCAAAAATATGCATTTTTTCTCAAAATTAGCAAAAATAAGCATTTTTTTTTCAAAATATGCAAAAATATGAATTTTTTTTCTAAATATTAATTTTTTCCCAAAATATGCTAAAACTTGCATTTTTTTCTCAAAATATGAATTTTTTCTCAAAATATGAATTTTTTCTCAAAACATGAATTTTTTAAATGGTTTTGGGTATCCCTAAAAAGAGGATTTTCAGCTGAATAACGAAAATGTAAAAAAAAATCGAATATAATTAATTTGGTAATTAATTTATCAAAAAACAATTTTTAAATGTAAAAATTAAAAAAAAATGATACCTGTAATTTAGTCTTTAAAAAGGTGGAAAATTCCATTTTTTCATGGCATTTCCATAGTTTTGTAATTTTCAAATCAAAAATTCTCTAAAATTGGGAAATCGTTTAAATATGCAGAAACAAAGCGAAGAAACGTTCAATATGCCGAAATATGCACTTTTTAGGGCTAAAAAATATTAAAAATATTCATGCATTTTTGACTGAAATATGCAAAATAGGATATGGGACTCATTCTTCAGAAAATTTCATGATCGGTGCAGATCCTTAAAATATTAATTTTTTTAAAATCATAGATCAATATGCAGTTTCATAAAATTTTGTTTCCTTTTCATAAATCTTCTGGGGGGGGGGTGTAACTAAAATGATAGGACACGATGAAGCCAAAAAATCGACGAGTTAGTTTCTCAGAATAGAAAAAAAAAACTCAGAAATAAAAAATATTCAAAATATTTCGCACGTAGGTAGGTATAACAAAGGTAATTTGGCCAAATAAAATTACGCATCCTATTTTAGGACCATTGCCAACATCGCGGAAAGATCCATCATAAAAAAAACCTCACTTAGAAAATCGGCAGCGCGCGCACGTGTTGGTGTTTTCCAATTCAAACTGATGGCTTGTTTTTGTTTACACGAAACGTATATTTTTTCGATATGTTTTGAAAGAGGAAAGCATTTTTGTGACGAATAACAAACTATAAATCTTTTAGCGGATGCCATCGTCGAGGTGTGCATTAGTGCCCAGTTTCGAGGAAATGCAGTTCGAATTTGACCTTTGGCTCGGGAATTTGGACGAAAATAGGAATACTTAATGGGAAATTTTCGTGATAAGCCATTTTCGGTGATGAATGAGGGAAATGACGTATATCAGCTGCGTATTTGAAACCTTTGTGGTATGACAATATACCCTTTTGTAAGCTGGGTAGAGAAGATTGATATGTTAGTTCAATATGAATACGTATTAGGTTAGTTGGTAGAACCGAATGGACACTTGTATGGGTTTGGTCGAGTTCTTGAAATTATTTCTTTTTTAGAATTGCTAAATAGGTAATTGGAGGATTCACTCGTATGAAATATGTAACTGGTGTTGAGGTAATAATTGGGAGTGACTTTTTTTTTTTTGAAAAATTTGACGAGCGGTGGTAAAATCTTTTCTGATCAGGTCTTTCTGACTATGTTTAAAAAATGTCGATTTTTTTAAAAAATTGATTGTAGTTTGGAAGTTTTTATTCAAAAATATCACTGGCAATACTGGCATCCATTTTTCATTTTTACACTATTTTTCGTAGGTTCTTAAGAAATATCACTTTTTTGATGTTTTTTCAATATTCAGTAAATAATCAAAGAAAAAAAATTGAAAACCCTTTGTCTGAAAAATAATGTCACAATGAATATTCGACCCATAAAAATCACCATCAACTTCAATTTTCCACTTTTTTCAATTTTTGAAAAAAAAAACACGTAGAGTGCATTTTTCTTAATACAGGGTGTTCCACAAATCGTCTGCCAAACTTATTTTTTTGGATATAACCGGGTACCACTAAAAAAAACTTGAGATGAACATATTGCCTATTTTAAAAATTGAAGGGACAAATGATGCTTCTGGAAAATTACGTCAAAAATTTTTTTCATCCATGGGAATAGATAGTACAGGGGCTACAAAAAAAATTATTCGAAAAAAATTCTTGAAAAATAAACTAATCAAGGGAATGGATAGTGCGTTGAAAACTGAAAAAATTTGTTCTGTGGACTTTTGCCTGACATCGAAAATGAAGGGGCTAAGGGTCACTCAAAATAAATAGGATTAAAAATTTTGCAAATTTTCTCCATTTTTAATGACCCTTATCCCCTTTATTTTTAATGTTAGGCACAAAGTCTACAGAACAAAATTTCTTTACTATTGAACGTACTATCCATTCTCTTGATGAGTTCACTTTTTGAGAACTTTTTTCGAATAATTTTTTTTTGTCGCCCCTTCAATTTCAAAGATAGGCAAAAGGTCATGAAGTGAAAATTTGTTCAGTTTTGAAAGTACTATCCGTTCTCATACTTGAAAAAAATTTTAACATGATTTTTTTAGATGCAGCATTTGCCCCTTCAATTTTCAAAATAGGCAACATGTTCACCTCAAGTTTTTTTTTAGTGGTACCCGGTTATATCCAAAAAAATATGTTTGGCAGACGATTCATGGAGCACCCTGTATTTTATTCATTTTGAAAAAATTATGCTGTTTTTTGAGTGGAGGGGGGGGGGTGTCAAAAAATATTCATTTTAAATGGGTAACATCATTTCAGGAAAAATTTCAAATAAATTTTCTTCGATTTTTTATAGAATACCTATCAAAAAGTGATGTTTTTTCAGAAAAAAAAATTCCAATGGAATTTTTGGTATACTTACTAGATAACCATGCTAAAAAATTTTCTGAAAAAATTGAATTTTTTTCAATTTTTCAAAATATTTTGAATATTGTCGAATTTTAAGACCTAATGAGGAGGGGTGAATGTGAAGCCAGGGGATTTAAATTTTTACCACTTTTTTTTAGATGAATGCCCAATTTCCTGGCTACCTATTATTTCACTTTCTAAAAAAATGCAATAGTAATGACCAGGCTGAATGAAGGGGAGGGGAACGAAGATAGGCAGAGAAGAAAGCTCGCCCCCTCCCTCCAATTAATGACAAAATTCAAATTTTAGTCAAAAAAATTAAGTTGGTTGTTTGAGTCAGGAAATTTTCAAAAGTGATACGTAAGCTTTTTTTGAAAAACTGTTATTTCGAGTCGAAAAAATGGGAAAAATTAAACTCGGAGTGGAAAAAAATCAGAATAAATCCATTTCACAGAGTACTTTTTGATTTTTATCCCGCCAATAATTCAACTTTGGTATTATCCTGGATTAATTATACCTATACTTACCTACCCATTGAATGCTTAAAGTAAGCTTATTACGTTGGGAATTGACTTTTCGTAATCGAGCATAAATAATGTACTTATACTATCAACCTAAGTAATGCATATGAGAAAAACAAAGAATTAATTAATATACCTATCTAATTAACATACTTGAATGAATTAAAATCTTGATAATTTTGATAAGATTTAAGCATTTGGTCACTTCATAGTGACGTCCTCAAGTGATGACGTGCTTTGCAAGACGTCATAAAATTAATCTTTTTAATTTGTTTTTAAAAATATTTAATCCTAGAAATTATTTTTTTTATAATTTTTAATTAGCAGGTACCTAACTTTTAAAAAATGCTTGTGAAATTTCTGAAGTGCAGAGGTTTAACCAGATTAACTTTTTGGATGAGCTCATATGGGCCCAAGTACAGAGAGAGGATGACCTAAAAGGGTTTTTTAGGGGATGGGAAGAGTAGAATCAATGAAACGCCACTTCCCTCATGGCCACTACTTAAGTCCCATTGCAAAATTTTTCAAGAATTTACATTTCAAATGTGAAAAAAAATTCAAATTGGCGAATTATAATAAATTTTTGTCAAGAAGCGCTGAGTTGGGGAAAGTTCGTGGTGATCGTGGCACGAGAGGGAGCCAAGAAATTTTTTCCCTGCAATTTCGTAATTTCGAATGTACATAAAAAGCGGACCAAAGTACTCAATTGTCGAATTAATTTTTTTTGAATATCCGTCCTCATATGAATGTGTTACAACAAAAAAGGCATAACTCAGCATAATTATGTCCTTTTTGATGCGACAAGCGATTCGTATTCTCTGAAGTTTTCTCTATCCAATGAGCCCCATCCCACCTTCCAATATGTTTTCCTCGAAGAATTATGGCGTTTTTAAAATGCGAAGTTCGCAATTTCGGTACCTACATTACATGTTTGTTTTTCGAGAATTTGCGTAATGTTTAATTTTCTCACTGTGCAGATGATTGTAAAATTTTTAAATTTTAGTGAAGTGTTTTTTTAGTTAATTTTTCGTCATAAATTTGAAAAAATTATAAAATTCGTCCAAAATGTATTTTTAGCATATTTTTGTTACCAAGAAAATGACAAAAAAGTTGTCATTTTTCAAAGTGCGATATATCAGCTCCCTGAAGAGATAATTTGAAAATTGTTTCACGAAAATGTTTCTTTTTTCATTCTCTTTAACTTTTGTATGATTTTTTTTTTTTTATTTTCACTTCCGGAAAAATTGTACGTCATCAAGCGTAGAAGGGTCGAAATGAAATTTTGTCACAGCAAAAAGGACATATAACTCAATCTTTTGTTTTCAATATTAAAAAAATAGAAAAGATATCAAGTGATGGGCAAGCTGTTTTCTTGTAGCAAAAAAAATGCAATTTTAAGGTAAAATTTTTTCCCCAGCTTAATTCCTAAATTTAGTATTAAAAAAAGTATACTCAAACTTCAATCGCGATTTCTTAAAAACGTCATTTTTTCTATAATGTCCTTTTTGCTGTGACACGTTAATATTAATTAAAAATCGATCATTTCATTATTTTTTTCAATTTTATGAAAAGATTTGGATAAATAATTTTTTTTCGAAAAATGACCCAGGTAAACTCGATTCTTTTTTTTTAGAAAATTCAACAATAAAGAAAGAAAGAAAGAAAGAAAGAAAGAGAGAGAGTGAGTCTATCCAAATTGGTTTGTTCGGAACACAGTGTCCAAGTAGAGGTGATGGTAGAATACCATTTCCTACTCGAGTGTTGGAGTAAAATTAATAAAACGTGCGATCAAATTTTAGTGTCCAAAATTTCAAGACCACTGATTTAAAAAAAAAAACTCGAAAAAATTGTGACGGTGACAAATATTAATGTATTGAAATTTTGTTAAATTTAAATAAGGAAAAACATTAACAAAACTTGTGTAATTTTTTTATCAACCCCCCTCCCACTCTGGTTTTAGAACTTGGATCAATAATGGCTTCAGAAAGGAATTCAGGAGCTTCGAATACCCTGTAGAGTCAAATTTCAATTATTTCTTAAAAATATATCTTTGGAAATATTTTTCATTTCTACCTTTGACTCACTCTCCCCCTGCCTGTGCATCTTTCTCGACGTTGAAGCGATGAATGATGTTTTCCAACATGTCCGGGAACCATTTTGTCTCCTTCTCCTTCCTTTTCTTCTACAGTTCATGGCCATTTTGTCTATGAAAATCTTCGAAGCACCGATGAACTAATCAATTTCCATCTCTTTTGTTCCAGATGTACACGAAAATCTCAGACAAATGCGTCGGTCTATTGATAGCAGCCAAAAAACGAAAACTCATATACTTCGAAGGGGAAATATTATTTCAAGTGAGTACCTAGACCTCCTTCATCAATACTAATTCTTCGAATAAATCAAAAATCACAAAAAATACATCCAATCAGTCAAATTTATTATTTAAAAGTTCCAAAAAAAAAAGGAAACATTCTACATGATAAATTTGGTCCTCTTCATGTGTACCATGGTCGAAGGTCGAAGTCTATTTATTATAACCCAAAATGTCTGATTTCACCGAGTCCTCGCGTCCGCTCTTTTTATGTTTCTTGGATTCCGCATTGTCCGAATTATCTTTCGTATTGTCCGACGAACGTTTCAGAATTATGACTTTTTTACGCTCCTTTTCAGCGGATTCCGAACTGGCTGATTTCTTAGGCGGTTTCTCCGTTTCTTCTTGGTACATGGGGAAGCTTCGAATATCCGGAGGCGAATTAGGATGTTGTCCTTGCATTTTTGATTTGGACTTCTTCGAGAGCTGATGGAAACTGAATCGAAATTTAAACGTATTTGTGAAGTTGCCATTTGGGTACAATTGCTATGCAAAAATATAATCCGAAGAAAATATCGTTTTAAAGATAAATTTTAATTTCATCTTTTCACTTTAGAAAATTACACGATACGGATCAGTTTACACGTTGATGCGTTGAATGTATAATTAATACGTAGTAATAGAATAATTATCGAGTTAACGTGTTTATGTAGGCGATCGACAATACTCGGATTATTTCATTATGCACTTATCTTTGAATCGATTTTCTTCACAGAGTGGATAATTTATAGCATGAAATCCAAAGCTTAACAGGCCTATGGTAATTATGACTCAACGAACCGTCTCACGTGCAACTGTGGAGAGGCAGAGTCACTAATTACCATTATTTTGAAAAATTCTCCGTTAAAATGTAGTCGTCGTTGGGAAAATGATAGGTACCTCCTTTTCGAGCTAAAATTAACTCGCCTATAATTTAATTTTTTTTTTCAAAAAAAAATCAACCCATTTTGTTCTGAGATAATTTTTTTTTTTTGAATATTCAACCACACACGTGAAATATGCAGCTTTCCCTTTCAACTTTCTCTGAAATTTTCGCACTTCGGTACAATTCTCATGAGTATCTACGTGCGTTGGTATGAGAAAAAAAAACATTTTTTACTCAAATGGCGTAATATTATACCGGTAGTAAAAAAATATGCGAATTAAACGGTACTAAACTTATAATTATTTCAGAGACGCGACGACGACGTCCTGATCGCTTTAATGAAACCGATCGAAGAAATTCGAACAATTTTACAGCAAGAAGCACCAGACTTGATTCCACACTGCAACGGGGCCGAAAACGAACAAAATTCGTGACGAGTCACTTCGACGATGACGAATATATGATAGGATTTTGTACGATAGGAGATTGTTCCGGATGCCAACTCGAAGAAGCAATCGTGTAAATGTTTTCATAGGATGGTTTTAAAATTCGGTGGTTAACGAATTAATTTCATCAGGACTCGGGACGTCAATTCCCTCGAATGCTTTTACGGTTTTTTGTATAGTGTTTTTCTTTTTGTTTTGCTGCTTTAGTTGATAAGGTGATTCGAGCATACATTTCCATTGTTAGTAGTTTAAATTTTTCAGTTGTATTGCAATTTATTCTTTTTTCAAATAAATTAATTTCATAGTTCGATTTATTTTGGTGGAGGATGGAGAATAAGGTTGAGGGGTGCCTGATCATACGATTCATCAAGCCATTATTCGTTATTGTTGAATTGGTTGTCTATCGATGGATTTCTCAGGAGAATCATTCAATATAAATTTAATCATTTTTTGAACTTTGGTCTTCAGATTTTGCTTGAATTTTTTTAGGAGGTTGTTCCACCCTAAAGGTTGAAATCAGATTTTGCTCGAATTTTTTCAAGAGGATGTCCCACCCCAAAGGTTAAAAAACCATTCTTATTTTGACTCCAGTTTCTTGGAATCTCCAAGGAGAAGATTTGGTGTTTTTTGCTTTCGCAATTTTCCATAAAAATACTCAACTGCATACGATTTAGTACCTACTTGGAGAAATTTGGCTTACGCAGGTAAAAAGAAAGTTGAAAGGAGGTTCAAAATCGTCCATAAAAAAATTTCAGAGTTCAAAATTGAGCTTTAATTTTCAGTGATCAACGAATTTCAAGGATATACTCTCTCAATTACAAATCAGTGAAAATCACCGAAAATCACTGAGAAACAGTCAGAATTGCAGCATAGGAGAAAATCAGTGAAAATTTTTTCACTGAAAACAAATCAGTGAAAGAAAATCACTGGAAATCAGTGAAAATTCACTGAAAAATCTGTGAAATTCTTTGAATAATCAGTGAAAAATCACTGAAAATCAGTGAATTTCACTGATTTTTCCTGTGCTGCAATTCTGACTGTTTATCAGTGATTTTTCACTGATTCGGAATGAAAGAGTAGGTAGGTAATTTAGGTAAAAATCCAGTGAAGAGGTTTCCATAATAGTATTCAAATATTGTCATTTTTATGGAATCTTGATCTTATCCATGGGGCACGATGCCCAAAATTTTGAGAAAATTTAATAAAATTAAGCATTATGTACATGACATTTTGTTTATTTTTTGAGGTGCAGAATTCAAATATAAACTTAGTTTTTGGATTTGATCGCCTAAATCTCTTCCATGAAGATCCAAATTTGGCTCAAAAAAGAAAAAAGTAGTGTGACATGTCGTTTGTTATATTTTCGATGATATCTACTGAGCTTAAAAATTTAGTTGTTTGTTATGTTTTGGTTCCCGCTTTCTACCACACCCTCTTCGAATCTTCTTTAATACATTTGACTTATTTTTGTTGTTGAAAATATTATGTCTATGTGGGATGTTTTTTTAATGGTTTTTTGGATCCCTGTGTTCGAATACATAATACTCTTTTTTTGGTACGACCCCCAGCTAAAAATTACGTGTTTTTTTTTACTGATCTTTCAATCAAAATTACTGATTTTTTTTGACAGACTGGGAACTGATAGAAATCAGTCATTTTTAATCGAACGATCGGTGAAAAACCACCGATCGTCAGGGAAATTTGTTCCACTGATTCAAAAAGGTAAAATTTCATCAAATTTTATTGATTCAGATTTAGAGAATAATATGTGTGTCCAAAAAAAAACAGATGAATGAATTTTTTTTTGAAAAAATCAGGTAAATGTATGAGAAATCTTCTTGGCGAGTGTAAGGAGGGCGTCCGAGCCCCTTGAGTACCCCCTTGGATGCGACCATGCGATGAAGAGAGGACTGCGGGGTTGTTAGCAGAGGGTCAAAAACAAAAAATGACTTCATTTATGAGCTCAGTAATATCGAAAATAAAACAAACAACATGCCACTCGCGTTTTTTTTTTTAATTTTTTGAATCAAATTAGAGCTCTTGTGGAAGAAATAAGAGGCCCGAATTCAAAATTTAAGTTTATACCCGAACTCGTCGCCTCAAAAACATGACAAACATATACGTCACAAGTTATTTTCAAATTTTTTTTACTCATAATTTTGGAACGTCATGTCCCCTTAGAAGGTCAAGATTCCAGAGCCGGCGGATCATTTTTTCTCCGTAGGTGCTCACGCTCTGGTGGGAGGAGTCCGGGGTAGAGGCGAGGATATTTTTCAACTCAAAAAACTTTTCCCAAAAATATTTTCCAACTCTATAATTTTTTCATCAAAATTAAATTTTTTATCAACTCTGAAATTTTTTTCCCTCCAATTTTTTTCTCGGGTCAAAAATTTTTTCAATTTTGGTATTTTTTACAACTTGAGCCATTTTTTTCAATGTCAAACATTTTCTCAAACTTGTTTAGCTTTCGAAATTTTTTCTCGAAATTTTAATTTTTGCAGCTCTTACATTTTTTTTTAAATTTCTAATTTTTTAATCTCAGAATTGTTTTAAAAAATTTTTTCCTGCTCTAAAATATTTAGCATAAAAAATTTTTGAAAAAATTTGAGTTAGAAAAAATTTTAAGAAAACCAAGATGAAAAAATTCGAGAGAATGTAAAGTTTTTAAACATTTTCAAATCAAAGAATGGAATTTTATACATTTTTGATAGTTGATGTAAATATCAGTGAATGAAAAAATGTTGGCGAATGAGAATTGAAAAAAAATCTTGGAGTTAAAAACATTTTGAGGAAGAAAATGGATATTTTTACGAAAAATGACAGAGGTAAAAAACAACAAGCCTCCCCCCCCCCAGCTCTCAAGGGGACCAAAGTCAAAGAAATGATAGTTTCATAACTTTTGGATAGGTAGAATCCTGTAAAAAAAAATTAGAATGAAATCTGAAGACCCAAGTTCAAAAAGTGGTTAAATTGGCGTGAAATTATTTCATGTAGATATTTTTTTCTGATAATAAAGTTGGTTCTTTCTCTTACTTTTCGGTTTTCTGAAAACCAATGTACCCATTGATCAAAGTTCAAAATATCGTAGAAGGAAACTACCTTATAAAAAAACATCGAAGGTGTCATTAATCACTCTAACCAGTAATAAATTCCATAACGACCAATAAACCATCCAACTACACTGTACTTCTTCTTTAATGAGTAAGAATTACGTAAGTACAAATGTTAAGCATATAACATATACATTCGATAAATATATAAAACACAAACACGTCTTCTTAGAAAATAAGCAAAAATAAATATCACATTAAATGAATTCAGGCACAGACGAATTTAAGTAATTGTTTTTTCAAAATACTGTTCGAAAGTACACCTTTGGAATTTTTTTTGTAAAAAAAAAAAAACATAATAAAACCTGGTAGGAGCATGAATTTTTTTCACCGATGTGCATCACTTATAGTCTACGTAAACCTAAAGTTTAAAACATTCGTAACTTGGAGTTTCGGCTAAAAAAAACTCCAGTTAAAACATTAAAATTGACCATAATATTTAGCGTTGTGCTATCAAAGCTTCTATTTTCGAACATGATGTTCTAACATACAGACTAGTTAAACTTTTAATTAACTTATTCGTAAACATACGCATATAAACTTACACAGGTAAAACTGAAACAGATCATGTATGATAAATAATTTAAAAAAGAAATAAACAACGAAAACGACATTAAAAACAATCAAAATTCAAGTTTTCCTCGGCGGCGGAGGAGGCGGTGGAGCTAAAAACGGAGGAGGACTAATGTTATAATTCAAAGGTGTAAATTTACGCTCTACTGGTAAATTTTCGTACATGGATTTCGGAATGTTGTTGTCTGGCGCCCTGAAATAAACGTAAGTTGATGATATAGAACTTTATCGAAAGCTGGTACGAATTAATGTTAGAGTAGGGCGGATCGTTTCGTCCTTTTTTTTTGGAAGTTGAATGTGGGGGAGAGGAGTAACAGTCAGGAAATTAAAGTTGGAGCCCAAAAAAACCTGGTAAAAATTTCACCCCTCTTCACTTCAAATTCTTACTCCTGCAAAATTCTCAGTAATCTGACAAATTCAGAAATTTTTGAAAAATTGAATGAAAAAAAATACGAAACAAAACTACTGACCCTTCAACTTGAAAAAAATTAATATGTCGATTTGGAGTTTTTTTTTCTTGTTGTTGATAGTTCTATGTACCTATATGTAAACAATCTGAATTTTTTCGTAATTTTCAAACAAAACCCCTGAGAAAAATTTGTGAAAAATGAGATTTTTATGATTTTTGAGTAGAAAATAATTTCAGAAATTATCAAACAATCGAAATAAAAGCATGCGTATAATGTCCCCCTGATAACATTTCGAAACAAACTTTCAGTCTCGAAAAAAATCTTGAAATCTCACATGCCTTTTTCTCGAAAACTACTTTTGACACATTAACCCTTTTTCAATTTGCATTGATAATTATATGTATATGTGAACCCAAACGTGCCATATTAGAGCTCTTATTCCACATTCACCTTAATTTTTCAAAGATGGTGAGAAAAATATTTTTCATGTTTTTCAACCAATAAAAAATCGAAAAAATTGAAAAAAATTGAATTTTTTTCCTTGAAATTAATGGTTTTAGTTGAACACCTAACACCTATCTCAAAAAATCATCAGCATCGAATTTTCACCATTTCGTAAATTTTGGAAAACATCATATTGATAACCAATACATGGGGGGGGGGGGCGGCGGAAAATCGTCACTAATGATTTCTTTGGTGGAAAGTATTCATAATATGGATACTTTTACCCAAAGAAATCAAAAGCAGGCCTTACAATCTACATTAGACTAATCCCCTTTCCTGTAAAAATTGAAAAAAATTGGAAGAATTTCTCTAGATATAGTTTTCTTATACAGGGTGTTCCATGAATCGTCTGCCAAACATATTTTTTTGAATATAACCGGGTACCACTGAAAAAAAACTTGAAATGAACATATTGCCTATTTTGAAAATTGAAGGGACAAATGCTGCTTCTAAAAAAATTACCTCAAATTTTTTTTTTCAATCATGGGAATGGATAGTGCATTGAAAAATGAACAAATTTTCACTTCATGACTTTTTGCCTAACTTTAATATTGTAGGAGCTACGGAAAAAATTGTTCAAAAAAAATTCTAAAAAAATCAACTAATTAAGGGAATGGATAGTACGTTGAAAACTGATGAAATTTTGTTCTGTAGACTTTTTGCCAAACATCGAAAATGAAGGAGCTGCGGGCCACTCAAAATAAATAGGATTTAAAAAATTTTCAAATTTTCTCAATTTCTAATGATCCTTAACCCCTTTATGTTTAATGTTGGGCAAAAAGTCTACAGAACACAATTTTTCAGTTTTCAACATACTATACATTCCCTTGATGAGTTCATTTTTTTAAATTTTTTTTGAACAATTTTTTTTGTAGCCCCTTCAATTTTAAAGATAGGCAAAAAGTCATAAAGTGAAAATTTGTTCACTTTTCAATGTACTATCCATTCCCATGGTTGAAAAAAAAAATTGAGGTAATTTTTTTAGAAGCAGCATTTGCCCCTTCAATTTTCAAAATAGGCAACATGTTCATCTCAAGTTTTTTTTAGTGGTACCCGGTTATATCCAAAAAAATATGTTTGGCAGCCGATTCATGGAACATCCTGTATGCAGGCATCATAGCGAAATTCCGAAGAAAAAAGCAACTTTTAGTGACCTTTTTTGAGAAAAAAGTGACCAAAAAGTGACCAAAAGTAACCAAAAATTCGATTTTTTCGGGGAATTTTTATACAGTTAAAAGAGGGCTGAGAATTCCAGAAAAAATGAGGGGAGGGGGTCAAAATTCAATGAAAAAATTAGGTAATCTAAAAATGTAATTTTTTTAGTGGCACTTTAAGAGGCAGATATACATAATTAATTTAATTTAACAGATTTGAGCAAAGAAAAATTGAAAAACGACGAGATTTTTGGAACAAACAATTAATATATGACCTATATCTACTCTCTAAATCTAAATCAGTCAATTTTCGTAAAACTGTGTCTTTTTGAAGCAGTGAAATGAATTTATTTGAAAATCTGTGATATTTCAATTGTTTGATTGATTTATTTTAGTCAAAAATATTGATTTATTCTGTCAAATGGGGAATTAATTAAAAAATCAATTATACTTTACTGATTTAGAAAAACATAATTATTGAAATACTGTCCGAGCGAAGCGAGGGCAATTTTTTTTTGAAAAATCATTATCAACTTTTAATTTTTTTTTAAAGAATTTTGAAAAATAGCAATTTTTACGTGAAAATTTGAATTTTTGTTTGAAAATGCGAAAAAAAAGTGACTTTGAGAGGAAAAAAGTGACTTTTAGTGACCAAAGCCGAAAAAAGTGACCAACACCCTAAAAAAGTGACCTGCTATGATGCCTGTCAGTATGGATATTTTCACCTCAAAAAATTATCGCTGTTTTTCCACCATTCCCTTAGTCGTGGAAAAAACACACAAATGATGATTTTTTTTTCATTATTCGAAAAATGGGAAAGGAGGAAACGTTTGAAAATCACTTTCGATGATTATTTTGGGTAAAAATTTTCATATAAGAAGACCGACTCTAGAAAAATTTTTAAAAAATTACAGAATAAGTAAAAAACATAACATTATTAAAGGATCTTTTTAAAAATTGACCCTGAAAATGGGGTAAAGGTTACGAGTGAGCACAAATTGCACTTTTGGGGAAAAAATCAATATCAATAGGTACTTTTTTTGGATAAATTTTTTCATGACAATTTTTTCAAAATTTTTTAAATACGTTATACTTGGTCAGATTTTAAGAGAAATTGGACAATGCTTAAAACGGAGTATGAAATTTTTACCAGGTCTTTTCGAGGTCTAGGTCCAACTTCTTGTTCCCCCTCACCCCTCTCGATTCGACCACCAAGAAGAAAGAAAAAACGATCCCCCTTAATATTGAAGTACAGAATAGACGTACCTAGGGAAAAAAACATCGGTAGGGGATTTCGTAGTTTTTTCACGAGTCGACGACGGTAAATTTAATGCCATCGTAGGCAGAGATAAAGCTGAACTGGATAATGTTAAATTTACCGAACGTTCGCCGCAATCATTGGTTGCGGTCAAAGGTGACAATACCTCGTTCGAGTATCGTATATTTGTGTACTCTCTGCCCAATTGTTTACTTTCCTGGAAATATAAAAAAATTCATACATTAAAGAGATTTTTACCAATTTTTAAAAAAATGAACGAAGAAATCAAACTAACCCGATCAGCTAGCATACGTCGAGATACAGTTTCAATATATTGTTGAACTGCTAAATAAACGAATTGGTATTGGGCTTCGGTCTGCACCATACCTGATCTTTGGCAACGAACCATTTGAATAGTTTTTTGAATATCTATCTCACAATTTAAACCTAAATGGAAAATGAAATGAAAAAAGTTGAAAAATCACCCAATTTGAGTACAATAACCAATAAAAAATAATTTCGATAAAATACCAACCATTTTTTTTGATTTGATTAATAATCATATCGATCACAATGAAGGTTCCAGTGCGACCTATGCCAGCACTACAATGGACTATTATCGGACCGACTTTATCTAACTCGTCGTGACGTTTATTTACGTCATGCAGAAAATTTAAAACACACCCAGGATCCGATGGCACTCCGTGATCGGGCCAAGCCTGTGGGGAAATTGAAATAGGAATTAATTGATGTTTACGTAGGTACCTACACTTTTCAGTTCATTTTTTCAATTGTTTAGGAACCAAATTATTTATTGTAAGTATTCACGATATTCAAGTACCAACCTGGAAATGATAATGGAATATTTTTCGTTCTTCGCCATCGCAAGTAATCGTGAACTCGCGTAAAGTATAGTCGGTATTTACGACTTCTGAAATGCAACGTACGGTAACTTTACCATGTTCAGCTGATTCGCCAACTTCTGGCCAATATCTTTCGCATTTCGACTATGGTAAAAAACAAAACAGAAAAAAAAATGATTTTATCTTTATTCGAAGACCAAGTAACGGTTTGGAGACCGAGATGGAGATGGGGTATTCGTGAACATGAACATACCTTTCCTCGTTCCACTTCTTTCGTGGTCATGACTATGATTCTGGAATTCTCTTGCCAAACCATGTTCCAAAAATCTTTTCTGGTTGAAGGAAGACAGCCTTGGGTTGCGATGTAGAGACGCTCTTTACCTTCTGTACCAGCTTTTATGTCTTCTTCTCCCTGCGTAAGTGAATGTGACTCGTTAATAAATTGTCGTCTTTTTAAATCTGATTATACGGATGACGGGTTAAATACTCGAAGGTACGTACTTTAATTAAATTAGCATTTATATAATCTGATCCTGGTTCGTTGGGATCGGCGTCTTTCAATTTAATTCTCGTATGATCGACTGAAATGGAAAAAACAGTTTCTAGGTAAAATAAAATAATATTTAAGATTTATGCAAGGTGGCATAGAATAATCAAAAAGTAAAATAAATTTAGAATGACGATTGAATTTTTTCAGAAGTAGGTAGAAAAAATCTATTTTTTTTCTGATCCGCAAAATGTCAAAAAAGAAACGTAATGATTTTTTTCCGTCAAGAAACGAAAAAAGAAAACATTTCTGAAATTTATTTTAGTGATTCTTAATAATTAAATTTGAGAAATTTGTTTGCACATCTAATCTAAAAAATAAATGAATATTGAAAAAAACTTCCAAGTTTTAATAAAGTTGGAAATCACTGAAAATTTAACAATCGGTAATCTTATA
Organism: Pseudococcus viburni; assembly: GCA_033439095.1. NCBI lineage: Eukaryota > Metazoa > Arthropoda > Insecta > Hemiptera > Pseudococcidae > Pseudococcus > Pseudococcus viburni. The sequence goes on from JAVBJF010000271.1 coordinate 124,846, forward strand.
AATTTTTTACGCATTAAATATACAAGGTGTCCCAATTTGAATCAATAAAATGGCGTTTGGAATTAAAATTGGAAATAAAATTCAAGGAAAGAAACCAAAGAAACACAAACGTGTTCAATAGGTAGTCTACTTTTAAAATTGAAGGGACAACAGCATCTAAATTCTTTTTCTCTCCACCACTCCAAAAATATATCTAGTTTTTTTTTTGTAACAACAAATTTGAATTTTTTCACGAAATTCTACTTTTTAAGGAAAATCTAAAGAGTCTTATTTTATAGTTTTTTTAATTTATTAATTTTTTTAAATATTCAGTGTTCTTCTACAGTTTGAAAATGCAGCACAACAAAATTTTATTTCGATATGACCATAATTCAAATTTTTTCTACAAAATAAAAATAAGATAAAAAGTACGCAAATGACTTTCTTCTCGAGTCAACTTGGGAACGTTACATTGAATTCTTCAAATTTTATCAAAAAAATTGCAGGTACCTACGTTTAGCACAAAAATTTTGAAAAATTTTAGTCAACTGGTTGCAAACAGCAAAACCGGTTTATAATATGTACAATTGTACATACGAATCAAACAATGAATGATTTATTTTTAGAGTTTAGGAAAAACCTTGACTGAACATTTTTTTGTACCCCTATTCTATCAAGGAATCGTTTTCGAATAGTCATTCAACAAACTGGTTTCACGAAAAAAATTACCCCTTATTTAGATTTAGATGTCTTTTATAACACTTATTCGATTATTTTCTTACCTTAAATTTTTAAAGAGATTGATGACAATTGGTTGAGAAATAAGAAACCGGTTTCAAATTAGGTGATTTTTTTACAGAGAAAAAAGTGCCAATCTTTTTCTTAGGTTCAAAAAAAATGCCAACCAATTTAGAACCTTTGAAACCAGTTCAAAAATTGATAACTGGCTAGAACCGGTTCATTGAAAACATTAGTGTTCGAAAAATGAATAGAAATGTAATTTTTTCAAAATATTTCAAGCAGGGTGATCTGTTTGAAAGTTTTTTCAAATCAATGAATGGTGAAGACGAAGGCACATAAAGGTGGTGTACTGAACTTGGAAAAAATCGAATCTCAAAAAATCATTGGCAAAGACTTACCACAATTTTGCCAACTTTTGAATACTTTATTAAACACGTGCAGTGATTTTTTCTCTAATTTGAACAATTATTAGCAAAGAGGGCGAAAGGAAGAAAAATTCTCTTGAAAATAATTGTTTCTAATTTTATTCAAAAAAAAAAAAACAAGACTTGGAATGACTTTTTAGAACACCTCTACTCTTAAAAAATAATGACAGTAAAATTTTTGATTTGAAACATATACCCAGGATTTGTTTGATGAAATTTCCTCAACATTTTTTTAAAAAAATTATTTTTTGGTAAAATTTTTTCAAAAATTCCTCAAATTTTGAAAATTGAGAATCAGAATTTTCGGTCTAATTTACTCTTTTTGATTACACTTTTTAAATTTTTCTGATCAAACTTTTAAAATTTTCTGATGAAATTTCTTCTATTTTTTTCTATCAAATGTTTAAAATTTTTAAATGTAAGTAATATAATATGTTAAAATTTTTGGCCAATCAATTGAAATCTTTAGATCAAATTTTCCAAGTCTAACTTTCGAAAAACTCTGGTCATAATCAGATGAAGAATTGAGCTATTTGATGAAAATGTGAAATATTACGTTATTTACCACATTTTATGGCATATAATATCAAATTATGAGAAATTCTTTAGCATTTTTGATTTTTTTCATAAAAATTTCTCAATTGATTCAAATTGCAGTACCAAATAATGAAATACTTTTCATATAATCAATAATTTTTAACCTATTGTTTTTTACAAAAAAAAGTAAGTAAGTAAACCATTTCAACATTCCACTGAATTTGACTTTTGAATTCCTCAAGGTGCGTTTTTCAACTAAAAATAATACCAAAATATCACATTTCGAGATATTTTTAAACGTTTGAAATTTTTTTGGGGTATTTTAAAATCATATTTAATAAATTTTTATTTTTCACCAAACAAAAATTCCAAGAAATCTAAAAAAACATTAATGGATTTAATATTTTTTCTCACAAAAAAATCTCCCAATTTTCTGTACCAAGACCTACCAACTTAGTTCGAAAATTTCAATCCAAAATAAATTTTAAAAAAATAATAAATCGAATCGTAAAATTAAATGTCTTAAAAACCACAAAAATATAAAAATCAAATACTCACAAGGTAATATATTCTTGTATCTATTCTTATTCCTATTCTCAGCTTTTTGTCCTTCTTTTCGGGCATATAAATGCTTGCTCTCTTGTTCTTGTAACGTCTCGAACTCCTCCCAAAATCCAGCTTTGCCAGACGTTTGGCCACCATTATCTTTCTGCAAAAACACACCATAAATAATCAAATTTCAACGCCTTTAAAAAACACAAACACAACACAAAAAATAATCCCATAATCATACCAAGTGTAAATAAAACGAGCTACACCTTTTAATATAATTATACATAATCATCGTACGCACACGAGTCACGAAAGAAACCTTTTCGAATCCGATAAACGATGGGAATAAATCATATAAAAATACACACCGCAAAGACGTTCGGAAATAAGTATACGAGTAAGAAAAAAGAAATTCGAATCGTAGCTATAAGTAAGTAAATCGCTTCAGAACACATAGATGGTAAAACGCATTAAAGAAAATCCATTTCAATATTAATTAAGTAGGTAGCGATCACAAGAACGGTAAGTAACGACGTTAATAAAAATAATAAGTAAAGCGAAAACAAATCGAAGGAAAAAGGTATAATGAAAGATCTTTTAAAATTCTCACAATGGCGATTCGATTTATCGCCAAGATGCCCATTTCGTAACACCACAGATCGAGCTCGGCTACATTTTCAATGCTATTCTCTCATTTTGAATCAATGAAAAGTCACTGATAAATACTTAGTCAGAATTGCAGTGATTCTTTGATTTTCAATGGATTTTCGTTGATTTTTCAACAAATTTCACTGATTTTTCAACAAATTTGAGAGATTCTACTGACTTTCCAGTGAATTCTCACTGATTTTCCAGCAATTTTTTTCACGGTTTGCTTTCAGTGAAATTTTTTTCACTGATTTATTACTGTGCTGCAATTCTGACTATTTTCCAGTGATTTTCGATAAGAAGTCGACATGGAAAATTCGGTTAGAGGTTTGATGGATGATTTTCAAAGTATTTTTCGCTGATCACGAAAAAAGCAGTGAAAAAAATCCATCGCCCAAGGATTTTTCACAATTTGAATTTTTCGTTCAACGGATTTTCTACTTTTTTTTGATAACTTTTGACACTTCAAGTCGATTTTCTGAGAAAAGGAAGGGTTCTACCAAAAAAATGAATGAAACATAAATTGTAGAGCGTCAAATTTCCTATCTGCAGAGTCCAATTAGGTTTTTCTTGGAAGGTTTAGCTTTTGAGATATTTTTGCTCAAAGTTCAAAGTTCAACTTTTTTTAAATTGAAAATATCTCAAAAACAAAGCCTCCTAAGAAAAAACTAATTGAACATCTCAGGTAGAAAATTTGACGCTCTACAATTTATGTTCAATTCATTTTTTTCGTAGGGTCTTTTCTTTTCCCAGCAAATCGACTTCAAGGGTCAAAAATTACATGAAAAAGTGTAAAACAAATTTTCAACGAAAAATCTTCCAATTATGAAAAATCCTGACGTCCTGGAATTTTTTCACCATTTTTCTCGTGATCAGCGTGAAAAATAATATAATAATTCTTCATTAAATTTAAAACAGCATTTTCTTTCTCTTGTTTTAATCACTGTTTTTAGTCTAAAATGTAGCGCTGATTTTAAAATTTCTCCATCACTCAATTTTTTTTTTTGCAAAAACAATTTTTTCTTCATAAAATTAATAAAATTCTGTTTTAAATTTAATGAATTTTAATTATATTACTTTTCGCGCTGATCACGAGAAAAATGGTGAAAAAATTCCAGGACTTCAGGATTATTCATAATTGGAAAATTTTTCGTTGAAAATTTGTTTTACACTTTTTGATGTAATTTTTGACCCTTAAAGTCGATTTTCTGGGAAAAGAAAAGACCCTACAAAAAAAATGAATAGAACATAAATTGTAGAGCGTCAAATTTCCTACCTGCGAAGTCCAATTAGTTTTTTCTTAGGAGGCTTAGTTTTTGAGATATTTTCAATTTTAAAAAAAGTTGAACTTTGAACTTTAGGCTAAAATATCTCGAAAGCTAAGCCTCCTAAGGAAAACCTAATTGAACTCTACAGATAGGAAATTTGACGCTCTACAATTTATGTTCTATTAATTTTTTTCTTAGAATCCTTCCTTTTCTCCGAAAATCGACTTGAAGTATCAAAAGTTACCAAAAAAGTAGAAAACCCGTAAACGAAAAATTCAAATTGTGAAAAATCCTTGGGTGATGGAATTTTTTCACAATTTTTCTCGTGATCAGCGCGAAAAATACTATGAAAATCACCCATCAAACCTCAAAAAGGATTTCAAAAGTTTAAAAATGTCGACCTGTGTAATTTTCACTGATTTATAATGAGAAAGTATAAAAATTGAAATTTTCACTCACTTGTAATTGCTTAACTCGGAAGTCGATACCGACGGCATTTATTCTCGTAGCGTTGAAAGGCTGTTTCAAGTGGACAACGGTACCGCTCGTTTCGACCATTGGATTTTGTCTGTAATATTCGATTAATTCGGTCAAACTGTCGAATTTTTCGCCTCCACCGACGTCGTATTTGTTATCCTGAGAAAAAAACGTAATATAGCGATCGATTACGTAACAGAGAATTTGATTATAATGAAAATAATTCTTACTACAGAGCGTATCTTCACATGGGTAACTCTATCGTCGGTACGGACGGACAATACATAATCTCCCGGTTTACTTTGCGACTCGCGAACTAAAAAACTACCATTTTTTCCTTTTTCTAAAATCAATTTTTCCGCTTCTTTACCAGATAAATGACCGTGAAACCATCTGCGTGAAAAAAATCAAATTAAAACGTAATTATTAAAAGCTCATTAATTTATAAAATTATCGTATAGGAAATATTATAATAATAGAACGAATTGACGCGAGTTGAAGCAATCATCGTCATCGCCGGATTTCAATGTATTCCTAGCTCTGCATCATCTATACCTACCTACCAATAAATCAATTTTATAAATTCGTTTACGTCATTTTTCAGAGGTTTAGGTAATAAAATAATGAATTTTTTTCGGCCAGAAAAATATAATATTTTTTTTTCCTAAAAGAAAAACACCCAACGCATCTTCGATTAAGATCTTAAAAATTGCTGACGTTGGATAGCAAAAATACCTCGGAGATCGAGAAAAAATCCCGAAATAAACGTTCAAACGAGTTGACGACCTTCCAGACTTAAATAGAAAAATTAATTAGCTTTGAAAATATTCAAAATTCTCGTACACGCGACCAAGAGCAGTAACTCGAACAAAGAATACCGACCTATCGCAAGTCGAATAATAGAGTAATTTACTATGTTTTCAAATACCTACGTACAACGTGTAATTGTATTCGAACTAAGTACATAGGTAGGTACATTTGGGTATTTATCAATAGAGATACATAGAATATTAGAATTTTCAGAGACATATGACAGAAAATTGTTTTCCATTTGAAATACGTCATTCTTGTGGTCGACCAGACAGATGAATCGAGTTTTGATGGAAATTCAAGGTTAATTAATATAATGATCGTGATTAAATATAGAAGATTTTCGAACATGGTTAGGTTTGGTGAAAAATTATCATTTGGCATGCGATACCAATTGGGAAAATTTTTATAATTTGCGAGTTTACAATTGTGGTGTAAATATAAAGTAGTTATTTGACTGAGCAGATGAATGTTGGGTCGTTCAATTAACGAATTTAGTCGAATGAATAAAGGGAATAGGGGGATTGAAAAGTTCACTAGCTAAGTTGCGAAATATTATGAAACAGGGATTTGTAAATGGGTTCGAAATAGCAGATATCCAGAGTTCAAACAGAGGTAACTGGGGGGGAGGGGGCAAGCCAATATATTCAAAACTTCCATTCCTCATTTCCATGATTGAAATGCTAAAAAAAAATATATGTTTCTAATTTACCAGGGTCCTTACATTGAAAATTTTCTATTTTCAAGAGATCAAAAATATTTATCGAAAAAATTGGTGATTTTTGAATAAGTATTCAACTTCCATGTGATTCGAAATTGAATTTTTAGACAAGAGTGCACTTGTAATTTTGGCGAAAAATTCTTCAAAAAATCTGGAGAGAGGTTAACTCTTTTTTTTAATATTCTTTAACATTTAACGACTTTTTATTAAAAGATCTGATTTTAAAAGATTTTTTCAACTTTTTAAATTTTTTTTCAATTGCATTTCTTCAATTTAAAATTTTATATTTTGATTTCATTTTTAAAATTTCAATAATTTTTTGTGATATTTTATCACATAAAAAATACACATTTTCATTTTTCCTCAAAGCCGATTTTTTCGTGAAAAGTGAGTGATCATTTTTTTTTAACTGCTAAAAACAAATTTTTCTACGATTTTTTGAAACCTTTCCTTCATGAAAAAAGTTGCAATTCAATTCGATTTTCAACCTCTCGAGAAAAATAAAAGGTTCAAGTACGACAGATTAACTTTTTTCGAGAATATTTTTCATCGTCGACGCTCTAACGTTTTATTATGCACTTCATTAGGTTTGTAATTAAATAGCCACACGTATGACCGTCGATTTCAAAAAATTATTATTCGAAAATAGATTTGAGAATAGTCCAAAAGTTTAAAAAGGAAACTCCCCCTCCTATCTTTTCTACCCAATCTCGAACATTTTCAAAAATGAAAAAAAATTGTTTTTTTTTTTGAAAATGAAGGTTCTGGTGAAAAATGATCGTTGATAATATTTAAAATTTTCTTCAATTTTTTACTGGAAAGTGAGAAGAAAAATGAATAAATGATTTATTGTGGAATTCAAAGTAGAATTTGACAGTTTACAAAGAATCTTTTTAATAAATCGATCCGAAAATGGTCGAAATGGTGCAAGGAACAGAAATTTAGCGTTCTTCCACTTTCCCTCGAAAAATTCGGTAATTCTAAAAACAGAGCATCCCAAAACAGTATTTCTGGATAAAAACATCAATATTAATAAAATCATTTTCAATTAAATTTTTAAAATTAAATTTTAAAACCAGAATTTTCAGACTTTTGTGCAATTTAAAAAAAAATGATGAAACTATCCACAAAAGCTTCAATTGATACCATAATTATAATGAATCATAAAAATTGTTGATGATATGATAGATGGAAGAGGAGAGGTAAAGGATATCCTCAAAATCCCATTTATAAAAACAATTCATTTGAAAAAATTTCGTTTTCAAACGAAACAAAAATAATAAACATTTTTCTCAACTGTTCAAGGTAAGCCATCAAATTTTCAATTTCATTATTTCTCAAAACTTTTTGTAAATGCTTGTGCACATTAAATCGATAAAAAATCTATTAAATGTTATCAAATCAATACCAGAGTATTGCTTTAAAAATTTCCTTTCAAAAATTTATTTACTCATTTTCTTCAAGTACCTAATTTAAATAGGTACAATAAATTTATTTACAGAACATAAAATTCTATTAAGTACCTAATTTCTCAACTTGAAATGAAAATGAACAAAGGAATGATATTAAATCAACCAAATCGATACATGTACCATACAACTCAATACTTAGCTATGTGTCGATTTCCATTCGAAAAAATCAAATAAGTACATCTGTCGTGGGCTCGAATCCTTGATAAATGAATTTAGGAAATTCTACTTTTCGGGGCGGTGACATGACGTCATTCAACTTCGAAATCACTTACATACATATCTATTTATATACCCACTTTGTACTTATTTGAAACTGAAGCGCAGGTTATATAATTAAGCAAGCGGCAGTGAGGGGGTTGGAGGGAGGGAGACAGGGACATCTTTTAAAAAATGAGAAGGTAGAAGTATAAAAGTTTTTATTTTCAGTTTACCATCCGAATTTTCGATTCACTCTAGTAACCTTTTGAATCATCTTCGTTGGAGAAATGAAGAGCCGAGAGGAAAATTTTGGAAACGTATCATTTTTTAAAAATTCGTAACCATAAAAATTGAAATTCCAAATTTTACTGCTTTTTATCAAAATGCACGTTTTTCAGAAATTTTAATGGTTAAAATAAACCATTTCTAAAACGTGCTTTGAGGATCGACTGCATTGGGAAAAATTGGGAAATTCAGCGTGCTTGGATATTAGCGAAAAAAATATTTGAAAAATTGGTAAATTTTTGAAGAAATGAAAAAATTTTAAAAAAATCGACTATATTTTAAAAAACTAACAAAATTTTAGGATTTTTAGCAAACTTGAATAAAATTAGAAATCATTTGAAGAATTGGGCAACATTTCATAGAAAATTTGACAAATATTCGATGGTGGTGCTAGAATTGACACCGTTTTAAGAAATTCGGTCAATTTTCAAAGAATTTTCAAAAGTTTAAGAAGTTTAGCAAATATTTGAAATGTTGAAAAAATTGTAGAAAATTTCATCTAAAAACTTCGGGAAAATTGAAAAAATTGTAGAAAATTTAACCTAAAAACTTTAGGAAAATTGAAATTTTTTCTTGAAAAATGGAACAAAATTTTGGGATTAAATACCCGAATAAACATCCTTTTCGCGATCGTTTTACTGGAAGTCTCAAAATTCACCCTTTTCGTCACTAATTTTTCATGACAAAAATAGTGAATTTTGAGGCTTCAAGTAAAACAATTGCGAAAAGGGTGTTTATCGAGATATTTTGACCCGCTAAATACGAATCCGACTTTAGTTTCTTCATTTTATCGTTTCTTTCCGTATAAAACGCTTAAAATTTGAAAAATCTGCAAAGATGACAACATTTTTGTAAGTGAAAACGTGAAGTGAATATACGTTAAAAGACACATCTCTGGGATATTTTCAAAACGGGGTCGCTCTTTCTATAAGTATAGGTAGTTGAAAATTTCAAATATCCAAAACTTCATTTAGGAATGTACCAAAATTAATGAAAAAATTATCGTAAATAGGTACACCTCAACGAGATGTAACTTGGTGCCAAAGAACAGAAAATTTCCTCTTCTTCCGTTGAAACTAAAAATTCTTGAAAATAATGCAATAAAATGGCTGTAACTATATACGGGGGAGGGGTGTGGGGGTTAAAATTTTTTTCTGATTTTTTTACATCAAGGAAAGTTTTTTGAGGGGGGAGGGGTTAGATCGAAAATCCGAGCGAGGGGCAAATTTATCTCTTGCCTGGCTAAGTACAGGGTGACCCAAAAGTTCCGGAACGCAACGTTTTTTTCGTAATTTAGAGAGAAATCACTCCACATTGCCTTGCGTTGATCTGAACGAAGGGCTGCCTACGTTTAGGTCGGCAGGGAACAACGTCAACGCTGTACTCAAAATATCTGAAAAGGGTAGAGTGGGGGAGACAGTGTTGCCAATTTCACGAAAACTTGATTTTTTTGTAAATTTTTGCCCCTTTAAATTTTTGATTAGGCAAAATTTGCATGCAATAATTTTTGATCCTTATCCAATACTCTACCATATGCAACTGTTAGTTTATAAATATCAAAATTTTTGGGTTTTGAGATTTTTTTTTAAAAAGTACAAAAATTGAAAAATTTTAAAATTTTTCTAAGATTTGTATTCGATGAGGGATGAGTTCATATTTTTCAAAGGGAATGGAGCTTCAGCTATGTCGTGAATGGGCTTTCATTATTGGTTGAGCCTTATCATTTTTTTACGAAGCAATTTTCGCGTTCCGGAAATTTTAAGTCACCCTGTAGCTATACCCTTTTATGAAATTTTCAAAATAATGAAATTTGACAAAATTTTGGAAAATTTGGTAACCGTTTGAAGAATTGAGCAAAACATTGAAAAATTCTGTAAACTTGAGAAAAATAGGTAGAGGTTTGAAAAATTTCTAAAAAATTAGCAATAATTTGGAGAAATGACCAAATTTTAAAAATTAGGCTAAAATTAGAAACATTCTTAATTCTAATAGTCCAAGAGCCGAACCTACTGAAATTGGGCCGAAACAATTGAAAGCTGGGACCTGTCCCAAAAGTTAATGTATGCCCCCCTATTTTAAAAACCACCAGTCTGCCGATTCGCAGCTGCAGCTTTTAAGCACAGCGAAAGCTTGAAAGTTCACAATTTTCATGAACTTTCGGCCGAAAATATTGATGGTCGAAATTAGTGTCAAATAACAGGATTTTTTACGCTGAATCCGAATATGTTGGTCTGCCGGCCCCCAAGTGCTGCCTAAGCCCCGGCAGACTGGGTAAAAGGGGGAGAAGATTCGAAAAATTTATAGATTTTTGATAAAATTCTCATAAAAGTCTAAAATGCCTGGACGTAACTAATGGTAAAAATCCTTGAAAATAAATAAGTATTATTTGACATTTTTATAATTCCTCTCCCCCTCCCACCCCTCCCTTTACATAATCTGTTGAACTCGTCTCAGATTGGGTCTCTTTAAATAGATCTCTAATTAGGCATTACGTGAATTTTTCAAACGCATGCAGGAAATACTTCAATTCACTCTTCTCTTCTCGCCATAACAATACAAGTTTTATCCTAAACGACCTCAAACCCATAAAATTACTCCGATATTTGTTTCCATTGCAAATCTACCAACTCAAAAACCCATCGTAACTCTGAAAATGGCATTTCTAACCCACCACCTATCAATAAGAATCACATTTGCATCGAAACAAGTGCACAATAAGTATACTTTTCATCCATACGAAACATATATAGAAAAAACAGCCTCGGGCCAAGACAAATAAACACATAATAATCAACAAGAGTCTATACACTTGGAAACATAAAACGTCGAATAATAAATCATACTCGAGACCGATCAGCCTATTGAACCCACACGTTCGATGCCGATTCTCAAATAACATCGTACATAATGAAATCGTAGTCCTACATCATGCCGAATCGAAATCGATTTAAATCATCGCAAAGAGCTCGAGCACGTATAGAACAGATATAGGTAAAGATACTCGAAAATACCTACAAATAAGCACCTAAGAAGGTAGTTAGGCACGATAGACGAATATGTAGGTATCTGCGGTATAAATATGCATACTTATCAACACCGAGATACCAAAAAGAATCGCAGTCTTGGGTCATTGATTCGAATGAAATTTCGAAAGATCACGATTTATTCACCGAATAGAACGTGGCTTTGGGTACCGTGAGTTTTAAAAAATTCCGCCAACTTCCTCGTGCTAATAAACGAAAACACCTCGAATACCAAAAGTATCTCCGGGCTATGGTAAAACTTATCGAAAACACTTGTTGCCCTTATAACGAATATTACAAGCTGGATTTCGTAATTTTTCAATGTCTATAAATATAAAAAAAAAATACCTACGAAAACAATATCGGCTGACGAAATTTCCGCACAAGACACTTATGGCTTGGTGACAAACTAGCACACCAAATTACATACTCGTATCGTCAGTGACGACACTATTTGGTACATACGAACTTCGATTTCGTCACTTCCTCGACCGAACGTTAAATCTAGCCCAGGTATTACTTTTGCTTTCAACATCCTACGTATTCGTGCTGGCATTCTTCTTCGACACATCGTCTTGTCTTTGCGATGGAATTTAATGAAAAATTCAATCGGCGATAATAACTGGCTTTTTTGCCCCTCGAACTTCCCAACAAATCATTCACAAAAATCTATAGTATTCGAGAACACACCTACTATTTTCACGCACCATTCAAGGCTACGCGATAAATATTCCTCGACGAAGGTTGTTCTCTCGTGTAAGCTTCTTTTTTTACGCCATTTTATCTTCTGGTTGTTTACCAGCGAACCAACATCGAAAAAATTAGTTAAATGACAAGCATACCGCACGAATTGGTGGAAAATAAGCTCTGCGAATAGCCAGGTAATTATACCAAGCCCAGGAAATACTTATAGGTAACACTCGAACATATTTTTTCCAAATCATCAATACAATAGAAATTATCGAATCGTGACTTCCTTACCGTTTGTCAAGGATTATTCGACAAGTTAGACCGCAAACATACTTTGGGACATGTAAAAATTTTTCGAATAATTTACACCTAAAATAAGTTTTGAAATTCTACCGACGTTTGGATCAATTAAGAACATATTTTTCGTCTTTTGAAAAAAAAAATCTACTTAACACGCACTTGTTACTTTGCTCTAAGTATTTACGCAACTTACTTACATCATGCAAAAATTTCTCCTAGATGAAAAAATTATTCGCTCGAGTAGGTGAAAATTTTAAAATTTAAAGCAACCGGAGTCGAAGGCCTTTGGAAAAAATTTCGAAATTTTTCAAAGTAACTTTCGTGACTTTGATTTTGAAAGCTACCGGAGCACGCACTTTAAGCAGCGACGAGAGAAAATTTTCAACTGAGCGAATAAGGTTCAAGGTGAATTTACCACAGAGAATATCGATTCGACGACGTAAGTGTACTTATTTGAGTAAACATTTTCGCAGACCAAACACGGAACAGATTTTGCGCCGTGATCATTTTCCTACTTGGTTTCGTTGCAGTTTAGCGGTTAGATGATTGGCCAATTTTATACCATTGGAATACCGGCGCGATGAGGGTTTTTTGTGTGAAATTGCGATTAAGAAGGATCGTAAATCTTCGTGGGTAATTATTTTCGTGATTTTCAAAAGTAAGGGATTAGAATTAAATCGATTTCATTTTTCGATTTCGAAATTATTGATCTTTTTCTGTTTCTGGAATTTTAAACAAAAAAAAACTTGGAGTTGGTGGTCATTTTTAAATGAGACGTCATCAAGTCATAAAATTCATAATGTTTACTTTTTTCATTTTTTTTCTTCCTTGATATTCTAGCAAAACATCATAAATAAATCGTCCTCAACTTCTTGAATAATTTACAAGAGGTAAGTAAATTAAGTTGGAATCCATTTTTGTTTCCTTCTTTTTATTATTTCCTTAAATAAAAAATTGAAATTCTTTTTTCATTCTTTAAATTCTAAAATTTCAACAAGAAGTCCAGAAAAAGTAATTTTTAAATCCTCGAACAATTGAAAAAGAAATCCTAATAAAGTTATTTTTTTCATTCTCAAGACTTTTTTCAATAATATAATTTTTTTGAAATCCATAAGCCAGCCCTGTTTTAGTGGTGAGGGAAAGGGGATGACATTTACAGGATTTTTGAGTGAAATTACAAAGAAAAACTCTGATGATTTGTACTGATTAATCATACGAAGTATTCATTTAGCCAGACTGACGAGATTTAAAGTGGTACGAGACCAGGAGGGGTTGCAGAAAAGCAAATTTTGTGTAAGATTTGAAAACTTTACACTTTTCTGCTTCCACTTTCAGCTTATAAATTATACCTTTACAAAGCAAAATATTCGTTTATAAAATCCAATAAATCACATAATTCGGTGAGAAATTTTAAAACGAATACAGGGTGTTCCATAAGTGGACGTCCATAGGTACTTGATTTTTGGATATACTAAAAAAAAAACTTGAGATGGAAATGTTGCCTATCTTGATAATTGAAGGGGCAAATAATGCTGCTCAGAAACAAATTACGTAAATTTTTTTTCAAAAATGGGAATGGACAGTACTTTGAAAATTGAACAGATTTTCATTGTATGACTTTTTGCCTAACTACAAATATTGAAGGGGCCACAGAAAAAATTAGTTTTTTAAAAATTCTAAAAAAATAAATCAACCAAGGGAATGGACAGTACGTTGAAAATTGGACAAATTTGGTTCCGAGAACTTTTTGCCTAACATGAAAAATGAAGGGGCTATGGGTCATTCAAAATAAGTGGGGTTCAAACATTTTTCAAATTTTTTCCATTTTGAATTTCAACGTACAATCCATTCCCTTGGTTGATTTATTTTTTTAGAATTTTTTAAAACAATTTTTTCTGTAGCCCCTTCAATTTTGAAATTAGGCAAAAAGTCATAACGATGAAAATTTGTTCAGTTTTCAAAGTACTGTACATTCCCGTTGTTGAAAAAAATTTAAGTAATTTTTTGGTAAGCAACATTTGCCCCTTAATTATCAAGGTAGGCAAAATGTTCATCTCAAGGTTTTTTTTAGTGCTACCCGGTTATATCCAAAAATGAAATATGGACGTCCACTTACGGAACACCCTGTAGAATCAAATACATAAATAAAAATTACGATGCAAAATTTGATTACGAAAATTATTCCAAAGCTTGGGGGAAAAATTGCACAAGTTTTGTTTAGAGCAAATTGTTCAAATCATGGTCGTGTTTTGTGTTTCAAAGATTACTTTTTATTCAAATGTCAAAATACGTACATATTTTTTGTCAGGCAATGACCTTTTTTTAAAATATTAGATATCAATGTTTTTTTCTCTTATTTTATAATTTTAAAAATTTCTAAAAAAGTCTAAGAAAATGTTGAAAAGTTACAGAAATGTCAAATTTTATTGTTATCATTTTTAATTTTCTAATGAAACTGCTTGACAATTCTAAAATCAAAAAAGACTAAAAAGAGAAAAACTCAATATCCAACTTTTAACAAAAAAAAACAATTTCAATACTTGCCTCACATTTCCACAACTTTTTAATATTTCGTCATAAATCAAAATAATAAAAAATGTAATTGAAATTTCCATAACTTCTCGATATTTCATCAGGTTTCCTTTTATCAATTCACCAAAATTTTTCTGGATTTTCAAAATTCTATCTAAACATTATTATTTTGATTTGTCAAAAGTTTTACCAAGTTTTTTTATCTAATAGAATATCATCATGTCAACGATCTTAAAAATTTGATGCCCAATTTTATAGATTGACCTCCAGCACCGTAAGATATCCATATGTAAGAAATTTTTAAAATTAAAAAATTTGAAAAAAGTAAAATTGAAAAAAAACTAGCCGAATTTTACATTTAAAAAAATTTGCCTGCACCCTCCTCCAAAGCTGAATTTTTGTGATCAAAAAATTTTTTACCCTTGCATACTGCTGAATTCTGGAATTTTAAAAATTCTTCTTTACATCCCAAATCTGGATTTTGGATTCTTAAAATTTCTCCGCCTCCCCTCCTCCCAAAACAGAATTTTTTGGGTGAAAATTTTCCTACACTCTCCCATTCAATTCTAGTCGAAAATTTCTGATTTTCTGCCCCTCCCCTCCTCCAATGCACCAAATTTAGTTTGTCAACTACAAGAAATACCTATCATTAAAATTGGTTAAAAATGCAAAAGAAAATTAAAAAAATTCTGCTTCAATTTTTTCTGGAAATAATATCAAAATCGAATAAAAATGACAAAATTTATTTTTCAAAAATAAGTGCGAAACAAAAAATGATAAGGTACTTATCTATTATTCACCTAAAACCATATGTATAATAAATTTTTAAATTACTATTTTAAGCAAATTTCAAAACCATTTAGACAATTTTTCGACTCAGCATTTATTTTTACCAAAAAACAATTTAAATGATTTTTATTCAGTTAAATTGGTCCTATAATCTTGATAGAGATCAACAATTAACCGAATTTCCGATTTCCAAGTAATTATTTGGATGAAATCCAACTACCCGCATAATTGTGGTACGTAAACTAAACGTGTTGATCCTCATCGTTCATCGGTCAATTTTTTTTCTCAGATTTGAAAATTGAAAGACAGAAAATATTTTCTGCGAAAATTAAGTGATTTTTTCGACTAAAACATGTTAACCGGATAGTTTCCGAGTATCCGAATAAACTTATTCAATATTCATCTTACATTTTCGTGCGAGATTTATTTGAAATGTCGAGGAAAAAATTACAAAATTCTTTACGGTACTGACATTCCCACAAAAAGTCATAAAATCAAAAATCAATGTCTTTCCATTCAAATCTGTGAAAATGGGGAGGGGTGGAGGGGGGAGTGGCTGCACGAATCATTAACGTGAATTTTCATAGGAAATCAGTCGGTGTTTTTTCATTCATTTTCAATCAAATTCATTAATTCATTCCTTTCCACTGAATTATTTTGAGCTGCGGTAGTCTGTGATGAAAAAATACCAATACTTTCCTACGATTTCCTAAAAATTTGAAGGAAAAAAATCGCAGTTCTGGAGTCATAAATCAATAAAAATTATCATTTCTACAGAAAAAAATCAGTAAATCCAAAATTCACGAATCCACACCAAACTCAAGTCCAAAAATATATATACATGACTGAAATTTTTTTCCTTCGAGGAAAAATTTGCTCAAAAATGTAGTCCACACACTCAAAATGATCAAAATTCAGAATCTCTCAACGCCCTGGATATCTTAATTCAACACAATACGTAGAAAAATTACGCAGATGGAATGAAACTCGGAAAATGATTAATAAAAAAAATTGATAATCATTTATCATCATCATATATCCCTATCCTGTTCACGAATTCACATCACCAGTCAACATCATCGCCATTTTTCAGCACCACACCACACAAGCCATTAGGTATTGTAATGTAGGTGTTACGCGAGGGCTAAGTACAACTCATATGTGTACGTGGAAAATCATACCATCAAGAGTCATAAATGAGGTAATTTCCTGTAAAATAACCCTCGGAAATCGATGATAAGGATATGACTGAGTTATCTGGAATATCCTGTCGTTACTTCCACCATAGTTCTAGTACCTAATACCTATGTGTTTATCATCGACTCACTATACAAATAAGTGTTTTCTTCGTATCCATCACACCCACTTGCTAAATTTAAATTTCATTCAAAAATACTCATTCCAAAAAACAACAAAAAAGTTTTCCTTCAGAACGAAAAAGTCAAATTACAAAGGGAAAATCTAAAAATCTAAAATTGAAACTTCCAAGGACACGATAAAAAATTACTCGTGTAATAAATAAAGGGCCAACGTCGTGTTGTAAAAAGACAAACAACGAAAATCTCCCATATTTTTACACCACGGAAAAAGATAAGGTGAAAAGCACACCTTGAAAAAAGCAAACCTCATTTTAAAATTTATCACGACTCTACTTTAAAATTGCACGCTCGAATTTAGCATAAATTTCCGTACATAAATGAAAATTTGAGTAATTTTCTTATCGTCGATAGAAAACATCGTAGGTATGACTCCGAGCTCTCAAAATAACATTTTTAGAACAAATTAACCAAAAACGAAAAATAAAATGACGTAAGAAAAATTTATCAACGGAAACATTATTCGATAAGTGAAAAAAAATTAATATTTCGACGTTAAGTACTTCATAATTTTTCGTACAGCGCCGTATACGTGCGAGCCGCACGAAGGTAAAAAAAATATAAGTAATTTATATACACGGTCGTCGGTGATTTTTGACAAGACCATGCAACCAGCACGTATCGTAGTAATTTATAAAGAAAAACGCGTAATTTTCGTCGAGATGGAAAAAATCCGCCGAGAGGCTTTTCTAACGAGTCGTAAAAAAACTAGCTCTTAAATCATTTTAACGCAAAAGGGATTTCGACGAACCAAGTTCTTTATGCTGAGTTCAAATTTTTTCAACTATTCAAATTTTTTAATTACTTCGATTCTAATTTTTTTAAAGCTGCATTCAATTTTAAAAATTTTTCTCTAAAAAAACCTTTTGTACTTAATTAAAATTTTCTCAAAATTGAATTTTTTTCAATTCATTTCGATTTCATATTGTTATCAATTTTTAAAATTTATTTCAATTACCTACTTATTAAGGTGAAAGAAATTTTGAAAAACATGAAGTTGAAAATGTCTTTAAATATTCAAAGTTTAAAATTTTTTTAATAAATTCGAAACAATTTTAGAGTTGGAATTATTTTTCAATTTAAATTTTCTCAACATTTTCTCAACTTTGATTATTCAAAGTTTTTTCAACTTCTTATTTTTTTTAATTTCTTCCAACTTAAAACTTTTTTACAATAATTTCAAAATTTTTTCTCAATTTTTTTTCATTTATGAATTTTAAAAAAATTTAAACTCCATGTTTTTCAAAATTTCTTCCCGTTTCATAATTAAAAAATATTTTAAATATACATGAAACTTGAAAAAAATTAAAGTTGGACAAATTTTGAGAAAATTTCACTCAAACTATTGGAAAAATTGTAATATTGGCTAAAACAGGGTGTATAACAAAATTTGTTGAGCAAAAAGCTTGACTTAGTTTGACCTTTTGAAATGACTTTTTTGAGAGCCACCCCACAAAACTTGGGAAAAAATCTCGAGGGGGGGGGGGGTAAAAATGAAAAATTTGCCGACTAATATTTATTTAAAAAGAAGAAATTTGCCGATCAGTCGTATATTGAAACTATAAAAAACAAAAATTTTTGCTTTTTTTGTGCTACTTTTATGACTTTGAAAAAAAAACGAATAAAATCCTTAATAACCTCCTCCCATGCAAAAAAATTGTAAATTTCATTTCAGATTGTATTCAAGTTTTCTAATAAAATTAAAAGGACAATTTTTTTTTCGTTTCGAAATATTCAATTGTCTGAGATGGAAGAGAAGAGATCATATTATAATTTTGAATAAGAATTGTGTAAAATTACTCAGCCGAGCGAAGCAAGGGCGAAAATTTTTGAAAAAAGATACCCAAAATCTGAAATTCTTTTAATAAAATTCGTGCTTTTTTTCGTGTTATGTTTTGACTTCCAAAAAACAATATCTATGGACTCAACTCCAGATCTCCTTCCAAAAAAATCGAAACATTTTTGAAAATTTCAATCGATATCGTTACCGAGTATTTTTATAAATGAGAAAGACAATTTTTACATTTGAAAATATTAATTGTCTGGGCTGGAAAAAAAGAAGGTTCATACGATAAAATTATGTAAATTCATTACAGAAAAAGGCACCCATTTAAAAGCTAAAATTTCTTCACTGTTTTAATCAATGTTTTAGTATCAAAAGGGAGGCGAAATTTTCAACCCTTATCTCTTATATAAATTTTAGATCTTATATGCTCGAGCGAAGCAAAGCCTAAAATTAGAAAAATTGGCGATTTTCAAAAAAAAAGAGCTCCAAAACGAATATTGAGTGAAAAATTTGTATTTTTTTCACTTTTCAACAAAAAATTATTAAGAGTAAGTAAATGGAAGTTTTTTTTTGATTTTTGAAAAAAGCTCCACCTTTTGAGTAAATTAGGGTAAATTGGTCAAAAAGCTAAAAATTCAGAATTAAAGAAATTGAAGAAATTTAGAGTAGAAAAAAATGTGAACTTGGAATAAATTCGGATTCGGATCGTCGAAATCCCATTTGCGTTAAAATGATTTAGGAGCTGGTGTAAAAAAATGATGTATCGTTTTCATTCAGGCAAAAAATAATCCTCGGAGCGACTTCTTACCATGTTTTATTCACAAGTTCGACTTTGACGAGCCTCCGTGAAATAAATTCTTCTTTCATGAATATCAAAAGTACCCTACGTACATACTCGTCGTGGTTTACATTGAAATGATGCTCGTTAGCGATGGAAAACTCGTTTCGAGTTTTCTTCCACGAAATAATAATACCAAAGTAGAGATATCGATTGAGTGTCATATTATGGGAAAATTCGAACCAGTACAATTTATTTTTTACGAAAATAGCTAGTATTTTTCTAACGACCGTGTTCTTAATCCAACCTATTAACACATCCATTGCCCCCAAATCAGGACCGCATCCAAGCCCGCGTTTATGGAACGATTCGTGCGAAAATGAGCCACGCATCGAAAATTTTCAAATCTTATCACGCTCTAATCTCTTAACAATCTCTTCGTGTCAACTGAACTGCGTCAAAACGTAATGAAAAACCATCGCCGGTGATTTTTCGCTACACGACTTCCGGCCTTCTGTTTCCTACTTTTGCATCCATCCAAAAAGCCCATCTCTTGTAAAACCTACAGCCGTACAGCTGGTAAGGTTTTAACGAGTTCTCTAGCTGATAAATTATCATCATCCGAGAAGAAAACAAATCCGCGTTAAATTTATTCGTAACGGTAAGGTTAATGGTTGCACGAGCCCTACATCTTTTTATATAGGTATTATGCATAATACACCTCAGTGACCGATATTTTACTTTATCAAACTTCAAAACGTACGTAGGCGGTGCCGCATCCAATCCAGATTCAATTTTGCTTTCGAAAATAAAATTGATAACAGAGACGTACCGACAATAGATTTCAGTTTCAATTTTTCTCTCTCACTCTCGAGTATTCGCAAGGTGCCCCAAATTATAGGGACGGGCGTTTTTATACAGTATGATGCGATGTACGAGTGTAGAAGTATACGAATGTGTCCCATATCACAATCCGTCGACATTCTTTTTAAATATTTATCACGTTTAAAATCCAATTTTACGCTTTCCAATAAAACATCGTCGCATCGTAACTGCATTGATATTTCAATAATGCCGCAGCTCTGTCATCTCGTATTCGAGTCTTCATCGCGAAAATATTCGCGTTTTATCTGCCTCGTTAGGCTGAGCGACGAAGATACTCGAAAAAACAGGAAGTATGAGGATTGAGAACGATAATGACACAGAATGCGTCGAAAAAACGTATGCCTAATTGTTCGTGTAATCTGCATAAAGTTTTATCGAAGCACAGAGATAGAAATTCGAAAGGTTCTTTGGTGTTCTTGCTAAAGACCCTCTACAACCATATCTAGGTTATTTTTCATTAAAACATAAAATTTTAAAAAATATAATTTTGAAAAATAGCCTGGATATAAAAACCACCCTTAGGGGTCAAAAATTGGTTTTTGAATTGACATTGATTTTGGGCCTTTCAGAAAAAAGTAGAATCAAAGGGCAACTTCAACCCAAAAACCAATTTTTGAGCCCTAAAGATGGTTTCTATATCCAGGCTCAAATATTTTGACAGAAAATTAGAAAATTAGAAATTTCAATTTAAAAAATACCAACAATCTTCGAAAAAGCTGAAAAAAATATTTCAAAACGATTATGACCGGTGGTTTCTACTGGAGAGGTGAGAGGTACCCCATCACAATTTTCATGAGGAGGTGAATAATTTTTTTTCGATTTCGCTCAAATTCAGGTAAGTGGTTATTTCGTAGTTGGAATCTGTACAAAAAATAGGAAAAAATATTTCAAAATGTTGAAAAAGTTGAAAAATTGAGAAAAAATTAGTATTATGCTTTGAAAAAAGAAAAATGTTTTTAAAAATGAGAAAAAAATGGAAAAGTATTTTAAATGTAGAAGTTTTTTTTTAATGAATAAAATATACGATATTTATGCTTTTTTTTCTTCTTTTCTAATTTTAAAAATTTCTGAAAAACAAGTACATGTGACGAAATCTTGAAAAGTTATCGAAATAATAAATTTTTTTGTTAATTCAAATTCCAACAGAATGTCATTATATTAGCGATAATCCATTTTTCCCCAAATGTTATGATAGTGGTGGGTAAAATTTTATTTGAAAAATTGAAATTGAAGTAGAAAACTGAACTGAGTAATTTTAAAATAAATAAAAAGTGCAAATCTGAAAATTGGAAAAATTAAAACTGAATTTATTTCTACCTATTTGTTTTTTTTTTTTCAAAAATATAAATCTTCAATTACGTATTTTTTTTGATTTTATTGAGCCATCCAGCATAATATGCCCTATTATCAAAAAAGGGGATTAAGTTACCAAAAACCATTCTTTGTATTCTTTAATTCAAAAAATTATTCATCCCCGAGTGTCCCAAATAGTCCAATTTTTTTAAACCCGATTTTGACAGAAAATTCTACCAGAAATTCAAAAAATAACGCTTGTTAGGTTTTTCAAATTTTACGTTCCACTCCTAAGACATATCCATGTCAGAAGTTGGTTGAAGAACCATATCATGTCCCAAGTAAGCTGCCTCAAAAAAGGACTCCAAATTCCAAAAATTAGAAAATTTTACATAGAATCTGGAAAAATTGATTAGAAGGCCTCATCATGCTTCGAATATCCCAATTCCAAAAATTTTTAAATTTTGATTTCCTTTTTTCAGAATTTCTACATTTTGGGAGATTTAGGGCACTTTTTGGCACATTTGAGGAAAATGATACAGCCCTCAAACTTGTTTTCTCAAATCCCTCGAGAAATTTTAATACCAGAATACAATCATGCAATATACTGCTCTTCAAGATATTTACAAAATAATTTTTTTTTTCAAATGCAGTTTTCTTCAAGTTTACTCTACAGCTTAACTTTCTTTTCTTGATGATTTGAAAGCCATGGTTCAGAAATTGAAACAGAAAATTAGTAACGCAGCTAAAGGGTGAGGAAGGGTCAATTCAGCCTTCCTACAGTGGCAATATTGAAGTTTGAATTGAGAAAATTAAGTTCGAGTAGGGAAAAATTTGAAATCGATGACTTTTTTTGGGAGATGGGTTTTTACTTTTTGTGAGAAAAGAAATGGAAAAAATTAATCATTTTAGAAAAATTGAGGAAAAATGAAGCTCAGTTAGAAATTTTCTACTTTTGTACCCTTTTACCTACCACAACCTTGGAGTTTTTTCTAGCTGAGAACCAAACAAAAAAACTAAAAAGAACTGAAACTGAATCTAGAAAATTAAAAATTAAAATGAAAAAAATATGAGAACGGTTCAAATAAAAAATTGCATTTTTTTAGTAGGAAAAATCGCGAAAAATTGATTCCCATCGAACATTTTCAAATTTCTCCCCCCTCCCTCCAATACCACTCCTACTTTTTCCAGCTGAAAACCATCAAAAATCAAAAAATTAATTGAAATAGAATTGAAGAATTAAGCAGAATTTAAACTAAAAAAATAAAAAACAACTGCTTCCGGCTTCAACTTCCAATTCAAACTATTTTTTAAAAATTTCATGCTACAATTTGAATTATTTAACACAATTTTAAAAAGATAAATAAAATATAGTTTCATCAAAAAAAAAAAAATGGAATTGAAGATCATTCCGGTTCTAATTCAATTTTCCATCATTGACAGAAAAAACTTCAAAGCAATCGTGGTTGATATAAGAGGTGGTGGGGGGGGGGGGGCATGGAATGATAATTCACAGAATTCGAAACTCTCGAATACAAATATCCTGTTGAATTATTGAAAAAATAAATATATCACTTGAGCTTAAAGCTTGAATCACCAGAATCAGTTTTTTTCTCAAAAAAAGTGTAGAAAAAATCAATATTAATAATCAGCTCATTGGATGCAAAATTCGATCAACTTTCCACTGCTCGTTCAAAAACACTTTTCGACTCAAACCTGGTCTTTGAGAACAGACAAAACATACAAAAATGTTTACTACTTGACAGCAGACACAAAATTACGCAAGTATAATTCTCATACTCGAGCTGCTCAAAGTACGTTTCCATTTTTACAGCTTGAGAATTAGGATCTGGATTTAAACCATGACCATTTATAGCATCGGATTTTCAA
The DNA here is from genome assembly GCA_033439095.1 of Pseudococcus viburni. Classification (NCBI taxonomy): domain Eukaryota; kingdom Metazoa; phylum Arthropoda; class Insecta; order Hemiptera; family Pseudococcidae; genus Pseudococcus; species Pseudococcus viburni. The sequence goes on from JAVBJF010000271.1 coordinate 148,301, forward strand.
ACAAGGATACACGAAAACGTGATTTTGAAAATTCTACCTATATTTCGACTACACTACGTAACGACTCCACTACCAATTTAGCGGCGCTATACAGACCACTTTTTCTGAATAACTTTCCATTACGAAACTAAAATTGACTTTTTTTTGTCGTCGTAACTGTAACGGTAGGTATTTGCGCCACCTACCTATCTGGTGGACTTGTGAGTCGCCCAGATAGCGCAGTTGTTGGCTGAGAATGTTGTCAGTAGTGCACTACGCGAATGTAATTACGTTGTAGGTAGGGCACTACGTAGGTATTGTTTATTATGTTTTAAATCGTAGTAACGCGAAGTTGATTGTTATTACGTCTGGTACAAATTACGTTTAATTATTGTGCATTAGTAATAAGTGCAATAAAGGATCATTTTCACCACTAGACTTGGTGTACGTTGAGTTATTTCGTTATATCAAGTACTGGTACATCTTTAATCTTATATTGGCGCCCGGAACTGGTCCGTTGCACCGAAAATTACGACTCAACTTACCAAGGTAAGAATCGTTGAATATTCGTGTTTTTTGGTCTTGGACCCTTAAACCATCGTATTTTCGCGTAGTTTTCGCGTTCTCAACAATTACGAAGTGAACTACGAAGTACATCGCGAATTACGAAAATGGCAAACAAACAGCCAAACCACACAGAAATCCCAGCAGCCGGCGCCGAAGTCGAGCCTAGCAAGCCTAGACGCGACGCGAAGACAAAGGCTGCAGAGAAGATCGGACTTGGGTTTCGTACACGCAGGTTCGTGAACAAAACACAAAGGGGTACTAAACGCAAGAAATCGAAGATCCTCACGTTTGAAGAACAATTCTTACAACAGAGAAATTCGATCGCCGCAAGTACTCCGCGAATTACGACTCAAACTCAGCCTAGCACATCGCGACTAGGAACAAAGGAAGAACCTAGGTCGAATGATGTGCAAGGATCAAACATGATTACCCAGCCGATTTTCGCGAATACCTCAGTTTTAAACACCTGGGAATGCTCTCAGAACACGAATCTGAAATTACGCGAAAATCCGGATGACTTGATCGAGATCATCGAAGAGGAGGAAATATCCGGCAGCGAGCAGCAAGGCGGCAGGAATGGACTGGACCAGGATGCTGAATTCTGCTACGATGACGACTACGAACTCTTCAAAGATGAAGAAGATCTACTGGACCAGACCTTTGAGCCTTATACATCGTTGGAAACTACGCCAAACGTATCTATGCGCTCAGAACAATTCAACATGTTCAATTCGCCGAATTTTACGCCAGGCCTAGAAACAAAAATGGAGCCAATTATAGCAGTAGCTCAAATTCACCAATACGCAAATGAGGACATCGAAAATGTGCTAATTACGCACCAGCAGACGAATTCTATTCCGGTGATGAAACAAAACACGGCCACGAGAATAAGTGATCTTCAAAATCGGTCCAGAACGCATAATATGACTCAGAATAGGCAGCTAGTGCAAAAATCAATCATGGAGAGTTCCGGAAACGGAGATAGGCACATGTCGAGAAGAATTACGCCGATTCCAACGCCGATGAACACGTTAACAAGTAAAAACATCAACGAACGCATGTTGAGAGCACCTGGAAAGCCTAGAACAAAAGAAAAAACGACATCTGAGATAATTAAAGAAAGGATGTTCAGAGCTCCGGAGTTTCTAAAATATGAAGAAAAGGAGGAGTCGAAAATTACGGATATATTATCTAGGCCTAGAGAAACAGAACCCCCAAAACCTCAAGAAATCACCCAAGAGGAATTCAACTTGATGTTTGAGAGGTTAGTATCGTCAGAAGCAATGGTTAAAAATCATACGGATGCCATAAAACATCTGGATAAGAGAACTACGACTTGCCTAAAAAATCAAGACCTACTGTTCGAAAATCAGAGGGAAACGCATATAAAGGCGCAAGTGAGAGCTGACGACATCGAGAAAAGCCTAGAGAACTTTATTACGTTTGCTGGAACAAAACATGAGGAGCTGGTCGACCAAAATACCCACCTCACGAGACAGGCGCAAACTAGGTACCTGGAACAAAGAGAAATAAACAAAGGGGTGGATACGAGAATTACGAATCAAGGAAAACAGATCAGCGAAATCAGGACGGCGGCGTACGGAACCATGAAAATGGTAGAGGAATTAAAACAGCTGCAGAAAAATAATAGAAACAACATGCAAGCAGCCACCAATGCAGCGGCGGCGCCGGCAATAAACGTCATCGTAGATCAGACACCTCTGATCACATCTGCACAGCTAGACAACGCAAGAATTAAATACGAGGATAAAAATAGACACCATCCTCACTGGTTCCTAAAAGCATTTGATGACCATACAAAAAGTGCGAAAATGACCCCGGAATACAAGACAGCCCTATTCAAAGGCCAGGTCAAGGTCACGGCAGCGGATAACTGGTTAGAGAAAATGCTAGGTGTGCAAGATTACGATGAAATACGAAGAAAATTTATTGCAAAATTTTGGAGCGAAGAGAAACAGAAAGCTGCGCGAGAATATTTCTGTGATAAAGAAGAAATCAAAGGCACGCCGGACGATATCGCTCACATTATGGAAAAATGGCACGCGACCCTATGCAAATGCGAAGGCATGACATTAAAAAAATTGGTACACATGTTCAGTAGAAAGCTGCCGAATGAAATTTCATACCAAATGGAATGGAAACAGGTGAAGGTACCAGGCGATATAATACGCCTAATGAGAGACGTAGTACAGCGCATGGGTGAAGATGAAGACGTGTTCGTACGTGCGCAGATTACGAGCAAGCATGCTCCGAGGTCCCCGAAGAATTATGGATACAAGAAAAACCAAGATAACCGTGACTATAAAAAGCCGGAGGACGGTGCGAAAAATGATCAGAGACCATTCAAGCATCCTCGACCAACCTCAGAAAAACCGCCATTCCAACAGCAATACGAACATGACAAAAAGAAAGTCAACGCAATGGGTGTCGAGGTGGAACAAGAAACGGAAACGCCGCCAGAATCACCACAGACACCGTCAAAAAACGAAACATAGACAGGCACCCATCAGTGCGACTCAACTCAATGGCCAATGAACACCAGACCGCCCAAAACACGCTAAATTGGGACGAAATAGAAATAGTGGGTGATTCAGTGGCTTGCTTCGCGGCGAGAATGTTAGGTCTAGAGGAAAAGCCATATAGAAAGGACCAAATACCTCTGGCTATGCTCAGAGCGGAGATTACGAAAGCTGAATATTCAAAAAAATGTGCATTGTTGTCAATGGCGTATTACGAACTAAACAACGTTGACAAACCGCTGGAAATAATAATGGAGGAGATGGAGAAGACGATTGAAGCTTTGAGAAAAAAAGGATTCAAAAAAATCTTCACACTGGTACCGATGATAAAACCGTACAAAAAACCTAGTGACGGTGTAAACGTGTACAAATATAACAAATATGTGAAAATGTTTTGGAATCTAAAACGAGCGAAAGGCGTACACATATGGCTAACTCCCTCCCAAATCGCTATTAAGAAAAACGAAAGAGATGATAGGTATTTTAAATTAGATAGAGATCATAATATAATACCTAAGCCGGAGATGTTCATTTGGTCAAACGAATACAAAAAATACTATTTGGCACATCACACAAAGGACTCCATTTTCCAGCAAATACAACGTGAGTACGACCAGTACTGTGAATGCGTCAGGCTGAAAGAAGAAAGAAAAAAGAATGAACAAGTAGACACGTTCAGCAGAGAAGAAATAATAATAGGCGAAGATGGTAATCCCTATCTAGTAAAGCAAGATACTACGGTAAAGAAAAGCGTAGTAGGCGATTGGGACAAGATCCCCACCCCCCTCAAAGAAATAGCGGAAAAAGACAGAAAGAGGCTAGATAATGCTAATGAAATCTCGAATAGAATTTGGGACAATTTCACAAAACCTGACAATTTTCCATCGGTAAATGGGGCAACCAGTACCGAGCAGATTATTGATCAGATGAGGCGAAACGTGAATCCGCAAATAAAAGTCATTGATGCTGCTAACAAAATGAAGGAAAATACGGTTACGATCGAAGATGCATCGTCAGACGACGACCTAAACTACACGCATGGGAATGGCAACAATAGCGACGAGTACGATAGTGAGATACAGGCACATTTAGCAGATGAGTCAGCCAACACATGTGTTGTAGCGCTAAAGGTAGGTGATCAACCCATACCTACCCAACTCGATACTGGGGCAGAGCCAAACGCCATGTCGAAAGACACCGCAGAATTTTTGGCTCAACACCATGCAGATGAGATTAGATACCTACGCCAAACAGATCCAATACGCATACAGGTGGCGGACAACAAAGTAGTGGACACTGGAGACCACTTGATAGTCGTCAAAATGAAATTTGGACCGTATCCGATAAGAGCTCCGTTCTATGTACTAGATGACTGCAACCAGGTATTCATTTTAGGCAGGACATCGATGAAACAACTTCATATTCAGCCAATACTCGAAAATAACTCAGCGTATTGTGATCCACCTGGAAAAGAAAAAGAATGGCTAAATTTCATGAAGCGGGAAGAATTTGAAAATAAGCTGAAAATTACGAAAATAAATTCATTAGAAAAAGACATGCCTAAAATCACGCGTACATTAGAAAGCTGCTCATCTACCGAAGAAATCAAAAAGAACTATGACGATCAATCGCCAAAAATCTTTAGGAGAAAACTTTGGAAGAATTTGTGCCAACTTATGAAAGAGAAAATGGCCACCTACGAGGAAGCGGTGGACGCGTTCCAAAGAATAGCCCCATACCACGACGTATTCAGCGACAGACCAGGCCGATACAACGGCGAAAAAGTGAAATTACGGCTGGCAGATACGAATCCCTATCGAGGAAGAAACTACAGGCCGTCAAAACTAATAGAGGAAGCCCTGTACATGGCACTAGACATTATGCTGGAGGAAGGGACGATATCGCCCTCCGACACGCAATTTATTAATGAGGTGGTGCTGGCCATTAAAAAGGATGGGTCCATCCGTCCCTGCCTGAATCCGAAAGAATTGAACAAAAAACTTCTTCCGGATTATAATGAGCCAGCATCACTCGAACGGATTATTACGGACCATAAAAATGCCAAATTTTACTCAACCCTTGACTTTGTGTGCGGGTTTTGGCAACTGGTAATAGCGGAAGAATATCGAAAATACCTGGGATTCCAAATTGAAGGACAGGTATACCAATTCAACGTCCTACCGTACGGACTAAACATATCATCCTCAGAGTTCATGAAGCTGGTAAACCGAGTAATACCCAGGAGAAAAAGCATCTCAAAGTATGTAGACGACATTATGGTCAGAAACGAAACACTGGAAGAGCAAATACAGGACTTAGAGGCGATTTTGGACGCACTACGTAAATACGGACTACGCCTAAACGCTAATAAAACTGAACTGTTCAAAACGGCAACCAGCCATCTTGGCTTCGACTTAACCAAGGGTAAGATTAAGAAGCAAAACAAAAAGATAGAGAACCTGCAGGAATTCCGTAAGAAGCACACAAAAAATGGCATCCTGAAATTAAAAACGGTACGCCAAGTACAACAACTGATAGGACTAACAGGAATATATCGAAAATTCATACCGGAGTACCAGGAGATATTACGACCGCTGAACGAGCTGACCAAAAAGGACACAAAGTTCTCGTGGACAAACGAACATACCATCGCAGTAGACAGACTGGAGGCTGAATTTTCCAACGATTTTCACCTCACACCGCCTGACTACGACCTGGAATTTTACCTAGACACCTTGGTGTCAGACACAGCGGTCCATGGGGCACTGTACCAAAAAGTGGACGGCGAAGATGCAATTATAATGCACACCAGCCACGTCCTAAAAGACTACCAACTACGTTACACCATACTTGACAAGGAAATGCACGCACTGGTGTCGACCTTGAAAAAGTTGATTATGTGGGTGCATGGAAGAAAAATTCACGTGCGGAAAGAACTAAAGGCCATCGTAGGAAAATTTGATGAGATCTCCCAAACTCACAAAAAGGCCGCAGCATGGATTACGACGTTAAATGGTTTCGACTTAATATACGATTTACCTACGAAGAAATCAAATCTACACAGTATGCAGCCACCGGAAATTACGTTAAATACGATAAGATGCATAAAAAATGACGTGAAAGAAAATACGGTGGAAAATTGGACAGTGTTGGATCCGATAGACAACTCGTTATCACAAGAAAAAAAGGAGAAGCTGCTGGAAATGTTAGGTAGGATAGAGACATATCAACAAGACGATCAAATGTGTAATAAAATCATAGAAACGATACGTGCAACCGATGATGAGCTAGATGCAAAACAAAAAGCAGCGAAAAACCAAAAAATGAAAAAGTATGAGATCAAACAAGATCAAAATAGCAAATACATACTTCACTACAAATACGAAGATGGAATATCGGTGCCAGTGCTGCCAGATTTGCTATTCTATGACACGGTATCACATATACACGAACAGTATGGACACGTAGGCGCAGCCAAGACCGAAATTATCTTCAAAAGGGTATATTATTCTAGCAACGCACTGAAACACATCAAGATAATTACGAGCTGTTGTGTTATTTGCAAAATAAATAAATTCTATGGATTAAAAAAGACCCTAGAATTTTCAACCACAAAGGCCTTTCATCTAGGCGAAGTACTGGCCGTCGATTTTTTTGGCCCGGTGATTAATAAAAGTGGAGAGCCCAAATTTGTTTTTGTAATTAAGGACATATTTTCATCCAAAATATGGCTATATCCGGCGGTATACCAGACATCTGAGAAAGCAGTGGCCTGTATTCAGAAAGTTTTTGAGGAAGTGCGTAATTTAAAAGCCATTACGAGACGAGTACTATCGGATAATGCCACACAGTTCGTTACAAAAATGTGGGCGGAAATAATCGAACGATATAATGCCAAGATGGTTAAGATTTCGCCATACACACCGCAATGCAATTCTTCGGAGTGGCTGATGCGATCGATAGCAGAAAGATTACGTGTTAAGCTGAACGTAAGGGCCTATGACCCAGACTATACGCACCTAGGTTGGCATAGCTACGTTAAATCCATACAGGACGAGTTCAACAACACACCGAACCACCTGGGCTTCAAACCTAATGAAGCGTGGGGAATCCCAGATCCCCACTTGGACCATCTGCCAACTGAAAACAATACAATAAACTTCAGACACCGATTAAAAATGCTACACGAGCATCTGAAGAAAACTCAGCTACCATCGATTACGTCAACTGAGATGATGGCGAGAGAAATAGAAAAAAACCACCTGAACATAGATCGCGATGAATACGTTAGGATAGCGGTCGATGGGGCATGCTCGAATAATGGTAAAGATAAACCGATTGCTGGTATAGGTATCTGTTTTGGTACAACATGCGAATTCAACGTATCAGAAAGGATAACACATACCCAATTCGTTACCACGAACAACTTGGCCGAAATCATAGCAATACGTACCGCCATACAAATCGCGCTGTCTCATAAATGGAGTAAAATACGAATTTATTCGGACTCTCAGTACACCGTAGATGCGATTAACACTCGAACTCCAATCTGGATTCAGAAGAACTGGAAAAATCATGACAAAAAAGAGGTTAAACATCGTATGCTATTTGAAGAAATTTACAACCTAAGAAAAAAGTTTGAAAGGTTTGAGCTAAATCACGTATTCGGCCACAAAAATAATGATTTCAACAATACGGCTGATCGATTAGCAAAAAAGGCGGTGTACACGATAGAAGCGACCTTGGAAAAAATTGATAAGATGGACGATAGACAGGTTACGGAAGAGTATATTAGAGAGAAACGGAAGCTGTATCAAATTGAAGAAGAACAACAGTTCAATAAAGAAAAAGGAGATCCGACATTCTTGGATGTTGGAGATATAGTGCTAATTACGAGCCATAAACAAACAGTAGGAGTCGGTACGTCTCAAAAATTATTACCTCGTAGAGAAGGTCCATTCATCGTGACGGCTAAAGATGGAAAAAACAGTTACAAAATCAAGATGTTTGATAACACTGGTCCAGTAAAATCGTACAACATCCGAAAGCTAACTAGATTCATTACGAAACACCAGCTGGATATCTTGAGAAACGAAACGAAATGCCAATCTATACTGGATCCACGCACCATCGAAGAGAAGATCAATTTTTACCTACGAAAAGGGCAAGAAAGTATAGTCGATCAAGCCACGGAAGAAGTTGAGCTAGATGAGAGTACACAAGTATTAAGTCAGCACTTAGCTGAGCAAATTACGAACCAGGAGGTGGAAGAACGCGGAGAAGATATTCCATCGACCAGTACTGGAATCACTGATGAAAATCGGTCATATTATGATCAACTGGTCCGCAAGCATTCGAAGCCAGTATCGCCGGAAGAAAATCAACAGCTTGAAGACGTAATAAAGAAGGTCGCGATGATACCCGCTGAGCATGAAAAGATGAGAGAAGCGGCGAAAACGTACAAAACAGCAAGAGGTAGATACACGAATCCTCCGTTGGAATCTAAAAGGAATAAGAAGAAAAACAAATCGATTAATTTGATTATGCTGAGAAGCTTGAATACGTTTCAAAGGGAATATGTCAACCAATTACACAAATTAAACATCAATTATTAATTAAAACATCGTCAAAAAACCAAATTTCATCTATTCGTGAGCAACAAGTGATAAGACTGGGTAAATAAAAATAAAAAATGAAAAAGAACTCGCGAAATATTTTTTCGAACAGTTTGCGTTGCACAATACTAAAAATATTTAATTACGGGTAATTACTGGTAAATACGAATGCACAGATCAACACGCCACTAGCCCAAAGCCAAAAGAACTCGCGAAATATTTTTTCGAACAGTTTACGTTGCACAATACTAAAAATATTTAATTACGGGTAATTACTGGTAAATACGAATGCACAGATCAACACGCCACTAGCCCAAAGCCAAAAAACAACTTGTTGCTGAAAATCTCGCCAAAAAGAATTTCCTTATGAAAATTTTTGGAGAAAATGTGAATTAAAGTATAAATTACAAGAAAAAGATTACGATTCATCAGCGAACAAGTGTTAAAGAAATTACGGTTGGATAGTGCGAATTACGAAAGGTAATAATCTGAGCCGGCTATGACCTGGCGAAATTTGATCAGTGAAATATCTAATTGGATTATATATCTGTTGATAGTGTTAAGATGGCTGGCAATTCGGCGTGTATTACGAAATTCACGGCATACAACGTGATAGTATGTTCTTCGTGCAAACATGACGTGATGAAAATGCCGAATTCGAATCTCTTGGCTGATCAGAAACACGAAGCCACGGCGGCAGACTGCGGTCACGTATTTCATCGGTGGTGTCTTTTGGAGCTCACGAAAATACGAGGTATTAAATGTCCGGAATGCAACCTAATTCTAGATGGAATAGCGACGAAACGTTTAT
>JAVBJF010000271.1:157912-510462 GCA_033439095.1 Pseudococcus viburni
TTTTTTTTGTTTTTGTTAGTTAACTACGTTCTTAGAAGGCTGAATTTTTTGTTGTTGTATTTAGTTTATTTTTTTTTTATTTTTATTATTATTCGTTCATCGTATGCGATACATTTGTTTACTTTTACGGTACTTTCATCGTTGTGATATGATTTACTGATCTCGAAGTTTGTGATCGAAATTTTTGTTCTATTTTTAGTTGTCCATATTAAGTTTTCAATATAATTTTGGTGGTCGAAAAAATACGATTTTGCACACTTTATCGACTACAATACTGTTATACGACAATAGAAATCTCTTTGCAGTGATAATGAGTACAACTTACTTTGAAATACGGAACGATTGGTCAGCTAACGAAAAGGGTACGATAATCGTCTACGTGGATTGGTTCGGCGAGCGAAGAGTATTCAGATCTGAGCTGAGTTCCTGTGAAAATATAACTAGGATTAGAATTACGGTACACGGTTATGTAACGGCAACTGTGCTAGTGATTTACGTCACGGTGTCCTGGGCTACTCATGTCTCCGAGGGGCAAGGGGCGCGTACCTCCGTTGCGGTCGCTTGTGGGTCACTTCGTCGAAGTCCTTCGGGTGCTTGGACCCTGTGACCTTCGAGGGGCAATGTAACGGTAGGTATTTGCGCCACCTACCTATCTGGTGGACTTGTGAGTCGCCCAGATAGCGCAGTTGTTGGCTGAGAATGTTGTCAGTAGTGCACTACGCGAATGTAATTACGTTGTAGGTAGGGCACTACGTAGGTATTGTTTATTATGTTTTAAATCGTAGTAACGCGAAGTTGATTGTTATTACGTCTGGTACAAATTACGTTTAATTATTGTGCATTAGTAATAAGTGCAATAAAGGATCATTTTCACCACTAGACTTGGTGTACGTTGAGTTATTTCGTTATATCAAGTACTGGTACATCTTTAATCTTATATAACACTCGTTACATTTTATATTATTTTTTTTATCTTCGTCGAATACTATAGACTTCGTCATTAATGTGTTCATTCATAAAAACAACAACAAAACCGAATAAGGTTAGAACAAGTTCCACCACATATGTATTTTCAACACATAGTTGTCCACGGTGAAAAAAAAATTACCAATACCATCCGACTTGACAGCTGCTAGTATTTTTATTAGGAAATTGAAGGTTTACCAAAATTCGACGGAAATGGCAGGTATCATATGGGACACCTAATCGAGTTGATCGCATTCGACGTTAAAATTAAATCCGGCGAAGATCGAATAACACGTATGAGAATTGTTCAACGATGTGTGAAAAAAATTCAGGTTCAAGGAGATAAATGTACCTACGTGTACTTCCTCTCAAGAAATTACCAAGACAAAGAATTTTTCTGAGATGAAAATCATGCGCAGATGTAGGTATAAAAACTTAATTCCGGAGATATTTAGTATTTTTGGTTGAAAATGTTACGAGAAGGCAGGTTGGAGTAATGTCGTAAAATACCTACACGTTGGTGTGGGCTGCAGAACAAATTTTTTAAAAAGGAAAAGTATATTGTGGCGTGATTATTATTACACCTGTTTTTGCCCATTTTTGCGAAATCTTGAATCATATCGTAAACTTTTCAAATAAAGTGAGCAGCACGTAGTTTTCAATTTTTTGTAGGTATTTTTCTTTTCAAATTGATCATTTCCCAGAATTTTCATTTTGAATTTGAAGAAATCGATTGCAAAAAGGAGGAATTCCCGAACCAATGTTTTGCCAAAATATTGAATATTGGTCAATTAAAATTGAGAAGGAAGCACAAAAAATCGATAGTTCATCCACAGAGAAGATTTTTTTCCATCAAATAGTCCAAAGATAATTTAAATATTCATCAACTGGTTCAAATGTCTGACTTTTTCACACATTTTAAAACGTTTTCATCAAATTATGAGCACATTTCAGATTTAAAACAACCTGATACATAGTTTGATAATCGGAAATCACCAACCAGTTTCCATTGAAAATTATCAAAAAATTCAGGCACGATAGAAATCTTTGAATAGAGTTGTACTTAACCATAAAGCAATAAAATTTTTATACGTTTTCATCTCGATTTTTTTTTCTTTCTCAGAAATCAAACCAATCTGCAATGTAAAGAAATACTGAGAAAAAATCCAGAAATTTTTGTAAACCACAGATTCCCTCCATTATTGGGCAGACAAAATTTCCTAGATTAAAATTTATAAATTTTCAGTATTCTTTAACATTTGTTTGAAATTTCTCATCGTATCTTCAATTCCTGAAAAATTTTTGAAGACTGGGTGTAAATTACCAAACCGGTTTCAAAAAATTATCGATAAAAAAATGACAAGTTTTTAGCCAATTCCATTTCCATTGAAAATTTTTCATCGTTATTTCATTTTCTAAGAGGAAATGCAAACACCAGCTCATACTGAGAATCATTGAACCGGTTCCAAAAATATGATTTGATTTTCGATATCCGCCTTGTTCATACAAAAAATGAATGATCCCTGGCTTTTTGTATTTGATTTCCATTTTCCATCGTTTCAAAAATATTTGATCTATGTAAAAAGCACTTGGTGTGCCCCCCCCCCCGACCATATTAAGCTATAAAACATGTTTTCTTCGATGCTGGAAGCAGCTGGAATTAGACATCTATCGAAATTCTTCATTATCAGCTTCATCGAACGAAATATTATTTTGTCTCATAAATGTTGAGCATCTTCAAATTTCAGTCACTCGCAAGTTTTTCTTTTCACTCCACATTTTCGAATCAAAAAACGAATTTGTCCAATTTATGTTTGATTAAAAAGAACAAAAACAGGGTATCCACAATACTTCTGCAATTATTTCCCTTGGGTTTTTAATGTTTTCCAGACCTTTTACATATTATATTCATGAAGCATGGAGGAGGAGGGAGGTTATTTTTTCACGTAATGAACGTATAATCCGAAATTGTGCAGAACAATGATTTGAAACCCATTGTGTCCAACGATTTTTTTTCATGCCCTTTTTCTGGCCACAAAAACGACTCGAATTCAATTCTGAAGATTTTTGGGGTACAACATCCATTATTTTGTGGAGATATATGTTGAGGCCAAGCAGAACGAGGTGAAATTTTTTTGAAAAATGTATTGAACTATTTATAAAATAAACAAAGAAACACTTTTTAAATAATCTATCCTTCTTTTGGATTTTTAAAAAATTCTAAGGAATATTCCAAAATTCCCTGACTTTTCCAGGTTTTCCCGATTTTTCGGAAAGTGGACACCCTGAAAAAATCATTTTTCACATGGATATGTTATAATACGGGGGGGGGGGCAATCCATAAAATGTAAGACCAAATTTTCTACACCAAATTTTGACATTTCCTATAATTAACTATTTGATATTTTGTCAAAGATATGAAAAAATTAAAACATTTTGACCAATCGATAAAATGACTTTTCATTTAATTTTTATAAACATGAATGCTTGAACTTGGAAAATTTCTCAATTGAATTTGAAATTGCTTAGCAATTTTGAAAATAGGAAAACAAGACTATTTAAACAAAAAGTCATCAACAAAGAACATTTAAATACCCATTTGGCGTTTTAATGAAAAGTCATATTTAATTCGTTAAAATTTCGGAAAAAAAGGGTTATTTCTAAAATTTGACAAAATGTTACACGGAAATGTAAAACTCAATTATTATTTTCCAATCCATTGAAATTGCTTAGCAGTTTTGAAAATTGGGACAAAAGGGTTTCGGAACTGACAAAATTCAAATTTCTAACATTTCGATAAAAAAAATCATTAAAACATATTCATGATTTAGAAGCTTTTGCTCTAAAACGAAACTTGGGGCATTTAAAAAAATCAATTGTTTGTGTATTTTCAACGTGAATTTTTGGTTTGGGGAGGAGATTGATTGAAAAATCGAAAAATTTTTGTTGGAATTTTTAAGCACTTAAATATCTAATTTGAGACTTTGAAAAAAATAACACCAAATTCAATTCTACCACAAAATTGACCCTCTGTGATCAATATCTTCAATTTTTCGAATAAAAAGTACCAAAAATTGAAGTTTTATCAATATTACTCCAATTTTTGAAATTTCGAGTAAACAAGCAAAATTTGCCAAAGAATAATTTTTGGCGGCAAAAAGTTGAAATTTGAAAATTGCCTACAAAACATTTTTCAAAACAACTGGTTTTTCAAAAATACATTTTCTGTTGATTTCTTTTCACCTATTTACTTTTTTACAGTAAACTTCACCATAAAATTGACTCTCTGTGATCCATTTCTTCAAATTTTCGTATGAAAAGTACCAAAAATTGGATTTTTATCAACTTTACTCTAATTTTTGAAATTTTGAGTAATTATATAAGCAAAATTTGCAAAAGAATAAATTTTGGCGGGAAAACGCTAAAATTTGAAAATTGTTTGCAAAAAAATTCTTCACGACGACTGGTTTTTCATAAACAATTTTCTTTGCTTTCATTTCGCTCATTTGCAAAATTTGCCAAAACACGATCAACATAAACTTTAAATACACAGAAATTTTAAAATTTCATCAAGATAACTCATCACGCCAACAAAACGAGGAAATCCAAGCAGACAAAACCATAAAATCGACTCATACAATTAATCAGAAATACAAAAGAAAGTTTCAGGGGACAAAAATGCTGACCACATACGAAGGATTCTGAATCACACAAAATATTTTTCGAATTACACGACAAAAAAATGATTCAATCCAATTCGGTTACCTCTAGTTCAAAAAAATACCCGAGAACCGGTGAAAAACCATAGAAAAATTAAATACGAACCTCAGTCGCCTTTTTCTGAAAAAATTGTAATACATTTCGCAGTATTTTTTCAACACAATGATGCCATCCAGCTCTACCATTAGTTACAGTCAAATTACACAAAAATCATTCAAAATTCAAAGTCGTCGAACCACAGCACAAAATTTTTCCAAAATTCGACACCACAACCGAAAAATTGGCAAAAAATTCGCGTCAAAGTATAATATCGTATTGGTATACAAACGCAGCACAGAGAACACGCACACGCGCGATACTTAAAAATCGTGCACGATATCACTCGATAAACTGAAGCGAACCGGTAACCACAAACAACGTAGGGCAAACCACTATCAAATGGAATGCAGAAGTCGACTTCGCATAGAGAACGCGATACCCCAGCGTGTTGCCCACCGTGACCAAGAATGGCCTTCCCGTCTACTTTCCGTCCGGTGCCGTATATACGCGATCACACCGGCCAAGATACGAGGACATTATGAAAACGCCGATTGTTGTGGTCATCATTTACCTGCTCTCTGAGTCTCTCGGTAACATCCAGATGCAATGATACTCTTTGCATTTCGTCCCCAGCCAAATCCAATCAATTTTCACACGCGGATACCTACTTCCCGTTTGGGATGCTGCAGTGCAAATTCCACTTTCGCATGTTGCACATTCATCTTTGCGCACCTACGCCTGACTCGGCGTGTGTATTCTTATTTTTCTACGTGCACATTAGCTTATGGTTTAGGAAGAAATTTTAAATAGCCGATTGTGCTGCGTATTCGTATCTCGTTCGCCTGGGCGATTTTCAACAAATGCACCAATGACGTCAGTGAATTTGTCTTTAAAAGGGTATGTGGCACATTTGTGAAATTGTCCGCGAATACGTATGAATGATGACGGCATGACGCCTCTTCGACGCCCTTTTCGAGTGTAATGGATTTTGCTTCCGCGAAATATAAGGGCTGAATTATGATGGTTTTCCACTTTTGATAGAAATGGCGAAAGAAGAGTGGCGACAAAAAATAAATAAATGACAGCTAAAGAAGAATATAAATACTAGAAATCAGGGAATAGAAGTCGACTCCGAAGTCGGAGTCAAACTGACTCCAAATTGACTCCGGAGTCAAGCAGGAGTCAGGAGTCAAGGTCTGAAATTGACTCCGGAGTCACAGTGGAGTCAGGAGTCAGGGTGTGAGCTTGAATCCGGAGTAAAACTGTCAAAGTAGAGTTAGGAGTCGAGGTCTGAAAGTGATTCCGGAATCAAGGTGGAGTCAGGAGTCAGGAGGTGAGTTTGACTCCGGAGTCAAAGTGGAGTCAGGAGTCAACTTTCTCCCTTGACTCCGGGAGTCAGGTAGAGTCAGGGGTCAATTTTTCAATTTTTGAATGCCCCAAACCCCTCCCCCTCTAATCGAAATATTGTGGGGGTTGCACTCGGATAAATTATTAATTAATGGCTTATTAGTTATTTCTATTCCCTGCTCCGGAGTCGGAGTCAAACGGACTTCAAATTGACTCCGGAGTCAGGAGTCAGGGTGTGAGTTTGACTCCGGAGTCAACTTTTTAGCTGACTCCTATTTCCTGCTAGAAATTCTAAATTTTCATTGGGATTCGAAAGGGGAAAAATCTTGAAGTGCTACAAAGCTACAAAAAGATACCTCGTGCAATGTATCCCCCTCCCCCTCCAAGAAACCAAATTTTCAATAAAGTCTCATCTCTCTCGCGTTTCAAGTCAAATAATTAGAATTGAATTACCTGCAAAACCCTAAAAAACAGAAATTGTTTTTGCTTTTTTTGTACTCTCTCAATTATAAATCAGTGAAAATTACCGAAAATCACTGATAAACAGTCAGAATTGCAGCACCGGAGAAAATCAGTGAAATTTTTTTCACTGAAAACAAATCAGTGAAAGAAAATCACTGGAAATCAGTGAAAATTCACTGAAAACTCAGTGATATTTATGAAAATCCCTGAAAGATCTGTGAAATTCTTCGAATAATCAGTGAAAAATCACTGAAAATCAGTGAATTTCACTGATTTTTCCTGTGCTGCAATTCTGACTGTTTATCAGTGATTTTTCACTGATTCGGAATGAGAGAGTAGTAATTCAAAATTTGAATAATGAATCGAGTCCACGAAAACACAAATTATGTTTTATGTTTCAAAAAAAGAAGAAAGAAAATGAAAATTTTTCGGATCTTATAGTCATTTGTTGAAATCTAATCAAATTCATGGCCATTATTCACATTCAAAGTCGATTTGAGGAGGGGAGTATTATCAAAGGGGGGGGAGAAAGATAATGTTGATTATAGAAATTTCGAAAAAATGAAAATAGCTAAAAATGCTTACCAAAATTGCCAAATTTGGATTTAATCACAATTTTGATGAATTTTAATTTTGAAATTCCTCAGAATGCGTGTTCAATTTTTCAAATTTTCCAATGAAATTAATTTTTTTTTTAATTTAGCTGAATTTTCCGCAAATCTATCGAATTATTTAAAATGCTACTCAATTTGATTTCAGAATTTTCCACGTCTCAAGTTTGTCGAATTTTACCTATACATAATTTTACCCGAATTGAGATTCTAAACTTCTCGAAATACTGCCATTCGGAATTTAAATTTTTTCAAAATTTTGCCGAATTCTTGAAATTTGAAATTTCTTGTAAATTCTTCGATTCGAAATTTCTTGAAATTTTGCCCAACTTGGAATTGAAAATTTCCTAAGATATTGTCAAAAATAATTTGGATTTTCTCATAATTTTGCCAAAATTAAATTTTGGAATTTCTCATAATGTTCATAGTCCACTTTCTTAAAAGCTTTTCAGAGAATTTCGAATTCTCTGAAAAATATAGTCAAATTTGGAATTTGGCATACCCGTGCGATTTTTCCCAATTTGACTGTCAGGATTTCCCAAAATTTTATCCAATTCTCAGAAAATTTGCAGAATTTTTTAATATTTTTCCCAAACCAAAAATTACTACATTTATTTTTTCTTAAATAGGTATTGCCAAAATGAAATTTTTTCGCAATTTTGCCAACTTTTTTAAAAAGTTGATGGAATTTTCAAACGAAAAATGGGTGATGTAACAAACTTTCCTCTTGTACTAGCTCTTTTCACACTGAATAATTTTCCAATAAGGGAATGAATCTATGTGAGGACGAAAATCGAATACCTATACATTTTCAGTGCAATTCCTCCCCCTTCCTCACAGTTCTTAAACAATTTAGCCATTCAATAAAAAACACCAATTTTGAATATTATAATTTTGTTAACGGAAGCAAGAATAAATCTTAAGACAAAAATACGTATCCAAAATGAATCTTCGAAGGGAAGAGGGGTCGTTTGATTCATGGAAATATTTTTTCATTGCAAATTAGAAGGAACTGATAACATGACAAATTTTCTGAGAAAGTAAAAACTGACAAATTATATTAATGTTTTACTGAAAATTCATCGACAATGTCATAAAAACGATTGAAAGCGTAGAAAAATCCGAAACTTGCGTGCATGGTTATCTTATTAAAATATTGAAAAAGTTGATGAAAAATGTATCACTGGAATTGGGAAAAGCCACAAATCTCGAAAAGTCAAACTTATGACAATTGCGAAGAAAGCTTAAAATAAGTTGAAAATTTTCAAAATTGCTTTAAAAATTGATATTCAAAGTATTATTTAAAATGTCTAATTTGTCTGAAATATTTTTCGATCACTTTTCGATTTTTTTGGAGACCATTTAATTTTAAACAATTTTCATGGCATTTTTAACGATTTCAAACTTTAATAAAAAAATTTTGAGTTGAACTAATTTTTTTCATTTTTACAATGGATTCGAACGAAATTCTTTACATTTGAAACCATTTCATCACGTAATTTCAGCTTTGAATAATTTCCAACAGAAAATATATAATTTTTTTATGCAATACATATTTCAACCACGAAATTCAAAATTTCCTAGCCTAAGCGAAGGCTTGGAAAAGAAAACAATAAACCAAGAAAAATTCTGGAACCAGTTTTCGAAATTTCCTTGATAAATTTGTTGAGAGAGGGGGGAGGACGTGTTCAATTCCACAGCCAAAAAAATCATTCAGCCTTACTCCTATTGAGTTGAAAAGCCATATAATATCACAGCAAGGAGCCTTTTAAACACACCGTTCAAAATTGCTGCCTATTCTAAAAATTGAAGGAACCAAAATCTTGAACATTTTTTCAAAAAAAGAAAAAAGAATCGATGAAGAGTTTGGCCTCATTTTTCGAGACAAATGAACATTATCGCACAAAAATCTCGCATATTTTGAAACCTATAAGAGGCATCAAATTTCATCAACTTCTCGAGGGAAATCCGACTAAAAATAAATTAATAACACCGGCGCCAACGTCACGAATGTCATCATTAATCGAATCTTCGATTCCATTTCGTAGACATCTCTTTCTACCTACATTAGGTCTCCCATTTTCTCTTTTATTCGCCTTTTATCTCGTCGTAAGCGAACGTTTACACGAAAAATTATAAATTAGTCACAGTGATTTTTAACACATATCAAAAGTGATATCGCTGAATCAATTAGGGATATGATTAACGAGGTCTGTTGGAAAAATTTACACTTTAATAAATCAATATGACGGATAAATTTATTCGTAAAATATTACTTTACTTCCATTTCGTTTCGAATTTAAACGAAAAACGTGCGCGATCGATGAAAATCAAATTATTCGATGTACAAATTTCTCTTCTTTTAATCGGAGTGGCATTTGTAAAACGCGTTTCAGAATCTCGTCTCTTCTTTTAAATTAAATACATATTAGCATTGAAACAATAGAAATGGAACTTGGGTCAAATACCTAATAGTTTTATAGAAAGCTCTCAATAATTGAAGACCGTGAAATGTTGGTAAAAATCTCAATGGGTAATAAAAATGACACTAGCTTCTAATTATTTTTGTCAAAAATGGGATTTCGAAGAAGTCCTTCATTCTGAACCAAAAATTTTTCAATTTCTTCAATTAAGTATTTTTTTCAAAATTGTATTCAATTTTAAAATTTTTTCAACTACAATTTTTAAATTTAAATTTTCTTAAAATTTTTCCAATAATTTTGAATCTGAATTTTTTTTTATTTCATTTTTTTATCCACTCTTATTGATTCAAAAACATGAAACTGAATTCTTTCAGAAAAATTCCAAGTCGGAAAAAATTAATAAGTTTCCAACTGAAAAAATCCTTTAATTGAAAAGATTGAGAAAATATTTTAAAATGATTAAAAAAAACTGCTCAAGTTGGAAGAAAGTTGAAAAATTTTTTCAAACTGTCAAATCTTCTAAAAAATTTTCAACTTGGATTTTTAAAATAATTCCTTTCAGCTCGAAAATTTTTTCCGAATTATGCATAAAATTTTTCCTCAATTTTCAATAAAAAATGAAATTGAAAATGAATTAAAAAATTCGTAGTTGGAAAAAAATTGAAAAAATTTTAAATTTGAAAAAATGTTACAGTTGTAAAATTTTTAAATTGGAAACAAATTTTTAAAAAATTTAGAATTAAAAAAATTGAAAAAAATTGAGAAAAATTTCAAAATTATTGAAAAAAATTTTCAAGTTGAAAAAAATTTTAGAAAATATGAAGTTGAAAAAATTTTAACACTAAAATTTTTCCAACTTGGATTTTAAAAAATGTTGTTCAAACTTTATATTTAAAAAAAATTATTTTGAATTTTTTTCGAATAAGTAAGTAGGTTATTAAATTTTTTTCATATTTTTTCTCAATTTTGAATTTAAAAAAAAGTTAGCTTCATTTTTTTTTAAATTTCTTCTCATTCAATAATTGGAAGAAATTGTTTTAAAAATTAAATTGAAGAAAAATTGAAAAATTCAAAATTGGAAAGTGTTGAGAAAATTTTAAACTTGAAAAATGAAAAAATTTTAAAAAATGGATACAATTTTTAAAAAAATTCAGAATTAAAGAAATTGAAAAAATTTGAACTTGGAAGTTTGGACTTGGATCGTCGAAATCCAATTTTTGACAAAAATAATTAAGAGCTAGTAGAATTATACCGAGTGTCTGCTGACGTCACTGCATCGTAATAGTAAATCTGATTATACAAGGGCTTCTAGGAACTATACCCGTCGTACCTACATCGAGCACTTATATTGGCAAAATATCCGGCGGAATTTGGAATCACATCATATTTATTGGAATATCTAACGATATTTGGTCATAAAATGACCTTTTTCTTTCGGTCGTATTTTCAATGCCATCGATTACGTGCTTAACCAATTGATTATTGAGCATGAGCACGTGAGGTAACATACGTTAATGAAACGTAATCGATGATTTATTACGAGCTGGGTGATGGTGCTTTCTTACGGGACGACGGGACATCTCCAAAGGGGTAATCTTGAGCACTGGTGAACGCGATTGTGTCATTGACATTTGCAATACGTCACAACCGAAGATTCTACGATTTTGTTATACATGAATAAACAAGAGTATAATTACACGTGCTGTTATGGTACTGTACGTACCAACATCTCCGCACGGTTAAATCATCCATAACTTAAAAAGGTTGAAGGACTTGATCAATCCGTAAGAATTGTCTTCAAGAATGTGACCTGATTAGTTTTGTAACGTTATCTGAGGTCAAAATTAACTCGCCGCGTTCTCCACATAGGTAGATACGAGTCGTACTCGTATATAGTGTACCCAGTAAGAGGGTATAATGCAGTTATGTAATTGTCGACGGACGCCGCGCCGGCTCTTTCGTAAAGATATTATTACACGGTACCAATTAGTATTTAAATGCACGTGTAGTGTATAAAAGTATACGCACAAAAGCATGGAAATCTATGGATATAAGAATGAAAATTATACCGAGTTGAAATTAGCATCGTTTTAGAGCGCTGATGGAAATCGTGCTCGAAACATCGAAATTGTATAAGGACGAAATGTGGTCGGTATATCGGTACCGGCGTTCCATATAACTTGAGCTTAATTCTAGGTTTCGCTTTTACATACCTCAGTATATTGTAAGTACCTAAACCTACTATATTGTATCTTTATCGTTGTATAGGGTTGTGTACATAAAAATGCTGGTTAATCGTTATCGTATACCCATGAAGATCGTTAGATTTTCAAAATGTGCGTACAAAATTGATGGTATGTACTTCAAGTGTTTTCTTAAATGATCGTTCGACTTCGTAGTTGAGAGAATTTCATGTTTTGAAGACATTAGTGCGAAATAATCGACGAAAAGATTACCATAAAAATCTCTTATTACCTCTTCATTTTTTTTTCAGCTCGAAAAATGTATAAAGACGGATATACCTACATTTTTACACTTTCTCATCTTTAATACTGATTCGAGCAGGAATTCTTTGCGACCGAGAAGAGAAGAAGGTTCATTTTTTCACTTGAAAAATATTCAAAAATATGAAAAATTTTCAAATTTTGTAAAAAAAGGTGAAAATTTTTTTGGAGGAATTGTCGAATATTACCCAAGATTGATAAAATTATTTAAAATATGCAAAATATACTTAGAAAATGATGAAAATTGATCAAAGTAAATACAAGAAGAAATTCGAAAAATCCTGACCATTTTCAGAAAAAAACAAACAAAAAAACATTCTGAAAAAAACGAAAGGAGAAATCGCAGGCTGTTCATGATATTTCAGAGATGATTTTACCTGCCTTTGCCAGGATTTCCAGACCTTTTAAATATGATATTCATGAACCATGGAGAGGGTAATTTTTCGCGTGATGTACAGGGTGACCGAAAAGTAGTTCCCCAAAAGCAAAAATTCCCTAACTAACTTATCCAAAAAATTTCAACTCTGGCAGCATCCTTGGTCCATTACTATTCGAACACAGGCCTCTTCAAAAATTCTCAATCATTTTTGAATTTTTTGTGAAGAATAATTTGATTTTCGCTTACAATGCTATAGCAAAGCCTAGTCGAACGAAATTTAAAAATTGCGTGGAATAAAATCTAGGAATTTCTGTGGATAGGTGACGAGTTCCTCAAAATCTTGAATTGAACCATGTTAATCTGAAAACAGTGCGTTCAATTTTGAAATAAGGAGGATTGCATTTCAGCGCCTCACAAAATGGAGTCAGGTGATTTAATTCAGCATTATTGAATTAATGCTCTAGTTTAAGGGAAAAATTGCGCAATATTGAATTTTTTCGGGTTATAAATTATACAGAGATTAGAAGATGATCTATATTAGTAGAATATGACCAAAAAAATTTACCCTATCAATAATAATTTTTTACCTAAATTTTAAATTTTTTTGGGGAAGTAATTTTCAGTCACCCTGTACTTATATCCCGAAATTTTGCAGCTGAATGATATGAAATGCATGGGGTCAAACGAATTTTTTTTTGAAATCACCATGATACTTTTTATAAAATTTTAAAATGCTCCTCTTTGGGCCAAAAAAAAGATACAACTTCTATTCTGAAAATTTTTGAACCCACCCAACTCCCCCTCATCACAAAAATTTGAAAATTTGAATTTATTCCAGAAAAAATTTCAAACAAAAAGGAAAAACTATTTTAAAGCTAATTTACGTATTGAGAAATGAAACAAATCATGTCAGGATGTTTACCAAATCAAGCGAAGGAAAATTCGGATTATTCCGGGCTGGAAATTCAAAAAAAAATTCACTTTTCATTGCCCCCCCCCCCCCTGGAAAACACACACCTCAAATTTATAAACCCACGCAAGTTCCTGCGATTTTTTCAGCGCGTACTTTCTCATTTTTGAATCAGTGAATTTTATCAAAAATTATTGAAAAACAGTCAGAATCGCAGCACAATAATAAATCAGTGAAAATGTTTTCACTGAAAGCAAGCCAGTGAAAGAAAATCACTGGAAATCAGTGAAAAATCACTAAAAACTCAGTGATATTTATGAAATTCATTGAAAAATCTGTGAAATTATTTAAATAATCAGTGAAAAATCGCTAAAAAAAATCAGTGAATTTCACTGATTTTTTCTGTGCTTCGATTCTGACTGTTGGATCAGTGATTTTTCACTGATTCGGAATGAGAGAGTACCAATAAAGAGGGAGTAAAATTTAAATCATTTCGTTGAGACATATCAATGTGTTGAGCCCGAGCAAAGTGAAGGCGGAATTTTTTTCGAAAAAAGACTTTTAAAAGATGAAAAATCACTACTTTTCCCTCATTCAGGTTTTCTAAAACATGGCCAATAATTTTGAATTCTGTTCCATTCCCTTTTCTTTTTTATCAACATCATGGTCAAGGGTATCATGGCATTTCTTTTTCATCACAGCTCATCAAAAAAAAAGTTTCCGGAAAACTTAAGATTTTAAATGAATTTTGTAGAGAGAAAGAGTGTAAATTACTCCGAGCGCGGCGTGGGAATTTTTTTTGAAACATTTATAATGAAATAAGCAAAAAAAAACACTTTTTTATATGATTTATCCTTTTTTCGATTTTTTTTTAAAATTCAAGAAAAAATTTCAAAATTCCCTGACTTTTCTAGATTTTTCAGAAAGTGGACACCCTGAATCGAAACTTCATATAAAAAACCGAACAAACCAAGCGATTTTTGAAAAAAAGAAAACTATTTTCGATATTAAAAAGAATCATTGTTAGGAAAAAAACTAAAAATTCAAACCATTTTCAGAAAATGAAACAATATTCACAAAAAAAAACTTGAATGATGCGCAAAAAACTAAACAATTTTCGAAAAGAAAAAAATTCTTTGAACAATGAGCAAAAAAACCCAAACCATTTTCATGAAAAAATTAATTAAACAGACTAGGTATATTTCCCATTTTAAAAAATTCTTTCATTAAAAAAAAATCAGAAGAAAAGAAACAAACCATGTGCAAAAAAAAATTAAAAAACAATTTTAGAAATGACTAAAAAATATAGGCAAACTATATTTTCAGAAAAAAATGAAAAACAACAAACCAATTTTTTAAAAAACATTAGCAGAAAAAAAATTCGAAAACTCAAACTATATGCAAGAAAACAAAACCATTTCTAGAAAAAATCCAAACAACGCAAACATGTTTTCAAAAAAACAATAACTCACGTTTCCAAAAAATAATTTCGTCAAAAAAATCAAACCATTTTCTGTGAAATAAATCAACAAAAACTTTTTATTTTTGAAAAATCACTATTTCAGAAAGTAATAAACCAATAAAAACAAACTACAACTGTGTGGCAATTCTGATTGTTTTTCAGTGATTTTCGATAATTTTCACTGATTTAAGTATAAAAGAGAGAGTAGGTAAAATTGCCCATCTCTGCATAACATGATTTTTTCCGCATTTTCGTTTAAATCAAAGGAGCACAAATCGTACATTTTTTTTTTAAATACCCCAGGTCGAATCTTTTTTTTTTTTAAATACTTCCTCCCATTAATTAAGAATTCCTCTCCAATCAATTAAAAGGTCAATCAATTATATTCGATTTGAAATTAATTTTAAAAATTTCAAAGTTTCAACTTTCAGAGGTCGAAAAGCTCGAATTAGGCGAAAAAGTGATTTAATACCGCAATCGGTGGGACGTATGGGGTTTGGAAAAATTGAAAATTGCAATTTCATGTCAGTTTTGGCAAAAATTGGATATTTTACTCTATGCCAATATCAGGATTGAGATAATTCTCTACTTCCAATCGGGAAACTAACAGAACATTCGTGTTCAGGAGATTCGAATAGGTCCAAAAATTGATTCATACCAGGATTGGTTTGAGGTATTGGGTTGAGAAAATAAGAAATATTGCGAATTCGAGTCGATTTTAGCGAAAATTGGATATTTTTCACTACCAAAAATCGACGTTCAAGAAAATATTTCACTTCCTATCCGGAAACCAATAACAAATTTGGATTAAGAAGGTTCGAATTATACTAAAAACTGGTTTCAAACCCTATTTAACCAACAGTACTCATCTTAAGAAAAAAATCGCAATTTTATCCATTTTTTCTGAAAATTTGCCACTTTTGCGACACAAATTGTACGATTGTGCGAATTCTACACTTTTGATCGGAAAACGAATCACAGATTCGAGTTCAGGAGGGTGAAATTATATGAAAATGACACCAAGGGGAAAAAAATTACCCCGACCCCATTATGTGGAAAAATAGGGGTAAAACATCTCCTAAAACTCCCCTCGCTACCCCCCTGAAGGAAATTTTAGATGGATCCACTTTTCAAAAATTTTCTTACGGATCATACTAAAATAAAAACCACATTTCAAGTAGTGTTCAAAAGGTGAAGTATTCTTGAGCTAACCGCAGGGACTATAAGTTCAAATGCCCCACCCTGTCGTTTAAATTCTTCCACAGATATATGACTATCCTCATCCTGTACAAACTACAAACGAACCAAGAGCAGAGCATACGAGTATCTTCGAACCATGTAGCTTATTCACGATGCTATTTTTATTGATTCAACATTCCGAAATATCTCCGCACCTACAACAACATAACGATCACCTGAAATCCTCATAAGTCACCGCATAATTCGCAGAAATTCTTGTAATCTTACACGATACAAGTGGACACTTTTTTTCTACAGCCTTTAATAGGAATAAACAATTCTATCTCGGGTACTTCTCCACTCCAGACACACCCCCGCGTTTTTCATAGTCTACGTCAACCGTGACCTTTACTCGGCATTATTTCCGGTCCATCTTTAACCACGACAGAGACAGAAGGGGCAGGGGAGGAGAATTGCGGACGATGAAGAACTGCAAAAAGTAGACTTATACGGTATATATTCTCATATGTTTTACATATAAATCTATTCGGTCATATTTATTTCACAATTGAAAATACAAACTGATGTCACGATCCGGTATATGGCGTGACGGTGGCGGCGGTGGCGTGGTCTATGAATCACATGCAGTGTATGGTCGTTCGTATACCATATGACCACTTATAATGTATTTTTCTCCACGGTCTCGCATAAAATTCGAGCTAAGGTTTGTTTCACCGATAGATAGGCAATGGTTAAATGACGCGAGTCGCGAATAACGACAACGAGTATGAAACAATAACATAAGTAACGGTTTAATAAATTTATAGCTTCCGATATCGTTAAAGTTTACCGGTATGACAATATATTTCGTATCGATTACGTAAAAAGCGAAAGTTTTTTCTTGACGGGTAGGCTGTCGATTGAACGAACCATTTAGAGGGGTCATCCTACGCTCGCGAATAATTGTTTGGAAATTCGCCTGGTTTAAATTACCTCGATAAACCGTTACCGATACTTTTAGCTGTGTATAAAAATCGACGCGTTAAAAATAAAAAACGTCGTCGAGTAATTATTGGATTAAATTACGCGTGAAGTGTTTTCGCGCAATGTGAGATGATACCCTGAAGCCGCCGTCGTAAAGTAGTGAAAAAAAAAAGGTCAAGCTTCATGTCACCGAAGACCGAATTGTATTGTAGGTACATTAGGAACAACAGTGGTAATGTGCTGACCTCATGGCTGATCTTGACAATGATTTGGAAGCTCGTCAGTCGTCATTTCGCGTATAATTTTCCACGTTAACGTCCGCATCCGATTCCAATTGCGATTCTGGCGGCGCGACGTTAACGAGTTATTAATTTTACCTCGTTCGACGAGTCGAGTAAGAATAATTCGAGCGGTGGAGCGAACACCAGCGGAGGTTTTGAAACAACGATGAGAAATTTTCGGGACGATGACCGGTGTCAGAATTAAAACAATAGTGAAACTGTTGAATGTACCGAATGTTTCGAGCGATTAATTTGTTGCCGATGTCGATGTCGAAATTTATGAGTACCTGAGCGTTATTGATTGAAATAAAGATTCAACTGTAGTGTAAGTAAATTAAGAAAAATAAAACCATTTTTAGTCAGCGAAGCTTTTGTTACGGAAATCTGTTAAGAGTTACTGCCCTCAGACCCCTGACTAATTTATTTTATGGAGGTTCCTACCTTCTTTTCTACATAACAGGGTATGGAACCAATTGAAAATTTTTTATTGGTGGTGGTGGTGCTTCTCTTCAACCTTCAAGATGAAATGGTTCCGGTTTTGGTATTTGAAATGGTTTTTATAATGATCTGAAACTGTTCCATTTGGTTTAAATGGTTTAATTTGTTGTTTCCACTAGTTTTGGTTCTGAAGTGGTAGTGTGGGATGACCAAGGGACTAAGGGATCCTCTCTCTGAGAATTTTAAGAGAGGATCAATCTTATATTAATTCTTGCTGACTCCGGTAACAGTGGTTAGTGATGGCAAAATGCGCGCATTTCAAGTGGAGCTTCGCAAATGTGCGCATTTGCCCGCATTTGCGCGCATATTCGTGCACATTTGAACACCTCAAATGTAAAATGTATTCAAAAATCACGAGATTTTTCAATTTTTTTGCTCAAATTGAGGTTTTGGGTAATTTTTTGGCACAATCTTTGATGTTTTGATACAAATTTCAAATAAATTGTAGATCAGTGTTCTTAGACGCGTATTTTGAGGTGTCACATGACTTTTTTTCTGAGCAAAAAATACGAAAAATCTGCATATTTGCGAATTTTTTAAACTCTCAATTGAGAATATGCG
Source organism: Pseudococcus viburni (assembly GCA_033439095.1). Classification (NCBI taxonomy): domain Eukaryota; kingdom Metazoa; phylum Arthropoda; class Insecta; order Hemiptera; family Pseudococcidae; genus Pseudococcus; species Pseudococcus viburni. The sequence continues at coordinate 176,239 of JAVBJF010000271.1, forward strand.
TGCAAATGTGTGAATGTGCGCGCATTTGCGGGCCACACATATGCTCACTGCCATCACTAACAGTGGTAGCTCCTAATTTTTGGTATAAAATTGTATCTCAGTGCTGTTGACTAGTTTTCATAACTTGAGTATTTCTAAATTTTTGACTTGATCTATCAAATAATGAACATTTTTTAATACGAGGCGCGTATATACATGGGTCATTCTAAAATTTCGCAGAAATTCGTCTAAGAATTTTTAAAAAATTTTAAACATTTTTTTCTGAAAAATTTTGATCAGAGTCGTTAATACTAGTGTGCCAGATAACATTCACATGCTCACACAACTGGAAAACAAAAATAGATTTTGCCCATGTAATTTAAATGAAGAGCCACGGCGAGGACATTTCTGTGTGCCGAATTATAAATTTGGAAACATTTTTCACAAAATTGTTATCATTATGAACACTGAAGTCAAATGTACAGCTGGACAGTAATTTTATGATGTCAAGGTATCGACTTGACCAATTGTTGTATTCTAAAATAACCAACTGTCTCTCTCAGCCTTTCGAGAAAAAAAGCCACGACGGAGGACCAAAAATTCCGTATGCTACTTTGAGCTTTTAAAAATGTACTTCATCGACTTTGAAATATGTTTTAAACGTCATAATAAGTAATATGGGACCTCTCTGCATTAAAAAGGTGCAATAGTTCAGCTTGGAAAGTTGCGATAGAAGAGAACAGAAGTATTTTGACTTCAGCACGAAATCAAGTACAGACCACGACGAGGACATTTGGACTACTTTTTTAGCCCCCTCGGGGACAGGAATATTTTTTGCTCCATTATTTTCTCAGGCATATGTAGGGGGGATGATTATCTATCTATACATTCCAACCGCATTGTTCCAGCATGTATATTTCCTGAGATAATTACTCCGTACAGAGTTTTCTGCAAAAATTTAGAATCACCCACATATAGTAAGATGATAAGGCGGATTGTGACCAAATGGCTGAACTAATCATTGCTATGGCAACATATTTAAATTCAGTGATCTTTCTATTATTAGAACACCCCTTCCTCATTATTCTAGTGTTAGTGTAGAGGGTTTTGGAAGAGGTTGAACACGTGCGCATCAAAGAGAGGTCCTGCTAGCTGTGAACAGCGCTTGGTGATTAAGTTTTTGGCAGTTTGAGAAGGTTTCTCCCACAGAAATTTTTCTTTGATTGAAAAGTGCTTATGGCGATAATGCAATGCCGAGAGTGCATGTATGGAAATGGTGCAAACATTTTTCTAAAGGGTGAGAAAATGCTCATGATGAAGAAAGGTTTGGGCGGCCATCTATGATAATAGAAGAGATTGCCGATGCTGTTTGAGAAGTAATCCTTAGCAATAGACGAGTGATGATTTCAGAATTGTGTTACCAATTCCCTTTTGTGTCAAGACATACAATCCACGAATTTGGTCGAGGTTGCCCGATTTTGTAAACTGTGTGCTAGGTGGGTACCAAAAGAGCTCACCCCGGATCACAAAACCCTACATATGGGAGCAATGTGGTATCAGGTAGAAGGAAACAATTTTTTGGAAAGGATTTAATTGTTACATGTGAAGAAACGTGGGATCATTACACCACACTGGAGGATAAATGCTCATCAATGTAATGGAAACACCTGGGTAGTCCGCTCAATTGAAAATTCAAACAGACCTTATCCACAAACAAAATGATAGCTTATGTTTTTTGGGACTGCAAGGGAGTTCTATATGTTGATTACCTCCCATATGAAATGCTGTGGTGTACTGCCAACAGTTGACAAAGCTGAGACAAAGAATCCAGAATCGTAGACTCAGTTTATTGTCTTGTGGAGTGCTGTTTCTCCAGGACAACACACGTCCTCACACAGCTTACTTTACAGTTGAGCTTTTGAAGAAATTCAAGTGGGAAATTTTAAACCACCCTGCGTATTCACCAGATATGGCACCAAATGATTTTCATTTATTCCCTCAACTGAAGAGGAACCTATCTGGAGTATGATTTGAAAGCAAAGAAGAGCTCCAAAACTATGTGAACACATGGTTCAACAGCTTAGCGGGGGACTTCTACAAGGAGGGTATACTTAAGCTTGTCTTACTCTGCGATAAATGCCTGAATTGGGAAGGTAACTTTATAGAGAAGTAGTCTAAGGTTATATCTATACATGTTTAAAATTACACGTTCCTACGATTTGTACTTTTTCTTAAATTAGTCTTATTACTTTACTTTGTAAACCCCCCTCGTATTAATTTTGAACAATAAATATCAATTAACATTTAAATCAACTTATTGAAACATTCAAATTCGTGAATTAATAATTTATTGTGTGTGTTGTGCTATCAAATTGTCAATTATTCCATTTATATATTGGATTATCTAATTTCTTTCAATCATATTGCCCCTGCTAAATAGTTGAACTCAAAACTATACATATGTACAATATGTAAGAAGTTAGAATCTAAATAAGATTTGGTATTCAATTTTTTTTTTCAGAGAGGCTAGAAATTGTAATGGGAGGGTTTCAACTCGAACAATTTTACAAATTAAAACATTGGTAAAATCAAAGAACCCTTTTTATTAAAAAAATGAACCAATTTATTCAAAGATAATCGCCAAAGTTTTCATGTTTTTGGAATCCTCGAAAAATAAGCTTTCTTTTTTACATAAACCACTCTTTAAATTGAACGAACATTAACGCCCCAAAACCACTTTGAAATTGAAACATCCATTTCGAAAAAACTGAAATTTCCACTTTGCAAACCACTGATATGGAGTTACTATTATTACACAACATCCTATCTCCATTGTATTTTGTTTATTTTAAGCTCAAAACGAGCCCTTTATCTCAATTTTCTGAAAATTTCACATAAACGAATTTGAGGCGGGAGCCAAAATATCACAACTTTGGGAACCCCTGAAACGAGTTTGCAATTCGATCTCAAAATTCTAATGGCAGTTTTGGGGTCGGGAAGAGGTCCCTAACCAATCGTATTACTCAAAAATTTTATATCTTCTGGGAACTTTTCTTTTATGATTTTGAAACGAGAGCTATCTGGCACACATACTAAATGCACTTTCAAGGTATGTTTTAGGAAAAACAAAATATTCTTAAAAATTTGAGGAAAGTATTAAAAAAATTTGAAAATGAAAAAAAATGAATAAAAAATAGAAAATGTTCATATTTTTCGTTCTTTTCTAATTTTTAAAATTGATGAAAAACAACTCGCTATGACAAAAAATTTCAAAATTGTGGAAATGTCAAATTGTTTTGTTAAATCTATCAGAATCCCATTACATCAGCGATCATCCAAATTTTTTACAAGTTTTTTCAAGTCTAACAAAATGTCATTATGTTAATTTGACCTTAAAAACGCCACAAGTACACTTTTCAAAAATTAACTCCAAGGGTCCCACAGTAGTTAGGATGAAGGACCAAAATTAAAAATGTTGAGTGAAGTATTAAAATGCACATTTTTTAATTTTTTAGAATCCATTTCCGAAGTTATTTCAACCTACATATAATCTGAAACCGAGATCTCTGGGGTCTTTGAAATGAAGAGAAGCCCAAAGCTATTTCCTTTCAAGCGTTTTCCTCCTGTTGGAAAAATTCATAATTTTCGTGATGGCTTTGGTTACATCCTTGTTCCCTTTTCTCCATTTTTCTCCCATACAGATGAATTTCCTTTAGCATTGAATGGTGTAAACTATTTTCAAAATTCTTTATCTTCGACAAATAATTGTTTAAAAATTCAAACCGAATCGAAGTTGTGTACTTAGGACAGCCTGTTGTAAATATGTATACTATTTTTGAAAATCTGTAACTATGAGTTTTAAAACCTGGTCATAGGACATGACATAAGGACAATGAATGATTCATTTAAAATATTCCTAATGAAGTGTTATTGTAGGTAATTGACGAAATGCAGCGAAGATAGGTCTATAATGTCTTATATGATCAATAAAATAATCAAACTTCAGGGTCAATGTCAATTCACCCCGAAACGCTTCGAGATTAAATAAATACCTGTCTGTTGATATGGTTTAAGCCTACAGAAAAGTGCTAAACACCGTGACTAAACAATCGCTGACCAGTCTTTTTATAGTCTAGAAGAATTACAATCGCTTTTTGATCTATACAACTCGTTAATAAAAAGCTCGAATGACTTTACAAACCCATCATAAACCTTCATTCAGATATGCCTCAGTATTTAATTTAAACTCCAATATGTATCTTTTTAATTGAAAATTTCAATGAAAAATTTTTTTACTGATGTTTACAAAAGTAACTACATATATACCTAAATCAAAACATCAATTTTTATTTGCATAATTTTATTTTAAAAAAAAAATCGAACCAACGAACCATACAGTTCAACAAACTCCCAACACCATCCCTTGTCGTAGCTCTAGAAGCCTCGAAAGTTCAGCAACAAAACATTCCTCCCCTTCCGACGCCCTCTCATATTCACCCTTCACGAAGACGAATCCGTTGAAAAACGTTTTCCACGCGTATCGAAAATCTTCGTAATTTCTATTCGAAATTTTCGTCTATTCGTAAATCGCCCTTTATTAAATTTTTTCTTCGTGGTAACATTGAGCCGTCCTTCAGGCTGCGAAAAACCTTGAGACAGGACAAAGATGACGCGGTTTATGGATTCGCTCGTATTTATTTTCTTAATTTTTTTCCCATTATCGTACTCTCGTGTATTGAGACAAACGTATCATAAGCATGATGTACGTGTGCGTGTAAGTGTTTCATTATGAAAAATTATACCCACCACGTAAAGGTGGCTCGTCGCGTACATGCGAACAGCGTGACAAAATATCAACAATATCGCGGCTAAAACGTCGATTCGAAACGGACAACGAATTCGATAACCATTAAATCGAACGAGTTTTACTTTGCGAAAAAATATAAAACTGCGGCGCAAATTTTTAAGCCGTCGAAATCTGACAATTGTTCCGATTGTATTAGTAAACATACACCTTCGAAGTTGCAGAGTATATTTATGTGTTTTTAAATGTAGAAAATTTATTCGAATGACGTAAATACTCATCCGAGAAACTGCGATCGAAGTCGACGTCTTGGGAACATTTGTAAGTCGTGGGATTGCTAAATTTATAGATTTTTAGAATTTAGAATGGCGTCGTTGTGTACTCATTTGACTGGAGAGTTATAATTTTCAGTGACCACCGTTGAGGAGAGGGGGAGTGACCATTGTAAACAATATGTGGATATGAATTGACGAAATCGTATAGAAATCAAAAAATCGAATATTAACAGTTTTTCTGAGAAGTTATCAATTTAAAAAACGATATTTTATTGAAAAATTGACAAATTGTTTTAATCGTAATTTTTTTCATTTTTTTCCACTAATATATCTAACCAATCGTAGCTAACCAAAGCCGATAAAGAAAAATTTACCTCTTTTTTAAAAAATTCAAAAAATGTCAAGTTTTTAAAAATTGGCCATTTTTTGAAAAATATTGTTTTTATTTTAAAAATGATCGGTGTTTCTAAAATCAATTTTTTTCAATTTTCTTTTCTTTCGAAAATTTTTATTTTATTGAAAAATTGACGTTTTATTGTGGAATTGACATTGCAATTCGAGTTGAAAAATTTGTGGAAGTAATGACCATTCCTCAACAGAAAATGTGAAATAATTTTCTTTTGAATTAAAAAAAGTGAACACTGAAAAAAATGAAAAATGAAAAATAAATAAAAAGTGTTAAGAAAATGATAAATTTTATTCAAAAAATGATAGATTTTATCCAAATCTAAAAAATAATAATATTTATCGCAAAATTTGGTAAAATTTATTGCATCGAAATAAATTTTACCAAATTTCGCGATAAATATTATTATTTTTTTTAGAATAAATTTTATCAATTTTGTGAATGGTGCCCCGTTATCATTTTTTTTAGATAAAATTTATTTATTTGTTTTTTCAGTGAAGAAAAATTCCACCAGAGTTTGAAATTAAAATTTTTTAGACCATTGTTTTCAACTGAACCTAATTTTATTCGCTTTTGATTAAAAATTTTGTTTTTTAAGAAAAATGCGTACACCTGTACCTCAATCTTTATTCCATTTTTTTTTTTGAAATTTCTTAAGCCAAGTTTCACAAGGAGAACAGAAAATTCGTTCAAAAAAAAATATACTTACTGATGATTTAATTATGTAATATGCATGGCAAAACTGACGAAAGCACGGATTTATATTTTTCGAAAATTCGAAAATACCTGGAAAAAATGAAAATTTCACTGGAGGTTACAAAATGACTGGAAATGATGAAATTCGATTTCAGGAGGTTAATACGAGGTAGGAACCTATAATTTTCATTAATATTACTGAAAAAGTATTTTTTTTCAAAAATAACATAATTCTTGCTAAAAAAATACAATTTTTAAAAATTAAAAATTCGCCCAAAAATAATTGAAAAATCAACTTAGGGAACTAGAATTTTAGTTTCGAAGACATTAAAATATGATCTTTTCAAAAAGTCGGCGAACACTACGAATGGGACTCCTCATGAAAAACATATCTGATTATACTAATATTTTTTCTACGTGAAATAATTTCCTTTTCTTCATCAAAAACCATTAAAAATGTCTCCAACAACAACCATAATAAAATGGCATCCGAAAAAAGGAGTTGGTTTCTAAAATCGCAAAATCATTTGAAAAAAATCTGAAAAACACATAGGATACTCGTATAAAAATTTTCAATGAAAAAAAAATGGAAAATTCATGTTAGATCCAGTTATACCATGGTATACATTATATTTAGATCACTTGTGTCAAATTAAATTGAAATTCTATTTAAAATGACAATAAAAACGTTGAAAGATTCATATTTGAGCCCAGGTCAAAGGGAGGGGGAGGGGGTCCTCCTGCCCCTTGATTTTTCAAGGTGTCTAACAAAATTTTTTGAGCAGAAACTTGAATTTTTGTTTACTTTTTTATGAGCCACCTCTCTCCCACACAAAAAAATAATTTTTATGAAAAAATTCAAACAAATAATATAATTTTAAAAAATTACACTGAGCTCCTAAATTTAAATTTTTACGAACAAATTCAAAGAAATATGATCCAAAAAATTGCAATGAGCTCTTTTTTTACTTGAATCATTTATTAAGCGCAAATGGAAATTTTTTCAATGTTTGATAAAAAGCTTGACCTTTAAGTCAAAAAGCTTGAATTTTCATGACTAGCTTGGCTTTTCTTGACCAGCTTGACCTTGATCGTTATAGACACCCAATATTTCCAAGTAATTAAGTGCTGTTGTTCTTGTTGTTCTTTGAAAAAACAAAAGGAAACGATGGATTTAAAATATATTTGAAAATATTGTTGTTATTCGTCGTTTTTTAAGTAACGACGAGAAACGACGAATTTACAAAATTGAAAATTGGTCGTATTTCATCGTTTTTGAAGAAACCAACATAAATAACTATTTTCAAATCTAGAACATTTCAAACTACAGTAGTTCTTTTTTCATCGTTTTCTGAAGAAACAACCACAAACAACTTCTTTTGAGCAATTAAGTATCTACTTACTGTCGATTTTTTGTCATTTTCTGAAGAAACGATAAAAAACAATGGGTTTAGAATACAGGAAAGTGGCCGTTTTTGCCATTTTTGTAAGAAACGACGGATTTAGAATTATATAATAGTCGTTTTTATGTCGTTTTTTGAGAAACGATAGTTTTAGAATACAGAAAAATTGCCATTTTCGTCGTTTTTGTAAGAAACCAGAAACGACAAGAAACGACGGATTTGAATTGGAAATATTAAAAAATTTTCATTTTCTGTCGTTTTCTGAGAAACGGCAAGAAACGACAGTTTCAGAATATTGGACAATAGTTGTTTTCCATTGTTTTTTGAAAAACGACAAGAAACGACGGTTTAATAATAACATAGAAAAATCGTCATTTTTGTCGTTTTTATAATAGTGCGAGAGCCAAACCTGCTGAAAAGTGGCCCAAAGAACTGAAAGCTGGGACCGGTCCCAAAAGTTAGTGTATGTACCCCTATTTCGAAAATAATCGGTCTGCCGATCCGCAGCTGCTGCTTTAAAGCTCAGCGAAAGCTCAAAAGTTCACAATTTTCATGAACTTTTGGCCGGAAACACTGATGGTCAAAATTGGTGTCAAATTAAAGGATTTTTTGCGCTGAATCCGAATATGTAGGTCTGCCGACCCTAAAGTGCTGCCCAAGGCTTGGCAGACCGGGTCAAAGGGGGAGAAAACTCGAAAAATACACGATTTTTTGATGAAATTCACATAAAATTCGACTAATTGGCATTAAATAAGTTTAATAAGTGCTTTTAGGTATTATGTGCTCAAGAACAATCATGACTTCTAAACTTCGAAATTTTACAAAATTTTCACATTTGGGGGAGGGGGGCATAGGGGTTCATCAACAAACTCATGTATATAGGCATGCGATATATCAAAATGTATGTTTTCAAGGTCGTAGGCAGTGGCGTCGGAAGGTGGGGTTCAGTGGGTAAATTGCACCCTCACCCAATCTGGCTGGGGTGCAAAGTATTATTTGCAAACCCCCCCCCCCCCCATTGCATCAGATAGCGATTTTCGAAGAATTAAAACATGAAAATAGGCCTTGTTTGGGCATTAAACGCTCAATTTTTTCAAAGCTTTGCCCTCACTTCGCTCGGGCATGAACAAATAGATTATTTGAGTCAACAGTGCGAAAAAGGTTCCTTTTTGCTCTCTCCCCCAAAAATCCTTCTGTTATCCCAAGGTTTTGTACTCACTTTGCACCCTCCAAAAAAAAAAGCTTCCGACGCCACTGGTCGTAGAACTCGATTATGGCAATGTTTTTCACATTAGGGGTAAGTAAGAGGATGACACTGAAACATCGCATCGGTACAACAGGTACCACCAATTCATCCCTAATGTGAAAAACATTGCCGTAATCGAGTTCTGCGACCTTGAAAACATATATTTTGATATATCGCATGCCTATATACATGAGTTTGTTGATGAACCCCTATGCCCCCTCCCCCAAATGTGAAAATTTTGTAAAATTTCGAAGTTGAGAAGCCATGATTGTTCTTGAGTAATACCTAAAAGCACTTATTACACTTATTTATTGCCAATTAGTCGAATTTTATGTGAATTTCATCAAAAAATCGTGTATTTTTCGAGTTTTCTCCCCCTTTGACCTGGTCTGCCAAGCCTTGGGCAGCACTTTAGGGTCGGCAGACCTACATATTCGGATTCAACGCAAAAAATCCTTTAATTTGACACTAATTTTGGCCATCAGTGTTTCCGGCCAAAAGTTCATGAAAATTGTGAACTTTGAGCTTTCGCTGAGCTTTAAAGCAGCAGTTGCGGATCGGCAGACCGATTATTTTCGAAATAGGGGTACATACACTAACTTTTGGGACCGGTCCCAGCTTTCAGTTCTTTGGGCCACTTTTCAGCAGGTGTGGCTCTTGGACTATAAGAAACGACAAGAAACGATGGATTTAAAATATTAAAAAAATGGTCGTTTTTAGTCGTTTTTTGAGAAACTATTAGAAACGACGGATTTGAAATACTTAAAAATGGTCGTTTTCTGTCGTTAGGAAAGTGGTAATTTTTCATAGTTTTCTGAGTAAACGACCAGAAATAATTTTTTCCAATTTAGAACATTTTAAAATTCAGCCCGGTCATTTTTAAAGATATGTACAACCAAAGACAACTAGGTATAATTGCGTTCAAGAATGCCTTGCCAATGCATGTTCACATAAAAATTTTTTGATTTAATGGAGGAAAACAAACTGAAATCAAAATTCATTTCAGTTTTTTTATACAAGGATGAAAGAGCTTTAAAATTTTATAGATGTATTCATTATTCAATATTCTGGTTTCATGGAAAATCGCAATCAAGGCACGTCAGATCTTCTGATTAATCTTATTAAGGCCCCTTGTCCCTTCCTATTTTCATTATATGTACCTATCTCAATTCAAAATAAGAAAATGTAGAATTCTCTAAATCCGAATCAGACAAATTTGGAGAAATTCTGCCTTTCTGAATCAGTGAAAATGAATTTTATTGAAAATTAGTGATTCTTGACTGAATTCTTCTCACAAATGGCGAATTCAGTGAAAAATCACTGATTTCCAGTAAAATTAATTTTTTTACAGATTCAAAGGTCGAAATTTTACCAAATCTTACTGAATCAGATTTAGAAAGAAGTTATATAGAAATAATCATAATTATGTGGAAGGAGAAGGACCGGTGGTGACGATTCGATTCATCATTCGTATTTCAAGAAATTAAACTTCAAATTCACAACTTTCGATTCGAATTTGACCACCCTTACGATTTTTTCATACGACCACAACAAACCCAGAACTGCCACCATACCTCACCACACTCGTGGGCGTCTCTGGACCTCAACTGCACATCGAATAGGTAAGTCTAGGTACGACGGACGGTATCTGCCAATTGGGCAATGACACCAAAGTACGCATATTTCAAAACACAAACGACGCTCATCAATCATACCGAGAGACTATTAGATGCAAAGGGAACACAACTGCATAAACCCCATCATTCGTCAACCAGCAACCTTTCCTCTGAATGAAATTTTTCTCCATACGAAAAGATGATTGACCGGAGCCATCGGCGACGCCTACGACCATCAGCATACACGCAAACGTGAAATTTGCATCGTTCTGACACATACGGTGACCTTAGCCACGTGCATGGCAAAATCCTAGTACGTCTTCTCAATTCTCACAAAAGATGACGTTTTTTCGCCTTACCGGTGCGAATTTCGTATCAGTCAAAATCTCCAAACACCCTTCATCGAACAGATAAATTTTCAGCCAACGTGTAGGTAACATTTTTTTTACGCGTTAGCAAGAAAAAAATAATAAAATTGCCACGTAACCTTGAAATGTAAATACCTGTTTGCGGGATTTGCGGAGGCGCGCGAGCGGCTCGCGTCGTAATTCATTGTTTAAAATATACTACGCAGCGTTTCGGTGTATTTATATGAAATGTCACCGCAGCCCGCAGCCCGTAACGCGTGATGGCAGTGGCGATCGGTGACGGTGACGGATCACCGGTGACCGGAGACCCGAGTGTGGGGTGCGGTACACTTTCGACTTCGACGTTCTATAATGTACTTTCTATTAAGTACTTACCTTTCGATGGTCTGCTCGCCGCAATTTAGAGGAAATTTCAGTTCGATTATTTCTCCATTTTTCTCCCTCAGCTGGCCTTGGTTCTCCATGTAGTACTGAACGAGCTCCGATAAAGTTGCGAATTTCTCTCCTCCGTAGAGATCGTAAAAATCACCCGAATTCTGTATTTTGATATGTGTAACTGCGCCATTTCTCCTGCGAATAAAATAAATCGATCTCCGTGTTATTCCTATGATGTCATTTTGTTTTTTATTTATTTACTACATTGAGGGTATTTGTTGTTTTTTTTCCTTCGCATTTCTGTTAATTGTGATCGCGGATGGAGGCGGAGTGGATGTGAAATTGCGCCGTTTGATGGGATGTGTTGCTCTGTAGTCTTTCTAAACATTGTAATATGTTTTAGAAGTACCTTGAGATCGAATGAATCACTACTTGCATGATTAAATACCAATTTCGTCGAAGTAGAAAAACGAGTACGGTAAATTGACCAAGTTGTAAAAAATTTCCAAGCATCGAGTCACACTCTCGTATTTGATGAGGGGTTTCAGCGCATCGAATCGAATCGTAAATTTTAAAGTAATAAAAAAGAAGGTGCATTTTTGCGAAAATCGTAGAATAAACCAATAAAAATTTTTACAGTGAAAAAGTGTTGTTACATTGGCACTGGTTGGAATTTGCGGAAAACCCATTACAACGATGTTACGAGGAAAGATTAAATTAATCTGATCGGAACAGAAATACCTAATCTAATCGTGTTTCGTGTACCTTCTATTTGAACGTTTGCAAATTATGATCATTACGCGATTAAGTCTGCATTAAGTATAGGTACTCAATTACTCACTGTATTCGAACCAAAAAAAAAAAAAAAAATACAAAAGTACTAATACGCGTGTATTTTTTTTAAATGGATTATGCTTGTAAATAATGAATCATTTCTCATTTGATCAGATAATTCAACTTGACAAATGGTATATATGAAGGAAGGGGGAGGTTTAGGGGGCCAGAACGCCCTTTAACGACTGAAAATTTGAGAAAATAATGGAAATAGGGCTCTTGCCTAAAATTTTTTCCAAGCTAGAATTTCGGTACTTTTAAAATTTCCTCGTACCTCCTGCAATAAGTCACATTACATATGTGAGCCTGGATATAGCAACCACCCTTAGGTGTCAAAAATTGGTTTTTGGCTCATTCCATGTCAATTCGAGCAGGTTTTGAACTTGGGTCTTCCGATTGCGCTCAAAATTTTTTTGCGGGGTCCCTCGATGGTCTAATGAAGGAATCACCGTCATTTTGATCCTAATCCTTCAGGGGGGTGGCCCCCGTAATGCCTTACAATGACTCCTAAACCACAAAAAATAGGATGAATTGGGGTCATTGTAAGGCATGGGGGAGGTAGATCAGAAAAGTAAGTTGATAATCGAGCTCAGCACTCTCAAATTAGTAGAAATCGGTATGCCGCACGATATTTTCATTTTTTGCAAGGGTTTTTCAAAATTGGGTGGGTTAGGGGGTCGCTAAGGGGTCAAATCTAAAAAATAATGAAATATTCGAACTCAGTGCTCCCAAAAACCTAACAATCGACATGTCACACGTTATTTTCATTTTTTTTAAATTTTGACCTTATCAAAGGGGTTGATAGGGGGGTTCAGTGGGGTCGGATGAAAAAACTGAGCACATATTCGAACTCAGTGCCTTCGAAATAGTAGAAATCGATGTGCTACTTCATTTTTGCAATTTTTTTGAATTTTGACCACAATTGAGGACCCCTGTGCCCCCTAGGGGTGTTGAGATCCCATCTTGAAAAGTAATTAGTTGAAAGACACATAAAAAGTTTTCCTTACAGTAATTTTTTCAGATTTTTAAATGGTAACCCGTAGCTTTTGTAATTATCATGAAAGTTGAGCTTTCATCACAAAAGCTTAGTTTTGAACTTTTTAAAATGTAATTACCAATTTTGAATATCTCCTTTCAATTCTATACAAAACTGCACCAACAGAACCAATCTGGAAATATGAGCATTCAAAGTTGATCCGTTTTGCAAAAAATCTCAATTGTGCAAAAATTACGGGGGCAACCCCCACCCCCACCCCTCTAAAGGATTAGGATCAAAATGACGGTGATTCCTTCATTAGACCATCGAGGGGAACCCGCAAAAAAATTTTGAGCGCAATCGGAAGACCCAAGCTTAAAACCTGCTCGAATTGACATGGGATGAGCCTTTTGAGTTTACACTGATTTAGGGCTTTTAAGAAAGAGTAGAATCAAGGGGGAACCTCAACTCAAAACCAATTTTTTACACCTAAGGGTGGTTTTTATAATGCTCACATACATATGTATACATATGATAGAACTACATCAATTTCAAATTTCTCCCATCGCTCTCCATCGGGGCAAATTTTGGTACCTAATTCAAATTTCTCCTGCTCCCTTCAGGATAAAATTTTTTAATTTTTCTCATACCTCCCTCCAGAACGAACGTTGGCCATTCAAATTAAGAATTCTCTTGCGCATTAGCGCACCCAGAAATTATGTAAGGGAGGGGGTTAATTTGAGAAAAATGGGGGGGGGGAGGTCAAAATCGATTTAAACATTTAGGTAATCTGTTAGTCAAGTAGCGTACTCAGAATATTTTCAATAGGGCTGTTACTCGTGACGTAGTGTGACGTCACAAAGAGCTGTTATCAGTCTTATCACATCTCACTGGTGGAAAACATTCAGTATTTTAAAGAATAACTGAGTATCTCACGTTTATGAACTTTCTAAACATCATTCTAAGCTTCAATAATCAACAAAAAATAATATTATCTCCAGAAACACGAAATAAAACGAAATTAAAATTTGTGATTTCAATTTTTTCCACCAGTGAGATGAATAGCTTTGTTCTTTTCGCAACTCCGAGTAGCTCTACTTACTCTAGTAGAGTAGGTGATAAAAATCGACAGAGTAGAGGAGCAGAATGAATTTTGTAAACAGCGAAAAGAACAAAAAAGGAGCAATAGAGTAAATTTTGAGATGATAAAAATGGTTCCGAGCTCTTTTGATGTAAAAAGTTGAATTTAATTCATGAGAAACAGTATTAATAACTCAAATTACAATCACAATTTAAAAAATGTCGAAATAGCCATCAAATAGCTGAAGAAAAATTCCAATGTTTACACTGATATCAATTTACTCCTTTTACACCCGCTGAAAAGGAAGTGTAAAAAGAGCATACTCCGAGTAACTCTATTTACTCTACTCCTTGCGAAAAGAACACGTTTCCATCCCTACTCCGAGCAAAAAAAAGTGCGAAAAGAACACAAAACGCTACTCGGAGTTACTCGGAGTCACTCGGAGTTGCGAAAAAAACAAAGCTGATAGCTTTGTTCTTTTCGCAACTCCGAGTAGCTCTACTTACTCTAGTAGAGTAGGTGATAAAAATCGACAGAGTAGAGGAGCAGAATGAATTTTGTAAACAGCGAAAAGAACAAAAAAGGAGCAATAGAGTAAATTTTGAGATGATAAAAATGGTTCCGAGCTCTTTTGATGTAAAAAGTTGAATTTAATTCATGAGAAACAGTATTAATAACTCAAATTACAATCACAATTTAAAAAATGTCGAAATAGCCATCAAATAGCTGAAGAAAAATTCCAATGTTTACACTGATATCAATTTACTCCTTTTACACCCGCTGAAAAGGAAGTGTAAAAAGAGCATACTCCGAGTAACTCTATTTACTCTACTCCTTGCGAAAAGAACACGTTTCCATCCCTACTCCGAGCAAAAAAAAGTGCGAAAAGAACACAAAACGCTACTCGGAGTTACTCGGAGTCACTCGGAGTTGCGAAAAGAACAAAGCTAATGAAACAATAGAAAATGCAGGGTTACCACTACAAAATTCCAAAAAATGCCGAAAACAGTAACAGCCCTATAGGCGGATGATACAAGTACAAATTTCAGCAAAGAAAAGTTGAAAAATGTTGGAATTTTTGGAACAAACAATCAATGCGCTGAGCATTTTCTAAATCTGAATCAGTCAATTAGGGTGAAATTCTGCCTTCTTGAATCAATGAAATAAATTTCATTTTCCCTCAAAGTCAGTGATTTTTTACAGACCTTTTCGCCCAAAAGTATTGATTTTTTCAGACAAAAATTGAGAATTGACTGAGAAATCAGTGGCTGAAAAATCAGTGAAAAATCACTGGTTTTCAGTAAAATTTATTTCACTGATTCAAAAAAACATGAATTTTTACAAAATTTGATTCAGATTTGAAGAATAATACGTTCAATTGTTCATTTAAGAAATGGATCCTCAAAATTTTTCTGAAAAATCATATTTAAAAAGCAATAAATGTACTTCTTTCTGACATTTTTAGATTATCGATGGAATAAACGGTCAAGGTTTCGTATTTGTTTACTGATTCAGTACTAGCTAGGAACGAGCCGAAATTATTCATATAAAGGGAGAGGACGGGGTGGGGTGGAAAATATAAAATTTTCGAAGAAGATGGACTTCTGTCTAATTTTTCTGACTCACGGTGGAATATTTTTCAATTTTTTTTATTTAAAAAACAGTAACACTGAAACACTATAGAATGTTAAAAGACTGCGACCACTGGAACCACTAGAGTCACTAAGAAACACTGGAACTACTGAGCCACTATAAAAAATAATTTTGTTTTTCATTTTTGAAAAATATTTATTCAAATTGAAAGGTTTTGTTTTAAAAATCATATCGTTTTTCAATTTTAGGAAGGGCTAACAGTAAGTTTTTCATCGAAGTGTACTGTAAAAACAGCAATTAATTTTTTTCATTTCTTTCTTGTTTTTCTTGGTGGGAAAGGAAGGTTGAGAAGCATGCAAAAAATAGTACAGTAGAAATAGGGGGAAAAATGGCCATACCCCCAACAAATTGCTATAAAAGCGGTCTTTGGTTTATTCTGTAGAAAAGGGTCTATTCTATCACAATACTGAAAGACCTCCCTGATCCTGCCCCCCTAAGTAACTTTTTTCGATGCCACAGCCCCCTCAAAATCAGTTTTTCGCCTTCAACTTTCGAAATTACGCACTTATGAAAAAAAAAGTTGAAACAAAAGTTGTAGAACATCAAAAAACGAACAATTTTGTTATTTACAATTTTTCCCTAGGACGTCGTGGAAGGGAGCTAGAGCCTTTGAAAAAATCACAATTTGAAATTTTCCAATTTAGAGAAATAATTACGAAAAATCGGGTTAATCGACTTTTAGGAGCGGTTCTTTTGCATAGTACATCCTATTACTACATAGAATAAGAAAAATGTATAACGGACCCCAGATCTCGAAGTGGGGGGTGGACCCTCCGCAGGAAAAGTCGCATTTTCCCCCAAGCGTAGCTCGGCTGCAATGAAAAATTCGAAAAATTGGTTCAAACAAACGTTGTAGAGCGTGAAAAGACGAACATTTTCCTTTTTTTATTTTTTTTCTACGTGGTCTTGGAGGCAAGCTATTGCAAAAAGTAAAAAAAAGCGGCGTTTGAAAATTTCTACCCGATTTTTGAACGCTTCACTTTTGGGGCCCAATTTGGGTTCAGTGGGGGGTCAATTTATTATAAAAATCGAGTTAGGCGGACCCGAAAATCCCAGAAAGTCACTAGTTCGACTATTGGTTCGCTATACATTTCAAATGTACGTACCAGGCATATGTACACATGTGTAATTTATTGAAGGTAATGAAAAATTTTCAAACGCCGCTTTTTTTTTCTTTTGCAATAGCTTGCCTCCAAGACCACGTAGAAAAAAAATAAAAAAAGGAAAATGTTCGTCTTTTCACGCTCTACAACGTTTGTTTGAACCAATTTTTCGAATTTTTTCATTGCAGCCGAGCTACGCTTGGGGGAAAATGCGACTTTTCCTGCGGAGGGTCCACCCCCCACTTCGAGATCTGGGGTCCGTTATACATTTTTCTTATTCTATGTAGTAATAGGATGTACTATGCAAAAGAACCGCTCCTGAAAGTCGATTAACCCGATTTTTCGAAATTATTTCTGTTAATTGGAAATTTTCAAATTGTGATTTTTTCAGAGGCCCTAGCTCCCTTCCACGACGTCCTAGGGAAAAATTGTAAATAACAAAATTGTTCGTTTTTTGATTTTCTACAACTTTTGTTTCAACTTTTTTTTCATAAGTGCGAAATTTCGAAAGTTGAAGGCGAAAAACTGATTTTGAGGGGGCTGTGGCATCGAAAAAAGTGACTTAGGGGAGCAGGATCAGGGAGGTCTTTCAGTATTGTGATAGAATAGACCCTTTTCTACAGAATAAACCAAAAACCGCTTTTATAGCAATTTGTTGGGGGTCGGACTTGAATTCTACTGCACTAAAAGTACTGTGTATGATATAAATTCCACAAGGAACTGAAAAATATTTTTTTAAATGTAAGTACCTACAATTCACACTTTGTTTTCTTGTGGCGTAATATAGGTACCTAAGTACTATTTTGTCCACACAAAATTCATGTAGGTACCAAATCATCTTAAGAAAATCGGGAAGTCATCATTTTCATTACTTTTCAATAGCGATAATATGACCAACCATCAACAAAAAAATTAACTTGTTTTTGAATTAAAAATTAAAAAAATTTGATTTTTGCGTAAAAGGGCGAGGGGAAGAGAAGGGGGGGGGGTGAACACAGTCCAAACAATCTCACATTTTTACCACGTCTTTTTGAAGTCATTACACTATAATTTTTCGCTAAGATCCATACAAATTCGAAAAAAGTTGTGAAATGGCCTCTAGAAAACACTTAAGATTTTGAGTAATTTTCATCAATTTTTTTTGGGCTCGATTTCAATGGAAATTTTATATTCACGAACCCTGATTTTTATTACAACGATTTTCATTTCCAGAAATCCTACCACCCACAACAATAATTCTTTCATTGCTCAAAATATTCAATTCTTCCTGACAAAGTTATTTTTAATGCAAATTTGGCACCTAAATACGAATCGACACGCCTGTCACCGCCACCGAACTCGAAACAACAAAAAATAAGTTCATTTATACGAATAACATCCGATCCAAATTATTTTGGCTTGAATTTTTGATATAAAACTAAAAAAGTCATCAGTCAACATCAACTTTTTTTCAAATACGATTTTCGAACTAGACTTTTTGTAGGTAGGTAGTAGGTACCTATACCTAATATTAAAGAAGTTGACTTAATGGCAGTGAAGGAAAACTGAAATGATATTAGTTCCAGTTTCAGTTCTCAAAATTTTTTAGTTTCAGTTTCAAATACCAGTTACAAAATTTCAGTTTTTGAAATTTTGAAGGACAAAAAAATGCAAAAATTTTTGCAAAATTTGAACTTTGTTGTTTTTCCTTTTCGATTCAAAGTACAATTTTTTACTTTTTCAAGTGCAAAACAAAAGAATTCTAAAAAAAAGCCATTAGTAATTTTTTTCAAAAATGTTATGACTAACTCCTAAATTTTTCAACAAAAAATTTGAAGCTACTTAATGTATGGGAGGACGTCTTTAATTGGATGAAATTTTCGAGTTTACAACACAATTCCTCTTTATTTACTTTTCGACGTAAATTTTCAAGGTTTGGGGTTTTTTAGTAAAAAAAATTTTAATTGAATGTGGTTCGATAAATTTCAACATCAAAATTTTGACTTTTTCAAGTCATATTTTAAATATAAAAATTGCAACCGCTGGAACTGGTATAAAACTGAAATTCATTTTAGTTCTAGTTCCAGTTTTCAGTTCTCAGTTCTCATCATTTCAGTTCTATGTAGTTCCAGTTCCAGTTTTTTTCAATTTTCAGTTCTAGTTCCAGTTCCAGTTTTCCATCACTGCTAATGGGGAAGAATCTCAAAATGAAAATTATCGACTCGTAAGCGATTTTCTCGACACAAAAGCAATTTTTTTCAAATCTTCGAAAGAAATCATTACTTCCGCAAAATTTTCAGACTCGAGTTTGATTTTTTGACCAGAAATGTAATTTTGTGATTTTTGGAGGGCAGCTACTCCATTCCCTAGTTCAGCCCGGCCCTGAACAAAAGTTTTACTGATTGCTGATAAAAATCTTCCTCCTATTTGATCAACGATCACCCCCATCTGCCTCGCACTTCCAATTACTGTCAAGATATAGGTAATATCAAGCACTCAGATCGATAATTTTGTCTGATCTAATCATCAGCAAACACAGAACACATCTCATCAACGAACGGGTTAAGGATAACATCTGTTAAATTACTTTATTTAGATCTATCCATCACGTATAGGCTTTGATACGAACCTACGAAGCTTATTTACTCATTTCAAGGCAACCTTTAACACAGCGACAACGAACGTTTGTGATTCCGAACTTACCTTACGGAAAGCGTGAAGTCGCCAAGACTGCTGCGGGAAGGTCTGGCTAGAAACGATCCGTCGAAGCCTTGCTCCATCAGCAGCTCCTCCGCTTCTAATCCAGATATATTCGGATGAAACCATCTGTAACAAGAGGAATAAAGGTATAAGAATTGAGAATCGTGAAAAATGCCTGGGTCTTGAAGAATATTTTATGCGTGGTACAGTTGGCACGATTCCAATCGAGATTTTCTCCGTGTACTTCCTCGACGACGATGCGTTTACTTTCGCTGTTATTTAACATTTCTCAAAGTAAACCTAGGTATACGATACGCGAAACCTAAACGACGATATTTTTCCTTACAAGGTAAACAACCATTTTGAAGACAATCTTTTTTCTTTTATAATATAACATCGATACATAAAAATCGTTAATGTATCTCTGAAATACGTACAAATACAACTGGCTAGAACACAAGGTGATCCTCGCTGTCTTTATATAGTAATCCGTCCGCGAACGGAACATTCTCTCCATACCGGATTTTATTTTAAACGCTTCCGACATTATCATCTATGAGACATCATGGTCGCAAACGAAGAAAAAAAAAACCTATACTCGCGTGTGTATTTCATAACAAGAGAAAGAGACAGTTCTTTAGTAGCTATATGGTTCTCTTATACGCACAATACAAGTAATTAATCGATTTAAGATATACTAGGTAAGTATACCTAGTATATCTCTATAGTTTTATATTAAAACACGAGTTAGAAATCCGTTGTTCTTTTTTTTTGTTCTCTTAATAGGGGGCGTGTTCAAGGATGCCGACATAAATACATCATTAAATATCGAACGCACAGATAGAAATTAGAGTAATTTATGGCCGTCGTCATAAATCACATTGTTCTCATTTGCACAATCGCGTTAATCGAAAGCAAAAATAATGTAAGTTTGGATGGCGACCGAGACTTTTCCGAGTTGATAAATCGAAATTCCGCACATTTCTCGCGAGTCGTTTTGGGGATTATTTTTAGAATGTCGAGACTTCCGAAATGCCGACTTAATTAAGAGATGTGTTCGTTAATTGGTCTATGGACTAAATGGATGAATATAATTGACCTTGGTGGCTGAGGTAGATTCGCCAAAAAGGCGAGACCGTGGGGAAGTTATTGGTAATGGTGTCTTGATTAAATGGGTTTATATGTTGAAATGAATGAAGCACGCGATTATGGTCAATCTATCACTTTCCGTGGAGAAGGAATGATGATAAAATTTATGGTTTTCATCGAAAAGGACCTTTGAGTTGAAAAACTTCTAATTTATGACATGAGAAAAATAACCATTAGATCTGTAAAGCGTGGATTTCGACTTTTTTTCCACATCCAAAAAGTGAGAATATTTTTAAACTATTTTTCCAGAAGAATTTGACTATACGTACTGGCCTACAGGAATTGATGAGAGAAGTGAAGGAGATAGGCATAGTAACCTATTTCGAACATTATCAATATACTTACCTAATTAAATATCTAGAATTTTTTTATGCGGTTGATAATTTTTTTAGGTGAACAAGGGTGAATGTACCGCGCCAAATATTTGAAAAAACCGTGTAAAAAAGTTGATGATTTTTTCTAATTTTGTGAATTACTAAAAAAGTTGCCCTCTTCTGCTACCTTTATTAGTAGTGTTTCTAGAAGAAAAAACTTCGATCTTTCCAATGATGCAAACCCCACTCTTCTATCATGCTCCAATCAAAAGTTACGAGCGTCTAATTTGAATAAAAACACAAGAAAAACGCCATTTTTTTATTTTTAACCCGCCGACTCCACACATGTGACAAATGTCATAGACCGGTTTTTTTCGTGCGTTACGTTGGCAGGAACGAGTGATCGGGTGGTAAAGCCTCCTAGTACCCATCCGCGCTTGGTCCACCGACCGTTTCCGCGATTCAGCAAATTGCCTACTTTTTCATTTGAAGGGGCAAACGTTTCGGAAAAAAATCTCGACCGGTACGAATTTTAATTTTTTTTGCCCCTTAAATCCAAAGGATAGGCAAAGTGTTGTGCACGAACCAGTAGGGCATAGATACACAAGTATCTGTTGGGTGACGATTTCATCCCCTCCACTTTTCATTCAGTGAAAAAAAATTATCAATAAACACGAAAAATAGATATATTTTTCTAAAAATTTTGCCCCTTCAAATAAGAAAGTAGGCAATTCGCCCATCAAGGGAAATGAAAGGTTGAACATTTATGTACACCCCCCTAGAAGTTATAATGCCGTATCAAACTTTGGTCCCGCGCTAGAAAATTAATTGGTAAATGCCATTTTTTTAAGTGTGGAGTCGGCGGGTTAAAATTGAAGATAGCACCTGCAAAGTGACCTAACTGCAAAAAGTTGATTTCGAGAAAAATGAGAAAAAGCTGTCCTATGGAGGGGAAGCGAGATATTTAAAATCTGTTTTAGGGAATGGAAAGGGTCAACCTTCACTCACCTGGTGACATCATTTTTTTTTTTGAAAAACAGAAAATCAGTGTTGCTGCAGCACGCTAAAAAAAATGCTGCAGTTAGGTCACTCTACAGGTATGAAAAGGTCATTTACTGATAAAATCAGGTAAAATGTGTTTAAGCAAAAATGAAAATGAATTGTGATCTAATGAACAAAAAAAAAATTGAAATTTGGAATAATATCCTATTTTTGACATCGCAAATCGACTGGAAGTAGTTTCAAGACGTTTTGGAGTCTCCAGAAAATTTTAGAATTTTTAAGCACTATAGAAAGGTCTGTAAAAACGGGTCCATATGAACTTTAGCACCTAAAAACAGATAACTAATGGGGTGCCTCACATATACTAATAGATGGTCCCACAATCTCAAAAATCACAATTTTGCACTTAGGCCACTTTGCAGGTCATATCTTCAATTCCAAAAATTTATATCTTTGTGAAAAAATGAGATAGGCTGATGGGATTTGCAGCATTGAACTAACCAAGCATTACACTACACAGTGTAGGAATGACATATTTCAATTTTAGGAATAAAAAATGTTTGCAACAATTTTTTCAAACTTTTTTCTATTAAAAAAATTTTTAATGAAAAATTTGAAGATCCTATTAATATTTTGTGCGGTGTAATATTTGGTTAGTTCAATGCTGCAAACCCCATCAGCCAATCTCATTTTGTCACAAAGATATAATGTTTGAAATTTGAAAAATCAAAAAAATGACGTTTTTCTTGCGTTTTCATTCAAATTAGGCGCTCGTAACTTTTGATTGGAGCATGATAGAAGAGTGAGGTTTGCACCATTGGAAAGATCGAAATTTTTTCTTCTAAAAAAACTTCTAATAATGGTAGCAGAAGAGGGCAACTTTTTTAGTAATTCACCAAAATTAGAAAAAATCATCAACTTTTTTACACTTTTTTTTTGGAAGGTATTTGATGCGGTACACCCATCCTAGTTCACTTACAAAAGTCAATTCAGTGATGGGCATTTAATCGATTACCATTTAGTAATCGATTACTTGTGCATTTTTGAATTAATCGATTAATCGATTACTTGGAGAAAGTAATTGATTTTTCAATTTTTTTTTTGCAAAAAAGCTTCATTTTAACAAAAATTTGGCCATTTTTGATGATTTTCTTTTTTTAATTTTTTTTGAGAAAGGAGGGGTCTCAAAATTTGTCAGGTTCTCAACATTTTTTCAGTTCTGAATTTTTGAAAATTACTTATTTTTGGAACCTATTTTGAACTTAGATAACATTTTTAGCCAAACTTCAAAAAAATTAGAAGAAAGCTGAGTATTTTCAGCTTTTCAGCCAAAAAAAAGGGTCTGAAAGATAAAACTTATGTAACAAAAGTTGTTCTACGCTAAATTTTCTATCAAAAAAGTCAACTCAGTGGTTCCCAAAGCAACAAAAAAAAAGTTGAATATAATCGATTAGTTTGACCTGAATAATCGATTCGATTAGTTTCAAATTTTTGAAAAGTCGATTAGTCGATTACTTCTGATAATCGATTAGTGCCGATCACATGGCATAGAAAGATTCTAGAGAAGGTGGGCTATTCATTGCCGCAAAGCGCAACTTCCTACCTATCTTGGTTGTTGAGTAGCGCACGGTTGAAAATGCCGAGCAAAATTCAAAAAGAAAAAATTTTCGATGCGCATAATTCTGCCCCTTCAATTCCAATGGTAGGCAAACCTACTCACATCGGCTCAGTATATGTTGCCCTACTACTGGATGAAGGGTGTCCATATTGAGACGGACACCCTGTATCGAAACATCAAATTTCAATTTTCAAATCTTGAGATACCTACCTACTTTGAAAATTTCCACTTGTATTTCATTAAAATGCTGAGTCAAAATTGAAGGGGTATAGCCGGAGAAGTCGTGAATTTGCCTCCAAGCGCTTTAAGATAAAATTTTGAGCAATTTCGGTTCACTCCTTCATGAGGTTTTGGCCATTTGAAATTTTCAACCATAAAAAGGACCTTAATGGCGAAGTTTGACTACTTTTAGGAAAAATTCCAAAAATGTGTTTTCTAACGTAATCATTCATTTCTGAATCAGAGAAATTTATCGAAAATCACTGAAAAACAGTCAGAAATGTCAGAATTGCTGCACAGTAATAATAATAAATCAGTGACAATTTTTCCACTAAAAACAAGTCAGTGAAAGAAAATTACTGAAAATCAGTGAAAAGTATTTATGAAATTCACTGCAAAATGTGTGAAATTCTTTGAATAATCAGTGAAAAATCGCTGATTTTTTCTGTGCTGCAATTCTGACTGTTCGTCAGTGACTTTTCACTGATTCGGAATGAGAGAGTAAATTCACCTCACGTATTCACTTTGGAGATTTTGAATCAGCAAAGGCCCATAAATCAATGGCTCATAATCGCAAAAAACCACACAGAAATGTTATTTTCACAGATTTTTTAAATTTTGAGTGTTTTATACAAAAATAAATTACCAAATGAAGAAACTAACGTCGGATTCGCGTTCAGCGGGTCAATTTCAAAGATTTTCACTGATTTTTTAGAAAATTTCATAAATTTTACTGACTTTAGTGAATCTTTACTGATTTTCCAGTCATTTTTCTCACTGATTTGTTTTCAATAAAAAATTTCACTGATTTTCTTCTGTGCTGCGATTCTGACTGTTTCTCAGAGATTTTCGATAATTTTCACTGATTTATAATTGAGAGAGCACCCTTCCCAAGTCTCAAAATTCCTTTTTTCACTAATTATTCATGACAAAAAAAGTGAAATCTGAGATTTCAAGTAAAACGATCGTGAAAAGCGTGCTTTATCGAAGTTTTTCAAAAATTTTATTCTAGACATACCTACTTGTAAGATAATCACTATGATCGGAATTAAAAATTGAAAAAAAACGACAAAAATGGGCGGGGAACACAAACCGGGCAGGGGGTAGAAGCCCAAAATTTTGAAAAAACATTTTTTTTAGTCAAGAAACACTCTTGGAGGTGTTTGGGAACCCAATAGCACTTATTAAAATTTTCCCGACTTTTCTCATTTATTATACGATTTTTCCAATTTCTTTCAATTTGAACTGGAAGTTTTTTTAAAGAAAAGGTCACAATTTTCAACTCAAACTAAATTTTCCAAGCTAAAAAATGAAAATGCAATTTTGCGATAAGGAGAGGCAAGCTGGTACCTTCACCCCCTCCCCCATTTTGCTCGGTCCTGTTAGGATTTGGCATTGGGATTTCATTTTTTTTCCAAAAATCTCGAAAAAATATTTTTAGCTATAAAAATAGGTTCTTTGTAAAATTTTCTGAAAATTTAAAATTTAATGTATTTTTAAAAAAAGGCATCTGAACCAGCAAAAATTTTGAAGGTTTTTAAGGGTCGAAAACTTGACCCAAAATTTATAAATGCTAATTTTCAACTTGACGAAAAGTTTTTTCAGAGCTTGGGGAAACAAAGTTCACTGTGATGGTGGGGGGGTGAGGTGTACTCCGAATCACTTTTTCAGTTTGGATTGAGAGTGGAAGGTGAAAATAGATTTTTTGTCCGAAGGTAGAGGTGTTTGACCTCCGCTTCCACCTCCTCTCTTCAGGTTCAGATACTTTCTCCAGTCGATGTCCAGACTTCAAAATCTGAATTATTTTTTGATTTTCTATCAAATTTTAATGTATTTTAAAAATGTCAATAATCAACGTCTGACAAAATTGGGAAGGGAAAAAGTAGGGGGTTTCACTATTGTGACCTTGAAATGCATCAAGCCACGCCTACTGTCCACTTAATCGACTCAAGAGGCGGTCCTTGCACCTTCTAGAGGTACGTAGATTATATGGGATTCTAGATGCTGTTTTTTGGAGGTATAATCCTCTCATTTTCTGTGGAAAAATATAATTTTGACGTGCAAATTCATCCAATGCTTCATATTATGTGTCTTTTATGGAATTAAACTTTCAACCCCCCCCCCCCATTTAATTCCAATTGAATTGTCGAGATCATTGAACTTTTGAACATCAGCGAAAATTCTAATTCAAACCTAAAAACGTCAGAGCAAAAAAAATTCTACGATGATTTTCCCCACCAAAATATGAAATTTTAAGATCAAATACATTTTCAACTCACCTTTTCAACTGGTATGGCTTTTTGGTAACCAAACCTTCGATTTTGGGTATCGGCAAAGTATCCGATACCTCCCCTTTGTAACTGATCGAATCCACGTCTCAAACGTTGGCCAAAGGTTTGAGTAAACTGGTATTATTTATTACATAGAGAAAGTGCAATCAATCTTGTCACGTTTCTTTCATCTGGAAATGTTTCTGAAACCTGAAAACAATACGTATTCTTTAATAATAACGATAAATACGCATAAACAATAATTTACATGTTATTGCGATCCAGAAAGAAGGGGAGACACGCATCGTCCTCCATGCGTACATCAAACTACGTCACTCATCGTACATAAACAACCAGTTCATGAGTCAAAATTCATTCAAAATACGCCCCCGCACACGCTTCACATCGACTTCGCAACGTGAAAAAATTCTAATCTTCCTCATCGCGCTTGGCGCTTTTCACCTAAACCAGTTCTAACAAATAATCAAGGTTAACGCGTTACCAAATTATTTTTATACTGGTTAATTCATCCGAGACAATGACCCATGATAAATATAATTCGCACACATTGCCACCGATTAATAATTAATTAACGGTCGTTACCTAAATGCAATCAGACAATGACACAATCATATGGTTGCCTAAAAAAAACACACCGACGTTTACACCGGAAACAGGATATCTAGTGTGCTTTTTCGTCACAAAAGACATCTTTCTTATTCCGATCGCGTTATTGCGTACGACCATATGATGGCCGAAAAATTCGATAAGTAGAATTTCAAATAAATATTTCCTACACTACCGTATTATATTAAGACTTCCTTTAAATCCATTAGTATTTTAGTCCTACATACGGTGAATTACAATTAAAAAACACCAAATTGAATCAGACTTGATTAAATTAACGCGCTAGTTTACGTTTTTTAGCTACATCATCATCACTCCCATACAAACGTCTGTAAACAGAAAAGAAGACTTGAAAAAATTTTCAACCTTTGAAAAGAATTCCACTCGAATACGACTCGACGAAGAAGCCATTCAACTTTGAGTACGTTCGCTCTTGGCAGCGTATGTACTTTGAAAAAGAGCAAATTTCTATTTCACTGATGAAAGTCGTCTTTTTATACGAAATATTAAATTACAAGCGAGACTACGTTTTACCGCGTACTCGAAAGCTCAACCATTACTTTCGCGTTGGTAGAAACAAAAAAATATTTACATTAAAGCGAGCTCCATTAAAAAAGTTTCTCATCAATTTTTTTTATGCCACTTGTGAAAAGCGTAAGTTATCATCAAAGTGATATTGTTTTTTTATACGTCATCTTCCTGTATTATGAAGATACTACGTAGTTATTTTTAATGCCACGGGTATAAAAATGAAAAGTAGAAATTTTTAATAACTAAAAACTTTCGAGTTTTTGTTTTCAATAGGGTGTTCATCGATAAAGATTTTTTTGAGAAAACAATGCGAAAGAAAAAAAGAACGAGAGATGCTTTAAAATTTTCTTGTTGAAATTCTCCATTAAAAAACAGGCTCGAAGGAGCGAAATTGTGTGGGAATTACAAGCCAGAAAACTGTACACAAGAAAAAAATGAAATAATAAATAGAGAGGAAATTTCGTAAAATGGGAAAAGAGCCAAAAATAGAATTTGAATTTATTTATATTCAGTTCAAAAAATAGCAAAACTTGGAAAAATTGCAATTTTGAAAAAAGAAAATGCGAGTGCCTAATGAAAATCAAGAATATGATATCAGTTTTAGTTTTTAGTTAGTTTTTTTTTTAAATATCTTGAACAACTTTTTTTGTATAGAATAATTAAAATTGGTAATTCAAACGATTTACCGTATCATGGGCGAGGCAGAGGTGAAAATTTTCGACTCCATTTTTCCAATTTTTCCAACTTAAAAAGACAATTTTTCTCGAAATTCAAAATTTTATTTTTTCAAAAAAAGGTCGCCGGTTTTTCAACATTTTCGACTCGAAATTGACTTTCTCGGATGAAAGAAGTTATTTTGTGATTATTAAAGGAGAGTTCTATTCGGTTCAGCCCTGCTTACAGTACAGAACAGAAAACAATACTTGAAAAATTAGGGGAATCAATTTAAGGGTTCTTAGAATAAAATATTTAAATTTTCATTATCAAGAAGAAAAGTTCAAAATTTAAAGTCTGAATTTAAAAAAAAAAAAAAAAAAAAAAAAGTCATTATAGTCACTACAACCACTTTTGGTAATTTTTTTTTTGTAAATAAATCTGCCAATGAAATGATTTATATGTCGTCGGAAACGAATCAAAGGTGGCATTACTGAAGGAACAAAGAACTCAAAATTGTCACCTCGATTTAATTTTCTTCTAATTTTTTCGGCTCAAAATGAATAAAAAAAGTATCGGTTACCAAAATCTTTTGACTTGAACCTAATTTTCTCAAAAAAATTAATTTAGTGATTTTTGGTGGTGGAAAGGCAAACTATCCCTCCCTTCCCTCGTCGACCCTTATTTGTTGCACAGAATGGATTACAATGGAAAAAAAATTTAAGAAAAATAAAAAGTTGTGAACTGTTTGTAAGACACCAGCCTTTGTAATTGCTAATTGGCATCGTAAGGGAAAGGGGAAGGGAAGTGAAAATTTTTAAATATCTATTTCATGAGAATTTTTTTCATGTACACTAGGGTGGTCCTTATTTTCAAGTTTGAGAAATTTTGCGTACCCCCCCCCCCCCCCCTCAAAGTTGTTCCTTTTTATGAGAAAAAATTCCCTATTTTTTTATTTTTCATTTTTTTGAAATTAACACGTGCCTGTAAGCCCCTCAATGTCCCTCATTATTCAAAATATGAAAAATACCAATTTTTATCAACATTTTTTAAAATTTTAATTTTTGTGGTCAAACTCCTCCAAGTAATTCATTATTCATGAAAAGGAAAATGTGTTTGTAGTTGTGGTAAAACCGTGGATAAAATTTATCCACATATTTCACCACAAGGAAAAAGTGTTTCCTGTGGTGGTAAAAACGTGGATAAGAATTATCCACATATTTCACCACATTAAAAAAGTCATTTCAGAGAAGGGTGAAAACGTGGATAAAAGCCCTGCTTCTACAGAACAGAAAACAATACTTGAAAAATTAGGGGAATCAATTTAAAGGGTTCTTAGAATAAAATATTTAAATTTTCATTATCAAGAAGAAAAGTTCAAAATTTAAAGTCTGAATTTCAAAAAAAAAAAAAAAAAAAAAAAAGTCATTATAGTCACTACAACCACTTTTGGTAATTTTTTTTTTTGTAAATAAATCTGCCAATGAAATGATTTATATGTCGTCGGAAACGAATCAAAGGTGCATTACTGAAGGAACAAAGAACTCAAAATTGTCACCTCGATTTAATTTTCTTCTAATTTTTTCGGCTCAAAATGAATAAAAAAAGTATCGGTTACCAAAATCTTTTGACTTGAACCTAATTTTCTCAAAAAAATTAATTTAGTGATTTTTGGTGGTGGAAAGGCAAACTATCCCTCCCTTCCCTCGTCGACCCTTATTTGTTGCACAGAATGGATTTACAATGGAAAAAAAATTTAAGAAAAATAAAAAAGTTGTGAACTGTTTGTAAGACACCAGCCTTTGTAATTGCTAATTGGCATCGTAAGGGAAAGGGGAAGGGAAGTGAAAATTTTTAAATATCTATTTCATGAGAATTTTTTTCATGTACACTAGGGTGGTCCTTATTTTCAAGTTTGAGAAATTTTGCGTACCCCCCCCCCCCCCCCCTCAAAGTTGTTCCTTTTTATGAGAAAAAATTCCCTATTTTTTTATTTTTCATTTTTTTGAAATTAACACGTGCCTGTAAGCCCCTCAATGTCCCTCATTATTCAAAATATGAAAAATACCAATTTTTATCAACATTTTTTAAAATTTTAATTTTTGTGGTCAAACTCCTCCAAGTAATTCATTATTCATGAAAAGGAAAATGTGTTTGTAGTTGTGGTAAAACCGTGGATAAAATTTATCCACATATTTCACCACAAGGAAAAAGTGTTTCCTGTGGTGGTAAAAACGTGGATAAGAATTATCCACATATTTCACCACATTAAAAAAGTCATTTCAGAGAAGGGTGAAAACGTGGATAAAATTTCTCCACATATTTCACCACAAGGGAAAAGTATTTCCAGTGGTGGTAAAAACGTGGGTAAAATTTATCCACATATTTCACCACATGGAAAATGTGTTTCCAGATGTGGTAAAACGGTGGATAAAATTTATCCGCATATTTCACCACATGGAAAAAGTGTTTAAAGTGGAGGTAACACCGTGGATAAAAATTATCCACATATATCACCACATAAAAAAAATCATTTCAGAGAAGGATGAAAACGTGGATAAAATATATCCACATATTTCACCACAAGGAAAAAGTGTTTCCAGTTGTGGTAAAAATGTGGATAAAATTTATCCACATCTTTCACCTCATAGAAAAAGTGTTTCCAGTTGTGGTAAATCCATGGATGAAAAATTAACCACATATTTCACCACATGGAAAAAGTGTTTCCAGTGGTGGTAAAAACGTGGGTAAAATTTCTCCACATATTTCACCACAAGGAATAAGTGTTTCCAGTGGTGGTGAAAACGTGGGTAAAATTTATCCACATATTTCACGTCATAGAAAAAAGGTTTCCAGTTGTGGTAAAAACGTGGGTAAAATTTATCCACATATTTCACCACATGGAAAAAGTGTTTCCAGATGTGGTAAAAACGTGGGTAAGAATTATCCGCATATTTCACCACATGGAAAAAATGTTTAAAGTGGAGGTAACACCGTGGATAAAAATTATCCACATATATCACCACATAAAAAAAAATCGTTTCAGAGAAGGATGAAAACGTGGATAAAATATATCCACATATTTCACCACAAGGAAAAAGTGTTTCCAGTTGTGGTAAATCCATGGATGAAAAATTAAACACATATTTCACCGCATGGAAAAAGTGTTTCCAGTGTCGGTTAAAACGTGGATAAAATTTATCGACATATTTCACCACATGGGAAACGTGTTTCCAGTGGTGGTAAAACCGTGGATAAAATTTACCCACATATTTCACCGCAAAGAAGAAGTGTTTCCAGATGTGGTAAAAACGTGGATAAGAATTATCCACATATTTCACCACAAGGAAAAAGTGTTTTCAGTGTCGGTTAAAACGTGGATAAAATTTATCCACATATTTCACCACATGGGAAACGTGTTTCCAGTGGTGGTAAAAACGTGGATAAAATTTATCTACATCTTTCACCTCATAGAAAAAGTGTTTCCAGTTGTGGTAAATCCATGGATGAAAAATTAAACACATATTTCACCGCATGGAAAAAGTGTTTCCAGTTGTGGTAAAAACGCGGGTAAAATTTATCCACATATTTCACGTCATGCCCCAAAAGATGGTTAGAGGTTTGGCTCCCTTGCTAAAAAAATTTGTAAACATGCGTTTTGTAGGTATTGTGGTGCAGATTGAAAAGCTACTGAACTAATTTTACTCAAAAATTAAAATCTGAGGAGGGAGCAGCAAAAACCCATTTTGGGGGGGCTTTGATCCACCGTAGGGGGATAGAAACAGGTTTGGGATGGTTGGGTGATTATATTGTGCCCAGCACTTGGTCTTAGACCATTTTCAGCAAAAATGGCCTGTAATGTCATTTTTCGCCGGGTTACGTCCTCGTATCGATTGTTTAGCTCGTTTGAATACCATACCGGTACCACTTATTTGTAAGGGAAGGGGATCAAAAATTTTTTAAAACCAATTTTCATGAAAAGGTAAGTAGTTAAAATGAGTTTGGCACAAAAATTTAAAATTTTAGTAATTTCGCTGTATTTTTCAATTTTTTTAAATTTTGGAATTTTGGGGGGCTTACAGGCACGTGTTAATATTAACTTTGGGGCCAAAAATTTCAAGGAATTATTTTCTCATAAAAAGGAACAACTTTGGGGGGGGGTACGAGAAAAATTCGAAAACAATTTTTTCATCAAGTATAAATAAGGACCACCCTAATGTACACCTACTCTGCTTCAACTCAAAATACAAAAAATTCTGATTGTTTCAAAGCCACAATGTCTTCCACCTTCCTAAATCAAGGTCAAAGGTCAAAAGCCAAAAGTTGAAGTTTAAAGGTCGGAGGTTGAAAGTCAAAGGTCAAAGGCCAAAGACCATGGGCGAAGGTCAAATGACAGGGGTTGAATGTCAAAGGTCAAAGACCATGGGTGAAGGTCAAATGTCAGGGGTTGAATGTCAAAGGTCAACGATCGAAGGTCAAGGGTCAGGGATTGAAAATCAGGGATCATATATCTGAGGTAAAAGTAATAGAAATATTAGTCAAACAAATTGATGTCAAAGTTCTAAATTTAGCTTTCCTTACATGAGAAATATTCCATTTACCGAATTGGTTCGGTGTAATTGATTCGTGAAGTTTTCTTTTAAATTATCCACTGAGAAAGTAAGTATTGCCCCAAATTAACCTCAAATTAAGTATGAAATGTAGCTCAACGCTCCAACACCTCAATACCACAGTTTCTCAAAATTCAATTTCAATTTCACGCTCAAAAATTACCATTTTTTAAAAACTTTGCAACACAAATGCTTTTCAAAAATTCTCGAGTTCATGCCCAAAAATAACCATTTTTTAAAAACCTTGCGATAAATGTTCATACAACATTGAGAAGAATTTCATTTTAAAATTCTTCCTCAAAAATCCAAACGTCACAATACTTCCGAAATGTTGAAATCCGTAATTGGAACTTCAAAAATGCCTCAAAATATCCAGGGATATCGTAGAATTTTTTTCGATTTTTCTTCCAAATTTTTACGACTCAAAACTTCGAATTTTTCTTCAAAATAGATAATCACTTTTCCATAGTTTTCAACTTGACCCCAATTTTTCCGACTAAAACAGCAATTTTGTGATAAGGGGGGGGGAGAGCTGTCTCCTCTTTTCCTCATTCGTTTCTGCTCGGCTCTGCTTGTTGCACCGAACAGAAAAAACAAATTGAGCACTCTTGATAAGGCATGAAACAAATTTAAAGGTTTAATTAAGTGGAGGGGGGGGGGGGGTGAATTTTTCAAATATCAGTTCAGAATATTCTCCAACTAAAGATGCAAAAAATTCAAATTTTTTAAATTTAAAAATATTATTATTTTTGCAGATGTTTTGATTCAAATTTAATTTCCAAATTTAATTTCTTTAACTAAAAATGTAATTTTGTCATATATATATTTGATAGGTTATGGTATGGTGCAAGCCCAACGTTCGGTCCGAGGCAGTTTTTTATGTTAGGTGGAAATGACCTTTATCTAGGTATTCGATCGAAATTTCATTCCAGGTGTGTAGAAGTGAAACAAAAAATATCATGTTTTGGTTTCAGTTTTTTTTTCTTAAATTTCGGTACTTTTTCCCAAAAATTTTTTAATATTTCAATTTTCAATCACTAAAAGGAATACGAATTCAGAAAAATCTGTTTCCAATGATTTTCAAACCAATACAAGTAAGGTTGAAAAAACAAAGAAGAAAGTAAAAAATAACTCTCGAAATGAACCCACAATTTTTTTTTTGGAAAGTTTGACATTCACTGTATTAGAAAAACTGAGTCCCATCAATTTTTTTAAAGAGTTGAAATAGGAAATCTCTAAGTATGTGATTTATACAATACATATTTCAAGATCAAAAAATCAAAAATCAAAATTTAAAATTTATTCAAATTTTTCATACATGTATTTACTAAAAGGTTTGAAAATACCTAGTCATCATTCAGTATTATTATGATTCAAATAATTTTCGGAAAGTAAAACCCGACATGAGAAAGTATTGAAAAAAAATTATGAATTCAAAATTACTCCTTTTGGTAATTTGCTTTCAAACGATTCGATTAGAAACACTCAACACATAATTTGATTACGAATACGACCAAGGTAAAGTTGAATGAAAAATTTGAACATTTTTTTCTACCTTCTTCAATGGCACAGACGTACTTTAGACTCTCACCTTAATCCAATCCAGATACGTAATTTTTCATCACCTCAACGCGTCAAACGCATAAAAAACAATCGACATAAATCAAACCAATAAAAAAAAGCAAATTGGTATCTAAATAAGCTCTTCTTCGCATTTGAAAAATAACACCATTCCTACCTTGAACACAACCAACGAGCTCAATTCGTACACGAAGCACTTGAAATACCCCAAAAAAATTCAATCACGTAAAAAATGCTAGCTATTTGTAAAATTCGAATGAATACATCAAATCGCAATTCGATAAGGTGCCTTAATCAACACTCTGATAAAAATTTTTCCCAACTATCGCTCAACCGAGCATAAACTGACGGACATTTCAACCATAAAACCTACGTATGATATTTTTTTTGATAATATTTTCCACACCACCATGTTGTAGTACCTGCGACGATTATACTTTAAAATAAGCTGATATTGAAAGCCATCCAGTGCGCGTCATTTTGAATACGAGTAAAAAAAATCTACGACGCTCTGGACCCAATAACCTTGCACAAAATATACCTTTTGTCACATAAACATCTCGGTGAAGTATTCCAATAATGCAAGCAATGTTGGAACTATAAAATGGAAAAGAAAACCTGCGTCTGGGCACCGAATGCTCACAAATATTCCAACACCGTTGTCATTTCGCAGTAATTTTAAAAGTAACGGATACGAAGAGTACCTCGAATTCCGCGTTAGCGTAATTAGCAAATTAACAAAATAAATACATTGTGTATGTAACGCGATTAAATCGAAACAACGTACCAATTAATACGAATTACAAACGCTATCGCCAACTTTATTAAACAGATAGTACCAAACCGAGTTGTAATTTTAATCAAATTGACAGAAAAGAGCTTTTAACCGGTTTATCAAAGAGCCCACGCGTTACGAGCCTCGAGCAGTTTAACAAATGAATGGGTACTTTTTATTATCAATTTAGGATGTGCCCTTTAGTTACGTCGATAATGACGCGAATTTTGAATAAAATCTGTATGCTATTTGCATAAAGTGAAAATTTCTCATTTTTTTGCTCCTTTAATTACTTATCTGGCTGAACTCGTCTGATTTAGAACAGAAAATGACATCATCGTACGAACAGGTATTTACATCCCACATGACCCCAATTTAACCCCCTTGGGAAGCCTTGAATGGAATAAATAAAATCTGGATTTATTTCATTTTATTTCTCATAAGTACTCGATTCCATCAAGGTTTATTTGGAAGTTTAGATTTTAAATTGTATGAAAAGTTCGGTTTCAAGTTCGAAGTTTCAAGTTTCAAGCTTTAAATTCTATAGGTATTTTAAACCAATATTTTAATTTGATATTAACAGAAACCTTGGAGTTTGAAGATCTTAAAATCATTTAATGTTGGTAAAAAAATGTTTAAAATTCGAGGTTAGAAAAATTTTTATTTGAAAAAATTTCGTGGTTGACAATGATTTTGAAAAAATTGAAGTATATAGGTGAAAATTAAAAAAAAATTGAGTTGAAAGAAATTATAACAAAATTTGAAGAAAATCAAAGTTGGAAAAAATTTTAAGATAAAAACTAAAAAAATTTTAAGACTTAAAATTTTTGATAGAACAGAAACATTTTTTGAGAAAATTTGAACTGAAACAATTTTGAGAAGTTTCAGCTAAAAAAACTTCAAGAGCATTAAAACTGAAAAACTGTTAAGAAAATTCCAACTTCGAAAAAATTTTAAGAAAATTTGGATTGAAAAATTTTTTGAGAAAATTTGAGGTGAAAAATTTTTTGAGAAAGTTTGATGTGAAAAATTTCCGAGAAAATCAAGATTGAAAAAAATTTTAAGAAAATTTGAATTGAAAATTTTTTTGAGAAAATTTGAACTGAAAATATTTTGAGAAGTTTCAACGGAAAAACTTCAAGAAAATTAAAACTGAAAAAATGTTGAGAAAATTCAAACTTCGAAAAGATTTTAAGAAAATTTGGATTGAAAAATTTTTGAGAAAATTTGAGGTGAAAAATTTTTTGAGAAAGTTTGAAGTGAAAAATTTCTGGGAAAATCAAGATTGAAAAAAATTTTAAGAAATTTTGAATTGAAAAATTTTTTGAGAAAATTTGAACTGAAAAAATTTCGAGAAAGTTTCAACTTGGAAGAAATTGAACCTATAGAGCTGGTCCTGGTATAACCCACAATCACACATGTAAATTTTCTTTACAACAAGTAACGTCTAACTTATGAATGAATTCCAAATTTCTTCAACTAAACTAAAGAAAACTCCCTCCTTCTTCAAGTTATTCAAGTTCAAATTATAATAGTAGAGGTTCAGTTTTAAGCCATCTCTGTTTCTTATGGTTTTATTTACACCATTGTAACACTCTAATCAACATAAAAAATTGTCTGCATCAGTAAAATTCAAACAAGACGTTTCGACCATCATTGTGAAAAAAAAATGCCAATCGGCAATCAACATGACAAAACATCAAAATAAAAAATGTATCCATAAAGGAAAAAAATTACGACAAATTCAATAAAGTACGCCCAGAATATATTTTTAAAAAATTTACAAATACACGTTTAATGTACAAATGTCATGTTTCAAAATGAGAAAGTAATCGAGGGCAGCGAAATAATTGAAAGGTGGTTTGTTGTAGCCATACTACCAGGTGAAAAAATTTCAATAAGAGAAAACTTATTTCGAAGAAAATTTACCTTAGGACTAGAAATTTCACTTGAAAAAAGTAAACGTAATACAATTTTTTACCGTAAACAAAACTGAACTTAAAAAATAACTCTTCAAGATTCGAAATACTAGTACATCCGTACAAATAAATAAACAGAAAGATCTATGCCTAAGTAGTCACTTAAAATTCTATAAAAAATACAATCTTTATTCCCACGTGTTCGAATGACTCCTCGTTACGATTTTTTGCAAAAATATCACACGTCATTTTGTTATACGACGAACAATGAAAAATAACACGAGGAATAGAACAGAGAACTAAAAATATTAAGTAAATATAACAGAAAGAGCACCTCATACGACATAAAAAATATTCATGCATTGCCTTGTTTTTAATAGAGTTCTGGAAAAATCTGAATTTTTACAAGTATTATTTGACCATTTCCAATAATAGAACTTTTTAAGTATTAGTCATATATGTAGTAGTTTAAGCATTGTTTATGTTTTATTCACATTGTATTAAGATAAAAAATGTCTGATGAACACAACGTTCGCCTATTTGAAAATGTCGGTTGAAAATAAAATAATGTTCAAAAGGAAAATCAAAATTCAATAAGTACCCAGAAAATTTTTACAATAGTTTAATCAAATCATTTAAAATGGAATTGCGCGTTAATTGTGTAATCGTATTCAAAAGAGAAAAATTATTTCGATTCCTTAGATAGAAATTTACTGAAAACAAATATATTCGTAAACAATGACTTATAACTTTCAAGATAAACTATAATCCTACAATAAATAACAAAAGACTAGCTAATTTTTTCTTAAAAATAGACTTATTCCGGTAATACTTTCGTTGATTTTTCTTTCACACCTGTCCGGAAAGTTTGTGATGCTTGCATCACTGTTTATTTTAATAGAATTCTGAATACGAATTGTATGTTGGATTTAAACATAAACATTTAATACTTGTATTGAGCAAATCGTGTGGTAAGGTTTCAATGAAAAAAAGAGAAAAATTTGTACACATAATTAAAAAGGGAATGTATCGAAATCGTAACAATTTCGAGAAATCCATAAGGTACTACATCGCATCAAGCGTAACAACCAAAACTTAGGGTATACAATAGTCGTAAAAAATAAAAGAGTGAGAAGCAAATTAGTAGTGTAGAAAAGAATTTTTTTTAAAAAAAAGAAGAAATAAATGGTCAACTGTAGATCAAGTATGTCCATTTGTAGATTTTTCGGCGATAAAAATCGCATCACCGTTTTCCTTTTTCCTTTCTCGTTGAGCTGAGATGAAATTTTTCAGATTACTGGACGCAGACACGATTGGCTTTTTAACTTGGGTGGGTTTTTTCACTGGTTTTTTAACGTTTCCATTGGCTACGTCGACGGTATCGTTGGATTGTTCTACGTAATTGAGGCTTTTTAATTTCTCTAATTGTTGGAAAGTTTTTTCGACTTCGTCTACTTGTATATAGATGGTTTCCCAGAATCCGCGAATATCGTCCAGCATGACTGGTTTACCGATGGTATTATGCTGGGTTTCGCTTAAAAATCCATTGAATTGTTTGAACTTACTGGTCCTTAATAATTGAGTTTTTCCTATGACCGAATGTATCTTTTGTACAATGTCTTCGCTGATATTCTTCTCGTTTTGGTCTATCTCTCGGCTCCACGTTTCGCATAAGTTTAATAAACGGTTACTAGTGTTGTCAACCATTTTCTTATAATTTTCAATGTCTTCGGTGGTCATTTTTACTCGAATCTTGTTACTGAAATGCCAAAACGAAAATACGCCGTGTTAAAATTCCTGTCGCAATTTTTCTATCTCATTAAATGACTTAGTTACTTAATGATCCGATACCGAGATCAAGACGATTACCGGCTGGAAAGGTAACTCAACTTAAACCACATAGATTAACAATTTAAACCAATACGTACTACCTTAACTTAGAATTAGCAATCACAAGAAACAAAAGGTATTTAAATTGTACAAGGCACTCGATACAATGAGAAATTTAATCACAAATATAAAATCGCTGGCACTTGGCGATTCGCGCGACAACCACAGCAAATGATACGATTTATCAAATATCAATGAATCGATGGCAAACGAAACAATAAATGAAACTTTGAAAGAAACGATTAAAATACTTTGAGTAACTCAAAACACCAATACGTCACAACGTTTGAATTAAAAACGATCGTAATTAATAGACCGAGCAATGTTCGCCACCCACATACTTTCTAGTATACTCTCCCAATTGATACGATTTTTATGTTAATACAACGAAAAATGATTTGATACAAACCTTTGTCCAGAGCAAAAACTACCATAAATCCGTTAGGCGCTTCGTATAAGATTCGAACGAACGCTGAGGCACTCAATGAACACACTAGAAAGTCGCGATGATAAAATTTTAACGAAATTTCATCAATTTAAAAATTTAATTCGCAGCATACTTAACCAATAACGGCACAATATTCCTTTTATCCATTTCTCAATTTTCAACGCACTCACACAAGCACACAACTAATCATAAATTTGTCATCACACAACGAAATACAATTCATGTTACAAAATTATACGTTTTATGGAGGTCCACAATGTTGCCAAATTTACCAATATATAAAAAAACAATCAACAATCAACATAAACAAAAGTTGACGCTACCACCAACCGCTGACGTCATCTTCAAATGGATCGTTGTCCGTTTGAACGAATTTATTTTGCTTCTGCGGCTTCTTTTCGGTTTTTTGATTCAGCTGACGTTGCAAAATGCGATTTTTTTGTCGTAATTCCACGATCTTATTCTTGGCTACGTTATTTTGACTTCGTAATTTGGTGTAGGCTAGTTTGAAGCAGCATAAGACTTTATAACAGCGTTTATATTTCGTGCTGAGATCTTCGTAATTGGATATCAGTTCTGAATACTTCTTCCGGTAAGTACCATGATCCCCTGCGATACCGAAATTAATTTTAAAAATTAAAAATTAAACGAAACAGAAAGAAGTTGTTACTGTTGTGGAAGTAGACGTACACATAGAATTTTCTTCTCTTAAATTTACTGGACTAGATTCTGACGTAGTATCGACAAAATCGATCGTCATGGTATTCTCAGGAGATGCTTCGGTACCAGACATTTCAACAGATTGGGTTGGTACCGATGAAACGGACTCGGACACTCTGACTTTAACAGGAGTTTGTTCTGGTAATTGTAGTACACGTATCGCTTCCGCATCTATTGAGTGAAAATTTTGAAACACGTGCCGAGAAAAAAACTCGAAAAATATGCATACCGATTTGAATATTATTCCGGGCACGAAGTAGAGCATTTTTCAAATCTGGACTGGGTTTTATCACTGGCCCTGGAATCAAAAATAAAATACATTTGAAATTGAAATTTATAAATAATTATAAAATAAAGTTTTAAATTATACCTTTAGATACTACGACTGTTGATTCTAGAATTTTTTTCGGTTTAGCGGGGGTTTCTGGTGGTTTTGCAGGAAGTGATTCAGCCCATTCGATAGCTTCAGCAACGAGTTTTTTCCGTTTCTAAAAATTGAAAAATAACACCCTCTAATACTCGAACAAGCACAGTTGATGAGTGAATAAAATGAATAATATAATATCGAACCGCGAGCTTTTCTCCTTCGGTTAAGTCTCTGTCTCTTCGCTTTCTGATTTTCTTTTGAATATCTGGGGGTAAATTTCGACAAGGAACGGCATCAGAAGAAAGCTTCTTTTTATCATCTCCCAATCCCAATAATTCAGCTCGTAAATCTCTTTGGTAATCTTCGGGTGCGAAATGATCCGAGCATACAGTACCTAATATGTACAGAGTTCAGAAATTGTAAGCAAAATAATAATTATATATTTTGTAATTTAGCTCTTTAGATGGGTAAAAAGTAACCTGTATCTGGATTGAATCGTTCTTTTCGGCCACATTTTCTCATCCATTCTCTTCGCAAATCTGGATCCTTTGGAAATCTAACAACGAATTCAACATGAGTCGTGGTTTATGAAATTTTTAAAATATATCAGAAATAAGCATTAATGAGCGGATTATTCAATTACCTGTGAAACTTGATTTCAGGACGAACTGATAATTTCGTTTTACCGGTATTTTTGCAAGAGGAAACACTACAGCAGGATCCTGATCCTCGAGATTTTTTTACCTGTAAATATAGAAGACATTAGAAATGATAAGACGGAATTTCATTTTCACTTCGAAACTTCCGCTGAGCTGGGTTCTGAGGAGTGTATCGAACCGTAAGTGAAAAGTTGATGATGTCCTTACCTCGGGTTCTTCTTTCTTTACGCTTTCCATTGCATAACCCGGGAAAATATACTTCCAGATATTTAAATTCTTTCACATAATATGACTGCAAATACGTTTCAATCTTTTGACCCTATCAGCTTACAGCTGATTTTTGTGTTGATTCTGAATGGCGATGTTGTCAAGTTGAACGGAAAATTATGAAAAAAAATTACGTAATATAACCAACACGTCAATAAGTCAATAACCGGTTCACTCCACCTACGCATTGCACGACGTTCGAGCGAAATTGATAAAATTGATAACAGGAAAATTGAAAACAAAAATTTTACGTTTTCATGAAAGATTTGAAATTTGAAATGAATGTCGCGTTAATAAATGGGTTTAGAAAAAATAGTAAAGATTCGTAATGCTAGAATTGGAAATGAAAAGGAAAATGGACTTTAGTCAAGAAAAAGATGACTTCAATCAAACTTTGAGTAAGTCGTACCGTTGTACCGTCGTACTAAAACTACCAGCTTTTGAAGAGAATATCTTTAGTTTAATTCTGATTTGAATTTTCCAGGCACTGCTAT
Organism: Pseudococcus viburni; assembly: GCA_033439095.1. NCBI lineage: Eukaryota > Metazoa > Arthropoda > Insecta > Hemiptera > Pseudococcidae > Pseudococcus > Pseudococcus viburni. The sequence goes on from JAVBJF010000271.1 coordinate 217,847, forward strand.
TGATCGTATCGAGAAACGTACCAATAGAGGCGAAATAGCTCTCGTCGATGGCTGTGAAAAATTAGCTGAAAAAGTTGAACCCGGCTATCTTATCAAATTAGCCGAAGAAATTGAGAAGGTTTTTATTAACACCACCAAAAATTATTAAAATTGAGATATACTGAGTGAAATCTAATAATCTATCATTTTTCAACAGGCAAACGATTTCGTTTTTCACAATGCTTGTGGCAAATTAAAAGTGATCGAAGAACAAATGATTTTCTTGAAAAGGCAAGCTTGTAAAGTACTAGTCGAAACAAAAATCAATGCGAAACTTCATTCGTTGCCGTGTAATTTTTCCAAAAAGGCTGGTCAGATTTATTCTGTGTATGAAAAACCATCAGGAGAATGTTACCTTTCAATGTTATCGCCTCAAGTACGTAATAATTACTTGGAAAATATCATTTTGCTCAATAACGTACGAATTTTGTTTATTTCATTATTTTATTTTGAAGGAATGGGGCGATACATGCCCGCATAATTTTATTGGATCTTACAAATTGGATGCTGGAATGACTTGGAATCCTGTTGATGAGTATTCTACTTCTTCTGCGTTACGAAAATGGATATCTTCAGATGAAAATAATACAATGATGATCGAATAAATTTTGAATTCCCTATGTAAGTTTGTGTATTTAAGATGTTTCTGTGTTTGGAATGATAAGTATAATACATGTTTTTTTCTTTTTCATCTTTGTCTACATATTATTTTGATTTTTCTGTGTTTTTGTGGTAAAAAATGAAATTTCGACTAAAACCTATAACTAAATAATGATGTAAGTATATTATGTACTCTTACTTCAACTCAGTACTCGATAGACGAACGTAGCAGTTTAAATTTTGAGAATATTCGAACGACCAATCTGACCCAGTTGAATACACAATAAGTAAGCCAAAATTACTGAGTTGATGATGATAATTTATTTTGAATAATAATTCAGAACAATATGTAAAAAATTCTTTGAATTGATTTTTCAATTCTTGAATCTTGAAATGGAAACATTTTTTGCTGCACCCAGAAATAGGTACTTCGCTACTTCCCAACCAAATTCTCAACTTTAAAAAAAAAACTTGTCTGGTTGTCTCTGTCTCTATGAAAGATGAAACGAACAAAAGTATTCGGACAAATCGGATAATAAATCCACGCCATTTGGACTTTGTTCTTAATCTTAATTAATTCAATTTCGCGAGTCAATGCTAGTCATCTCAGTCATCTGGTCAAAAATGTCAAATCAAAATCAAATAATCACAAATTTTAAAAAAACTAAAAAAAAACTGTACGATTAATAGGTCAACGAGCTTTCAAGTTGACCAACGTAATTTTTTGGAAAAAAAATTTCCTAAAGCCGAAAATCACGTTCGTACTACAACGAAGAACAAAATGTGCAATCGCCTATCGCCCAATGTGAAGATGATAGCAATCTGCGAAAGGTGATAAATGTGAAATGTGAACGAGAGAATGTCAATTAAAGTAATTAATTTTTGAAATAATTATTCGTGATTTTTGTATCATTAATGTTCTCCGATAACAAAATATTTCTCAGTAGGTATTGTCGATTTCAAAAACATGTGTTCTGCGTTCCAATTTTATGCTCAAGCTGAGTTAAATCCTCGAGATGTTGCATAATGTGAATACTATATAATTTCTGATCAAAAACGAAAGAAATAATGGAATTTGACAGCGAAAATAGTGCCATGGAGGAGAATTACTACGCTCGTCTCAATATATCCAGAGATGTAAGTCAGATTCACTCAAATTATCAATTTTCATAACGTTCGGTATTTAATCTCATCTCTTTTGTATATTTCCAAAGGCCTCTCAAGAAGAAATAAATGCCACTTATCGTCGACTGAGTCGAATGTACCATCCGGATAAACACGTAGATCCAGAACAAAAGAAAAAGGCGGATTTGCTCTTCAGTAAAATTAAAAAGGCTTACGAAGGTGTGCAAAGTGTTGCCTAATCATTTAAATTTGTTTATCTTTAGCTCTATAATGGTATAATTCGTTGCAGTTCTGAGTGATCCTCATCAAAGAGCGATTTACGATACCGTTGGTGTAAAAGGATTGAATACCGATGGCTGGGAAATCGTTCAAAGGACAAAAACTCCTCAAGAAATTAGAGAGGAATTTGAAAGGCTCGAAAGGTAATATAGTTATACGTTCACTGTCCTTCTACTTGTTTCAATTATTATTAATATCAGTATTCCGGTTTAGAGAACGAGTGGAGAGACGGTTACAACAACGTACCAATCCACGAGGCAATGTCGTCGTCAATATAAATGCTACCGATTTATTTACCAACTATGATGAAGAGTACGATTACATGTAGGTTTAATAATTCAAGTATTTGGTTTTTTGCTACATTTCGGGGTTCTAATTGTATTTTTTTTACAGGGATAAGTCATTTTTCCCCTCCATAGAAATCTCTGGGATGTCAATATCGCAATCAATCGAAGCTCCTCTAACGTTAAGAGATACGTTGACTTTGAATGGAAGTTTATCTACTCAAAATGGCAATGGTAATATGAAACAATCTTCTGACATCAGTATAAGTACAATCGGAGTGTAACGTTTTCCTCTCTCAAATTTCAGGTGCCGGTTCTTTCATGATCGCTTGTAAACGATTATTGGCTACAAATGGTTGGATAGAAGGTGAACTAGTGGCTGGAAATGGGCCCATTGCTTCAGTCAAGTTGTTTCGTACCATTACCAAATCTATTTTCGGAAATTTTGCTACTCGGCTCAAATTAACCTCTGGTGGAATCAAATTAGGATTTGTATCAAGTACGTAAACTATACTATTACCGGTGAATAGATAATTACTTTCATGAAATAAATTTACTCTATGTTTATTTGTCGATAGCTTTAGGAATGCCTTTAGATGTTCATACTCAAGGGTACCTTACGTGGAATATAGGATTCGCTTCTTCAATGACGACGATGTTAATACGTGACACGGAATCATCACACTCAAGTATTATGTTAAGTTTAGGCTTATCCAGTTCATTCGTATCAATGAACCATACGTGGAAAATTAATAAAGAAGATCTAAGGTTGCGTGTCCAATGCAAGTAAGTTAAATTCCAACTAGTATTATGAATATTTTTCATTCAAAATGACACCGAACGTGATTATCTTTACAGAATAGGAACTGTCAATTCAGTAGTCGAATGCAGCGCAGAAAAAAAAGTTTCTGAACAAAGTTCCTTAGGTGCAGCTGTTTCTGTTGGCATACCCAGTGGTGTTATTCTTAAAATTAGGTACGTTATCTTCAAGTCACATGAAACAATTCATAAGTGATGTTTATACTAATTGTTTTCTGTTCGAAAAGGATCACTCGTGCTCATCAGACTTACTTTTTTCCAATTCATCTATGCGAAGAACCTCGTTTAATTCCTTCAGTTTATGCCACCGTTACCCCGTTTGTCGTTTGGTTCGCTGTGAAAAAATTAATCGTAGATCCTTTCGTAAGAGAGCAAAAAGAAAAACATATTGAAAGACAGCGAGAAATAAATAAAAATAAGTAAGAAATCTTTGAGCCAGCTCATCCTGTTTTGACTTTTCCGTGTTTTTAAAAATTAATATATTCGTAGAATGGAAGAAAAAAGAAGAGAAGCAAAAGCAGCCGTTGATTTGATGAAAGCAGCTTATGATCGTATTCGTCGCGAAGAAGAAACCCGAAATGGCTTAATAATTTTAAACGCCTTGTACGGTAAAGAGGCTGATATTCTAGCTAGAAATGATTCTACCGCAAATCAAGACCTAGAAGTTATTGATGTTGTTATTCCATTACAATGTCTGGTTAAAAATTCCCAATTAACGCTTCACGACAGTCCCAAAGTGAGTATCAATTTCCTAGTGAAATTACTATTTCGCTTTCGCATGATGGTTTTCATCAATGTACTTGATTTTATCATTTTACAGAGTCAGTTATCAGGCTTTTATGACCCTTGCGTTGGAGAAGATAAAGTATTATATATTCAATATTTATATCATTCTCATCTCTTCGAAACCACGATCAAAGATAAAGAGGGTCTTAGAATACCAAAACAATGTAAGTAGATTGCGTGATTTTTCGTCATTGTTGCTTAGGGTCGAATTCTTGATAAATTTTGAATAGTAATTTAACGATCTGGGTTATGGTTATGTTTCAGCACATAGAGTAAATATTACTTGACCTCGAAGAAGAATTTCTAGTAGTGATATTACCACAATAACGGTTTTCTGTTCAATGTGTTTTGTAATTAATAGTCTGTTACGTAATAAATTGTTTTAGAAATGAGTTGTTTTGATTTACAACTAAGAAAAACATGTATAATTACAAAATTTGTTACATCTTACATTATATAACGAAACGGCCAACAAAATACATACAATAATCTAGGATCATCAGTTCAATACGAGCAATTATTCTTTCAGTAATTCTTCATTGTCTTTCTCCTTCAGTGTCATTATTCTTTTATATTCTGGTAAATCTTCGACGGTCATTTTTTTAGGAAAGAAAAGAATTTCACACGATCTGAGCAAGATGAGCGAACCAGTTGCCAGTCCAACGATCCAACAACATCGGACTCCGAATAAGTGCACGCGGTCGTATATTTTGGTGATTGTACTACGTTTCACCATTTTAACGGTTCAAATTGAACAAAGAATAAATAAATACTTGCGAAAGTACTCAGATGTAAATTTAATTGAAATTTCTCGCAAAATGTACAGAACTACAGAAGTAATTTCAATTCAATGTGTTTGACCATTGACCGTCTGATATAAAATGATAAGAATTTCCGGCGCGCGCCGATCTGGAAGCGTATGCCAAGTTATTGAATTTTTTTGACCTTGAAAAAAATGATAAATTGTTTTTTTTTAATATATCGGCCAAATTTTCAAAATTTGATAGAATTAAATTGAAAGATGAAAGTTTTTTTCAAAAAATTTCCAAGTTTTGAATTAAAATTTGGAAATAGTTGAAAAAATTGTAAAATTAAATTTAAAATGGATAAGAATTGAAATAAGCACACGTTTTATTTTCCCAATGTTGACACTGTAACTGATAACAACTCGAAAATTTTCGTGCGTGTTTTTCTTGTTTCTCGCCAAAATTGTTCAAATTTTAGTTGATTTTTCAACGAATTTTGTTGTAATTTTTCGTTTTGAGAATCTGAACATTTCATATATTTATACAGCTTTTCAATTACTCTAAACACAAGTGCTATACATGAGACAATTCCTCTGCTTCTTACTCGAGACTTCAGCTATTGGATTGATTGTGTGATGCGGAACAATCGTGTAAACTCGAAAAATCATTTCAGAAAGAGAGAACCACCGAAACCATCTCTAGAACGAGCAGACGTTTACGTCAACAACAAAACTAATTTCAAGGTATTGGTGATCATCTTCTAAGTTTCTCGTATTCAATTATAGTTATGTATTCTTCTTACAGTGCAATTTGGAAAAAATCGAGAAACTTTGGCTTGCTGGTGAGAACGTTATCGTAGTACGAGCTCTCGGAGCAGCGATCCCTCGAGCTATCAATTTATGCTTACAATTCCAAAAGAATCACTTTAACGTTCTAGATCTGGATGTCTCCACATCAACGGTACATTTAGTGGGTGAGTACCAGCTGCCAAATTGAGTTTTATTTTGGATTTAATCTACAGATGATTTATATTTCGATTTCAACCTGTTACGTAGATGATTTAGAACCGTTAGACGATGACCAAGATTACAAAGTAGCAACCAGATCGAACTCATCGATTTGTATAAAAATTCAACGAAAAAAAGGCCTAGCTGCGAACGCCGAATCATCTCATTAACTCAAGATGATGTTCACAGTCGAAGAATTCTCTCAATGGCTGGGTCTAACGCAGTTCGAAATCTTAGTTCAGACCATTTGCTTACTAGTGTTCACCGGATTACTAACTTATCACGTCGATTTCGTCAACAAAGAATTATCCATGTCGGAAATATGGCTAATATTTTCTCCTCTATTTGCGGCTAACGTAATTAACGCATATTTCTGCGTCATTGTTTTTATTCGTACTTGTCTCGAGAGAACTTTCAAGTCTGCTATATTTCGGGCCCTTTGGTCATCGACGGTTATCGGTATCCTAATGTTGTTCGAATACATGCTGTGTCAAAAACTAATCGGAAACAATTCGTTGGATACATCCGAAGTAGTTTCACCTATTCTTCTACTCCTGCAGCTACTGGCCGTTCGAGCTTGTCAAATTCAATGATAGGTAAGACTGAGATATTGAAAAGTTTATTTTATACGAAGTTCGTATGGACATGGAGAAAAACGTGTAAAAAATATAAAACTATTTTGTACACGTAATTTTTCTCGACTGCTTTCTCTTTTTGGCAGAGAGAGAGAAAAAAAATTGAATTTGCGATGCAATGGATGTCAAAAATAGACAGGTATTACGTTTATGTCTTTTCATAAAATCCTTTTATTAGTTGCTTAGCAACGGTAGGCTGAATTGTAAAAGCATCCATGTCCCATCCTTTAATTTTAGCACAGGATCGACATATTATTCGACATTCAATTACTGAAAATTACCCGTCGATCTCTGTCCAGATTTTATCCAGGTGATATTACACGCGTCAACTGAATGTTTAATTTAATACGTGAAGTGAATGCCTTTTTTTTCGACCTCGTTCTCTCTCCGGTTGGGTGGAATTTTTCTTGGAAATATTATTTCGTTTTTAGATATCAATCTGTTTCAACGTTAGTTTTATTTGTAATATTTTTTTTGTACTGTTATATTTTTCTGCCGAGCATTACTTTGATTGAAATAATGTGGGTGTTGTTGATGGATTCAAGGGTTTAATTTTGGGTTGAGTATTTATTCGAAATATTTTCCGCTTATCCTGGATCCTCTGAATATTTTTGAATATTTTTTCGGCAACTTTTATCTGTTTTAAAAGAGATAGCAATATGAGCAACGATCTTACTGTGTGGTTGATTTACTGAAATTTTTCGTTTTTCCTCTTTTTTGTCATCAATTATTTTTTTTAAATAAATTAAAATTAACTTTTGAATGATGTATTCGTAGTTACCGGATGTTTCGTTGAAAATTCCAAAACCGAAACTTAGCAAAAGTATGAATATTTGAAAATCTTCAGAATTTAAGGAAAATTTCCATAAACTCGAAAAAAAGTTCAACTTGTTTTAAAAAAAAGAAACTGTCGACAAATTCTATTTAAAATTAAAGAAGGCAAAACTTTGAAAATACGTTGAACTTCAGATGTTCAATGTACTACATTTATAAATTGTACATGATGGTTTTTTTTTGGCCCCAGTCTCGAAAGGGTGGAATAATTATTTCGTGAATGGGGAAGAAATATTGTTTTCATGATTATAATCGGGGGAAAATATGCAATATTGAGGAAGGGAAGTTTGAATTTTTCGACTGAAATGAGATATCAGAATGTATGCCCAATTTTTTTCTGTTCGTAATATTTGAAAATTTGTTAAGATTCTTGATTCGAGATGTTTCTACTCCAGAATAAATTTCTTCAAAATTTTATAAACTGGTACTTTTTTGTGTAGGAATGTGTGATATGTTTCAAAATTTTCAACTGTAGTTTCAAAAGACGTAATTTTTGGAAAAATATATTCATAAGTACATACTTATTGTGAAAAGGGATTTTTTAGAGCCTCAAATATTGAAAAAATATACTCGTACATTTCAATGACTAGAATTCTCATTTTTTTTGAAAATTTTGTCGTTGCTTCGCTCGAGCACTCGTTTACTTCTATAACGAAGATGGATTGAACTTGGAAGATGAAAAAAACTGAAGCTTTTCGTTTCGTAATAAATAGAAGAGGGAGTGTTTAAAAGGAGTTTGGAAAGTCTCAAACTTTATCTTGATGACTTGAAATTTTGAGAAAAAATGATTCAATGTAGGTTTCAAAATTCGGTTCACCCATTCTTCGCTCGAGCTCAAGAAATTTACCCGTTTTCCTAAATTAATTGATATTTTTAAAAATTTTGCAGCTTCAGTTTTTTTCTTTCAAACCTTTCGCTGAGGGAGAGTGTATGTGGTTTTCTTCCCTCTCCAAAGTTTAAAAAATTTGAAAAGCGAAAAATTGAAATGTTGAAAAAAAATTTTCGACCTCCTCTCCAAAAATTGAAATATTTTGAAAAATTTAAAGAGCGAAAAACTAAAATAAAAAATAGAATTTTTATCCTCCCCCTCCCCTAAAAAAAATAAATAAATAAATAAATCGTGAATGTTTGAAAAATGTCATACTAAATGTCTTGCATTTTCATTTTGGAATTTCGTTAGCCACCTTGTTCATCTATACTTTTAATATTTTGGGAATTACCATCATTTAACAAAATTACACTCAAATTCTTGAGACTAACCCTTCAATTTTAAGAGTTGACAAAAATTCATGTATTGGTTCAGTTAGGGTTGCTGAATTCCCAAGCAAAATATTCACACTTTAAATAGGACTAAAGGTACGAAATTGATGATTTTTTTTGAAATTCGTACCAATTCGTCAGCCATTATTTCAACTTTTTCTCATGATCACGTGATCATTCATCATGAATAATTTTCTAAATGACGTTTTTGTCGTGTTACACGAGAAAAAAAGACAAGAAAATCACCAAAACCGCAAGGTACTGAGTATGCAACCTTTACTACAGTTCGAAAGAATTTTTCGCACGCTTTTTCCATTCATCCAACTATGCACTCTTATTTAATACATATCAAATCGAAAGAAGGGCGAGAGATGGGAGGTCAATAGTATCATTACGTCATAAAACGTGATTTACAATTATCTTACGAAATAACCATCCAAATCGCGTGTTTAACCATTATCAACTTTTGTAAGTTGAATACACTCGCAAAACTATTCTTCGCAACCCCAACGCCGCAAAGAACAGAAACAGTCAAACAAATAAATTCGTCGACACCTCACTTTGACACGATACAACACCTAAATTCGGTCTGGGAATAACCCCGCTCCCTCTCGAGAGAAGTCTACCTCCTAAATAATTTTCACGCAAAAGGGATTTCGACGATTCAAGTTCGAATTTTTCAAACTCTTAAATTTAATTACTTCAATTGAAGACCTCACGGGAAGAACGGGTTAACTGAAATTTTATAGATTTTGCAGGAGAACGTTTTAAAGATAATGTTGAAGTGGAACTGAATAAAAATGGATTTTCAAGTTTCGTTTTGATTTTATTACTTTCAAAATGTCAATTAGAATCATTTTATATCGGCAAATATTGCTCAAAAGTTTTTTAAAAGCTTCAAAGTCACACAACACACAATGTGTTTGAACAACATTCTGAGAAGTTAACCCGTTCTTTCCGTGTAAGTGCCTCAATTAACCCGTTCTTTCCGAAAAGTGACACAGTTAACCCGTTCTTTCCGTGTTTTCTTGAAATTGAAATATTTTTTCTCTGAAATTAATCAGTTTTTTCCACCTATGAGTTATCTTTTGTTAAATTATGATTTTTTTTTCACGTTCACAACAATAAATCAACTATTTAAAAAACAAAAATCAGCTTTTTGCACATTTTTTTCTTTGTTTAGAGTAGTTAACCCGTTCTTACCGTGTTTTTAATTTCTTGAAAATTCTTTTTTGCTTTTATTGACAAAATTTGAAAAGTTCGACATTTTTCATATAAACCACATAAAAGTACATGGTTTATTGTACACAATGGCACAAAAAAGTCATTTTTGAAAAAACCCTCAATTAACCCGTTCTTCCCGTGAGGTCTTCAATTCTATTTTTTTCAAAACTGTATCCAATTTAAAAAATGTTCCATGAGTAAAATTTTTTCAATTTAAATTTTCTCAAAATTTATCCAACTTTGATTTTAATTTTTTTTCGGTTTCATGTTTTTATTATGTTTAAAATTTCCACCAATTATTTACTTATTAGGTTGGAAAAAATTTTGAAAAACAAAGTTGAAAATTTTTTAATAAATTTCACAGACCGACGTAGAAAATGCTGTTTGAAATTTAATGGTCGATTCTTATAGTATTTTTCGCATTCATCGCAAGAAAAATAGTAAAAAAAATCCATCGCCTAAGAATTTCCCACAATTTGAATTTTTTATTGAACTTTTTTTTTACACTTTTTGATAATTTTTGACACTGAAGTCAATTTTCTGAGCGAAGAAAAGGCTCAATAGAGAAAATGAATAGAACAGAAATTGTAGAGCGCAAAATTTCCTTTTTGTAGAGTCCAATCAGTTTTTTCATGGGAGGCTTAGCTATCGAGATAGGTATTTCAGTTGAAAGTTCTAATTTCAACTTTTATATTTTTATTGAAAACCTTATGGAAAAGAAATTTTACGATTCATCTTTTTTAAGGTTTGATTTTCCCAGGAAATAGATTTTTTGTGGTGAACTGCATTTTCAATACTTCTCATTTGCAACAATTGCAGTATCACAGAACGGCAATTCAACATTTTTTTCCTGCGTAATCGATTCCGATTAGTGATTCTGACCTACTTTTTAGTGCTGAAATCCAATAAATTATTTCAGTTTTTCTCCATCTCTTCAGAATTTCTTCCATTTTTAATTTTTTGCTGAGAATTTGTTTAAACTTTTTTTATATAACTTTTGACCCTTGAAGTCGATTTTTTGGTTAAAGAAAAGGTCCTAAAAAATGAATGGTACATAAATTGTAGAGCGTAAATTTTTATTGTAGCGTCCATTTAGTTTTTTCTTAAGAGGCTTAGTTTTTGAAATATTTTCAATAAAAAAATAAATGTTGAACTTTGAACTTCGAACTAAAATATTTCAATAGCTAAGGCTTCTAAGAAAAAAACAATTGAACTCTACAAAAAGGAAATTTTACGTTCTACAATTTCTGTTCTATTCATTTTTTTTCGTTGGACCCTTTCTTTGCTCAGAAAATTGACTTTAAACGCCAAAGTTATCAAAATGTTCTACAAAAAATTCAAATTCTGAAAAATCCTTGAGTGATGAAATTTCTTTACTACTTTAATCACCCATTAAAAACCAGCATTTCAGAAGTTTTAAAATGTCGACCAGTTTTCAATTGGAAAAATTTCATGTGTACATACTTACTTGAAAAAAATTGAAGAAAAATTTTAAAATTATTCGAAACAATTTAAGAGTTGGAAAAAAATCTTGAAAATAGAAAGTTATGAAAGTTTGAAGAAATCCAAGTTGAAAACATTTTTAATAGTTACTAAAACTTTTTCAATTTTCTCAAATTTTTTCAAACTCTAAAATTGTTTTAAATTGAATTTTTTTCATTTTTTTTAACTTTCATTAAATTTTTTTTGAATTTCTTCCAAATTAAATATTTTTTCCAATAATTTCAAAATTTTTTTTCAATTTTTTTCAGTTTTGAATTTTGTCTTAATTTTTTTCAATTTTGAATTTTGTCCAAATTTTTTTCAATTTTGAATTTAAAAAAAGTTTTAATTCATGTTTTTCAAAATTTTTTCCAACTTACTAATTAAAAAAATTTTAAATATGAAATTTAAAAAAAATCAAAATTGGACAAATTAAAAAAATTGTAGTTCAACTTGCTGGAAAAATTTCAATATTCTATACAATTTTTAAAAAAATTTAGAATTAAAGGAATTGAAAAAATTTCAGGAATTGAAAAAATTTCGAGTTTTGAAATAAATTTTGACTTTGAATCGTCGAAATCTCATTCGCGACAAAACGATTTAGGATCCAACGAGGGAACTAATTCGTCTACGATGATTCGAAAAGGCCACAGCGTAATTATTACATTCGACCGAATTTGCTGCAGTATTCATTCCGAAAACACCTCCGAGTGGGGTGGCGACGAGGCCAATGGAAAACCACCGCATATTAATCATGCCCATTAAAATAAACGAAACGAGCTTTTCAAAAGAGGTGGCTGGCGCTGAATAAGCAAAAGAAACCGCTATCGCTAAACCAACATCAACGGTACTTGGAGTTAATGAACCATCTAAGCTGAAAGCCAAAGTAGTGGTCATGATGGATGTATAAATATTATAATGCTGTAGACTGGAACCCTATTCATCTGTTTGACGCTCTGGATCGAATACCTTCGGTAATTACCTTCGGGATATCGTATGTAAATTTTTAATTAAATTCTCTCCAAAGAGATGACGATTCAACTCCAATATTATTTTCGCCAAATTGGTGAAATTCCATACCCATCGGATCTGCCTTTTTTGTGGAAAAATTTCATGGAAATTTCGTGGCTGAAAATTTACACGATGATGGAATCGAAAAGGCCGGGGGTAAATTGAGGTGAAATTTTACAATTGTATACAAGAGTAAAGTTTCTGGGTGGCCGGTGGCAGCATCTAAAGTTTGCTCGTTTTGCACCGCCGTTGAATTTGGAATCGCGCGGGCATAGCGAAATAATGCTCGACTGGTTGCTAATTCATACACAGCCCCCGGTACGCTGCTCGCGTCTAAGAGCCTTGGCGCTGCTGGTTTCCAAGGAAACGCATTTTGAGCGGAGCTTTTAGCGCATCAACTGTTGATTCTGCTCCCGGGGTTTTAGCATTATCGTTGATATTTAGTCGAATTTGGCGGTTTGTATGATCCGCAGAGTTTTCATCCTTGTACACGCGTTCGGGGTGTCGTCGATGTGTATTTTCTCGTCTTCGTTTCGTGCGTGTACTCGTACTCGCGATTAAACGTGGCGTTAATTCGGACGCGAAAAATTCATACCGAAGGAATTATCTGGCCATGTTTTCGTGAAAAAAATCGACTATTTTTTTTTACATGGATGTTACCAAGAAAAATGGTAAGTTGACGAGCGAGATGAAAAGAAAATGGGTTAATTAGGATGCGTCGATCGGAATGTTTACAGTTTTAAAAGAAAAGTTTTAATTTAGAGAATTTTTAATTCGATTTCACGCTGAGCTTTCGTACTCGTCGTTCTGAAGGCGACGTGGTTAATTTATGCAAATTAGAGGAGATTTTTTTTTTAAGCTCGATGTTTTTTTCGCCGTTCAAATTGGATATATTTTTCGCGTTTTATATTCGACAGTTTTTTCCCCATCCCGGAGGATTAGTAATGTGAGTTTTTTCATCTATCGTGTGACTGGGTGTTTTTTTTTCGGATTAGAACGTCGTTTTTTTATCGCGAAAATTATTTAACGAGTGTTGATGGAGATGGATTCATTATTCATGGCTCGAACTGCCAGCAATTAGGTATTTGGGGTGAAAAAAACAATAAAAACATGCCAAAATAAACATTTTATTTGGGTCTGTTTTCGACTATTTCGTTGCTTAATTTAATCGTAAAGTTGAATCTGTAATTATACCCCGAGTTCTTATTGTATTTCGACGATAAACAAAATAATCTGGTAATTAAAACGGCTGGAATCCTTTCTCGAAAGATTAAAATTTTTGTTGCAAGTTTTTAAGCTCGTAAATTGAATATTGTCTAATTCTGCCCACTTACAGAATAATAAGGGTGGAAATTCAAAGACGTTAATTTTTCTACCCCTTGATAAGTTTCGTAATAAGCCATAAGTCATAATCAGACTTTTCGAGAGAATTTTCCACAGGGTGTTCCATGAATCGTCTATCAAACTTTTTTTTTTTTTAGATGCAATTGGGTACCATTAAAAAAAATTTGAGATGAACATGCTGCTAATTTTGAAAATTGAAGGGGCAAATGCTGCTTCAAAAAAGTCAAGTTGAAAATTTTTTTAACCACGAGAATTGTTAGGATTTTGAAAACTGAACAAATTTTCACTTTATGACTTTTTGCCTAACTTCAAAATTGAAGGGGCTACAAAAAATTGTTCAAAAAAATTCTAAAAAAATAAACTAATCAAGGGAATGGTCAGTACGTTGAAAACTAAACAAATTTTCACCTTATGGCTTTTTGCCTAACTTCAAAATTGAAGGAGCTACAAAAAAAATTGGCCAAAAATATTCTAAAAAAATAAACTAATCAAGGAAATGGACAGTACGCTGAAAACTGAAGAAATTTTGTTCTGTAGACTTTTTGCCTAACATCAAAAATGAAGGGGCCAAAGGTCATTCGAAGTTGAGAAAATTTGAAAAGATTTTGAAGCACATTTATTTTGAGTAACCCGTAGCCCCTTCATTTTTGATGTTAGGCAAAAAGTCTACAGAACAAAATTTCTTCAGTTTTCAACGTACTATCCATTCCCTCGATTAGTTTTTTTTTTTAATTTTTTTGAACAATTTTTTTCTTAGCCCCTTCAATTTTGAAGTTAGGCAAAAAGTCACGAATGAAAATTTGTTCAGTTTTCAAAGTACGAAAGTACTATCTACTCCCATGATTAAAAAATTTTTTCAACGTGATTTTTTTTGAAGCAGCATTTGCCCCTTTAATTTTCAAGACTGACAACATGTTCATCTCGAGGGGTTTTTTTGTGGTACCCGGTCATGTCCAAAAAAATAAGTTTGGCAGACGATTCATGGAACACCCTGTATATCCACGTAGCGAATTTCTGGAAACTTTGATAGTGCTGAAAATTATACTGAACGTAGCTTCTATAGATCCTCGAGGCATTTCGCGTAATTCGTCTTAAATTAAAACGAATGTACGTATTTTACGAGTTATTGTTGAAAAATGACTTATTCCAGCTCCGGCTTTCATTTCGAATGAAAAATGCCTTCGTGTTCGTTTCCAAGCGGTGAAAAATTACCTGAGAAAAGATTAAAGCGAGGATGGTTGGTTATTTGGGGAAACGCAGGTGGACAATAATTACAGCGAGCTTTTTGGCGAAATTCCGAATCCCAAGAGGGGTTTGTGCATCTACAGCAACATCTTGATCTTTACGAGGGAATAATTTCCGAAGGTTGGGTTCGTGAACTTTGATAATGTATTTGAGCATTTGCTCTCGACTGCTGGGAATTTGAATGGTATCGACGGTGAGCTCGGCGAGAAAACAGGGTGAAAAATTACATGGCACGATAAACGACGAGCTATTAAAATATGATAATATATTCGCCAAATCCATCTTCCCTATTAGAGTAAGGGCAGGGGGTGGGAGCAGTAGTTGGCTCACGGTATGCTTAATGTTTACGCTATTTATTTCACGCCAGTTATGGCTCGGTCCTAAAGAGACGTGGCGGATGTACGACGAAAGATATCCGCTAATTTAATTTACCCCTTGATGGCGGCTGATGGATAATTTTTCCTCGGATCAGGCTAATGACTGAGAAGATGATATTGCTAAGTTGTTATAGGATCACGAATTATATTTTTTGTTGGGTTTTTTATCGAACAGAGGGGTTTCACGAGTGGGAGGAGAGAGGGTGATTAGAAAGAAATATTCGAAGTTGATAAAAAAATTTGTGAAAGTTTTGACCCGGCCTTTTTCTCAATTTCCATAGCTCGTCCAAGTTTCATTATAGAGATATCATTCAGAGTTTTTAATTTTTTTTCAGTTAACATGAATGAAAATTTTTTCCTTTATATTCTTTAATATTAAAAATTCTTTATGATGTTTCAAAAATACTGCCTTAAATTGGGAAAGCAAAGACCGAAAAAGGTAAAGGGTCAAAACTTCGTCGAAAATATTCTTTACCTATCTAAGAAAAAATAACGTTAAAATATGAATAAATTTGAATGAACGGGAAGAAGGAGCCTCGTGACGTTTTTTTTTCCATCTTGTGACGAAAATTTGTTTTTTAACTTGAAAAAAGACTACGAATAACATCTTTTTGTGCAGTTTTTCGTAATTTTTAGCCTCGAGGGTTACGAAACTGGCAATACCTTGTGTATTGGAGGATTTTACATAAAATATGAATTTTGAGCAATTTTTTTTCAAATTGATTGCTCTTTGCTTTTGCAGACTTTTTCACTTTGAAAATTTGAAATGAAGAAAAATAACACAAAGGACGTAGGAGTGTATCAAAATTGAAAGAAATCGTAATATCTTTCTATTACCATGAGATGAGATGTAATTTCGTGTAGAAGGATGACAACTTTCCTCAATTTTTACTGATATTAAAAATTCTTGAAAATATTTCAATAATAACGCCAGAAATTGGGAAAAGGAAAGAGGTCTGAAAAAATTGAATACACTTTCGGGTGGGATTGATGTAGAATATAAAATTCAAAATGATATTCCTCTTTTCAAACTTTCTTTTCCCAAAAGAGTGACCGTGATACCGTGAATTAATTTTTTTTGGGGGGGGAGGGGAGGATCATGAAGGCAATTCCAGTGGCGATTCCATAAAATGCAAAAATCAAGACCGAGCTAAGAGAATTCGAAAAATGACATGATTTTTTATACGAATCTTCCAAAAGTATAAGAATATTTTCATAAAAGTGAAAAATGAAAACGTATGATTATAAATTTGGGGTTTGAACGAAACGAGGATAAATTTTTTCGAAAAATCATGTTAGAAGAAGAAAATTGCTATTTTTTGAACATCTCGTATGTAGCTGGAGCACCAAAGCTACTATAAAGTTTCCCGTCATGGCTGAAAAAATACAAAAATTACGTTCAAAGCAGAGGCAATAAAATACGTCAAAAAGTACGAAAGTGTTGCCAAAAGAATATTCCACAATTTTGTCGAATTCGAGGTTTGAAATTTCCCAGATTTTTGTAAATTCTCGAAATGTTGCCAAATTTTTAGAAAATATGCTAACTTATCACGAAAAATGAATGCAAGATTTCCACCCCTCCCCCCCACCATTGTAACGTCTCCGGAAAAGAGAAGAGAGGAAAGAATAAAGGTGGAGTGAGGTTAAAAAATTTTTGATTTTTTTTTTCATCGAAGCACACAATTTTAAACTTGAAAGAAATTCTAAATGAGAACAAGTTTTACTCAGTTTTCAGTTCCTTTTTCTTTCTGCTGATTTTCTTGGCAAAATTCGAATTTAAAGGAGGTACAAAAGCAAACGTGTGCTGAAAAATGAAAAAAAGTTTTAAAATTCAAAAATAATGAATTGTGGAAATAAATACTAGATATATATTTTGATAACTGAACTAATTTTGTTCTGGTGATTTTTTTTGCTCAGAATCGAAATTCAAGGAACTTGGTTTAAAAGTTTAGGATATTTAATTTTGATATTTCATTTTACATGGATTAGTAGTCAGGAAATAGTCGAAATGGGTTTATTGGGGGGGGGGGGGGGGGGATCGAAAATTTCTGACCGAGATGGAATTTTTTTTACTCAAAACACGATTTTTCGACTTGCAATGAAAATTACCCCAAAAAAGGTCGTTATCGGTTTCGAAAATTTCTCAGCTAAAAGAATTCATTTTTGCCATTATTATTGTGGAGGAGGAGCAGTCTCCCTTTGCTTCCTGGATCCTGCTCTGCTTGTAGCTCCTAATAAAATGTTTTCAACTTTCAAATTCAGTCTCATTTATTTCCACGATTAATTTTTCTCCAATTCTTTTAATTTTAAAATTGAAACAGAATTCTTTCGATTTTTTACACTTTTAAACACCAATTTTCAAGTTCGGAAAAAATCATCAGAAAAAAAATAGATGAAATTAGACCCATTCCAATTTTGTTACCAAATTTCATACCTCCCCCCCCCCAACCATATTAAAATTTTGAAGATAGGGAAACTTTTAAATTTTTTAGGATTTTTCGTTTAATACCCATCCTTTTGTACCCCCTTTAACCCCTTTAATATTTCGAAGTTAGGCAAAAAATCATTAGAAAGTTGATTGAATTTTCAAAGCTTACCCGTTGTTTTCCTCAATTATTATTTTTTCTTTCTACGAGCATTCGGAACCCCTTCAATGTTGAAATCAGGCAAAATCAGTGGAATAAATTAGTTTAGCTTTTACCATGCTTCTCATTTTCTCAATAATAACTATTTTCCTTATAAGAGAATTGCCCCTTCAATTTCAAAGATATAGGAAATGTGTTTGTTTGTTTCTTTTTTCTCGTGTAATTCTCTGGATCGTACTTATTTATCCTCTGTTAGCACAAATTTTCTTTTAAAAAAATATGCACAGTTTTTAATCAAAAAATTAATTTTAGGAAAATTCAATTTTGTGTTGAAAAATTTAGATTTGTGACAAAAATTATTTCTTTTCGGCCTCTTTAAAATTTTTCCTCCAATTCATCTCTGGTGAATCTTGAAGTATCTAACCTAACTTAACCTATACTAAAACAGCCTTTGTTTGTGATTTGAGACCTTTTTTTTTTAAAGTAACAAAACTATAAATTTTTTTATGATCTATTCAATTTTTTTAAAGGATTGAACCAAATTGACCTACTTCATGAGTATGTTTCCTTGTAAACTAATAAAAAAATGTGTGGTTAAAATTTCGTGAATATTCGAAAAACATTTCAAGTTGTAAATTTGTTTGTTGAATTTAACCTTCGGCAACGTTTCAACCTCTATATAAAAAACACTCCCTCGATTTCTACAGCTTCATGTAAATCAGCTTTGATGCATCGTAAGTAGCTTCTAAAAAACATTTATTTAAAAAATAATCTCCCATGTCGAAGTTAAAAAGGATGATTAAGTTCTGATATAAAAATACGAAGCGCAGCAATTCAAACCCGACTTTTATCCTTATTTTTTCAAAATTTAAAAATCCCAGTATTAAAACTTCGATAAGTCTTAAAACTACGATAAGTTTTCCTCGTAGAGAAAAAAAAATCGTGAAATTCTCACCCACATCGCCGTTTTTTTAAAATTCCACCAAACTCTCGGCATACGAATTCTTCCAACTATACGTGATAGATTCCAAGAGTTTTAATTTCACTTTGGAAATACTTGGGAAACTCGATCGCTTCACCACCGCGTAAAAATTGAATCCAGCTGTTGTTGAGAGAACGTTTGTCAAGAAGTGACATTCGGAAGCCATTAATATAAATGCGTCTGGTAATAATTTATGGGATTTCGAATTTGATACTTCATTTCTCCGTGCGTTAGTTTTACAGTTACCTGAATTCTGAATTAATTATTCTTCTTGATTTTACCCATCTCTCATTCCTCTTTCTTATACCGAGGAAGAAGAAACCGTTGCCAAATTCGAGTACTACGTTTTATTGAAGTTGAAAAATTCAATCTTTCGTTGATCTTGTTAGATTACAAGTCTATTCCATTAAAAGTGAAAAAAGAGCGAATCCTTTATACTTCATTGCTTTTAATTCAATGTGTTTCTTATCTGCTTAAGGTCATCGAGGGGTTTTTATTTATTGGATAAAAGGTTGTAGAAAAAAATTCAACCATAATGGCAAAGATGTTTTCAAAATGTAAAAAATATTCTCGCCGACTATCGACTTTTGACGTAAGCAACGCGATTTACGTGCTGTACTTCTTTAGTCGAATTTTTTTCAAATAAGGAAGACGCTTTTCGAACGAGATTTTCTACATTTACGTGCGGTAAATTTTTTTTTCCTGAAATAAAAGATGATATCTTGGTCGTTTGCCGAGATGAAAGCTGTATGATATAACGGCTGCTTTTACGTGCCACAGTCACACGTATTATCGGAAAATATTATCTGAGAAAATTCCCAACGCTCGGTTGTAGGTAAAAGTAAAAGCGAGAAATTTGTCCGTCGAGTTGGTCGTTTCGAAACGCTAAACGTATAAAATACCGGTGTAAAATTTAATTTTTATAGTTAATCACGAAGAGGATAACGTCGGTATATCGTAAAATTTCATCGTTAAACGAACTACTAAAAATTAAAGCGTTATTTTTTATTGGCTAAGTTTTATTCCGCACGTAACTCGGTGTATGATAAGTAGAGTACCTATTCGGGTTACAAAAAATGGTGTTTTTTTCGCCCCAAGATAAAAGAAAAGAAAAAGGTGTAAAATCAAACGAGAAAATTTTATCGGGTTTGAAAAATTCATTTTTTTCAGTTACCTCGTGTTGTAGGTTGAAATCAAGGTGACGCGTGTGGTTTTTTTACTATTTTATATGTACACGATATGGATGAAAAAAAAAGAGAAATGTGAACTATATTAACATTATTTTTTATAGGTGTACCAACAACGTTCGAATATTGGAACGGATCGTCGCCTACTTTATTCCTCGGTAATGGTAATAGTTCGTGGATCGGAATTGACTTCCAATGGTTGATCCCTTTGGAAAGTATACATTCGAAATTAAAATGGGTTTTTTCATTTCACGCCTACTTCTTCGGTTGTACATTTTTTATCCTAGCGTTTTATACATTTTCTTCCATTTTAAATATACGGTAAGATACGTATTGTAATTTGTATTCGTTTTTTTTCTCTCTTTCTTCTCGTAGACGTATATTTTACCTCGTTCTCGCTTGCTTGCGCTTGTATCGTGTATATTTTTTGCCGAATTTTCTTATTCGCCCGTCGGTCTGTCAGAAAAGAAATGGTCGTTTCATTTAGGTGGCTTGTAGTAGAAGTGTAGGAGTTTTTTTCGACGTACAATTGTAGGTACTCTTCTATCTTGGAATCGGTGTGAAAGAAATGAGGTTGAATTGAGAAACCGGGCTTGAAAGAAGATTAATTATTTAACTGAAAGAGTGGTCAATCTTTCACCTTTTTCAGCCTTCGAATACTTACGTCATCGGTACGGTAGTTAAGTTCTTTCTGAATAGAACCAGGTGGCTGTATGTAGGTGTTTTTGACGCTGAAAATTTCAAAAAAAGATTATTTTTGAAAAGTAACTTGAATTTTAAGTTTTCTTCCCGCTATTTATTGGGGTTGGTAACAAAAGAATTGACGTAAAATCAGTGTACTGTAAAACAGCTTTCGTCGTAGAGCTGAATTTTTTTCATATTAAATTCGAGGAGGGGGGATAAATATAAATTAAAGAAATTGAAATCAGTTTTCTGATATTTCGATATATTGGTATTTTAATGAAATTGTCCAAAATATTGGCTCTAGATAGGTAGGTACCAATTTTGACCACGACTTCGGGTGTTTTGAATTCTTGGTGTACGTCTGATAAAAATCGAAATTTAACAAAATAAGTACCTATTTCAAGTTAGTTCGACGAAACGAAGAGTTAAGGAAGAGCCCGTTCCCTCGAAGATGTAAAATTACGTTTAAAGCTGAAGGACTGGAGTTTAAGTTGAAAAATTGCAAGTATAATGGAGGCCAAAAAAAAGTATAACCTTGAAAAAAATGAGGTATTCTTAGTCGAAAAACGAAAGTTGACAGATGAAAATGTTTACATTTAGGTGTGATGATAATTTTCCTCTGATTCACTAATCACTTTAACTTCTTCATTTGCATCCAACTTTGAATCTCAGGAAGAATTTTTGTATTTTTTTCGAAGATTTTCCAGGAACCATTGAAAAAAATGCAAACAAAAATAGAGGGAGAAATAATAAAAAAATATTTTGTGTATGGTACGTATAAAAAACGTGAAATTTTGGTTAGTCGATACAAGGTTACTCGTATGGTATGATAGTGACATATTTCATGGGTACCTTACGATTTTGTCTTTTCTATTCCAAAATGTTTTAAAATTTTCTTTTCCAAGTGCATCATGAGAGGGAAATAATTTTGAAAAATTCCTGTCATTGTAATTTTTTTAAATTTCGTGCAATATTAAAAATTATCACATTTTTTAACGACGACGTCTTTGTACGGAAGAAAATTTCATCAAATTTTGTTTGAGTCGCTATTTTTGATCAGAAAAGCTATATTTGATCTAAAAGTTCAATTTTGACCGAAAGAGTCAATTTTGACCCAAAAAAGCCATTTGTGACACAAAAAGTCAATTTTGATCAAAAATGTCTATTTTGACTAAAAATGTCTGTTTTGACCAAACTTCATTATTGTCAATCAGCCAAGTATTTTTCGCGATTAATTTCATGGTGTGACGTCACCTTACCAGATTTGACCACATTCCCGTTTTTGAACACTGCGAGAAAACGCAACTTTCAAAAAATCATTGCGAGAGTTCTAATAGACCAAATTTCTTTTCTTTTTTTTAATCTTCATCTTTTAATGTCTACTTTCGATTTTTCATGATTTTTTTTCAAAAAAAATTCGTGCAACTTGTCCATTCTGACCTAAAAATGTCAATTTTGACCAAAAAGACAATTTTTACCGAAAAGTCAATTGTGGCCAAAAATACAATTTTGACTATAAAAGACAATTGTAGCCAAAGACAGTTTTGATCAAAAAGTTAATTTTGATCTAAAGGTTATATTTTGACCAAAAAAGCCAATTTTTGACCAAAAAAAGCCAATTGTGACATGGAAAGTCATTTTGACTAAAAATATATATTTTGACCAAAAAACGTCAATTCTGACCTAAAATATCAATTTTGACCAAAAATACCATTGTGGACAAAAATTACAGTTGTGACCAAAAAAAGCAATTTGTGACACAAGAAATCAATTTTGATCAAAAATGTCTATTTTGACTAAAAATGCCTATTTTGGCAAAAATGCCTATTTTGGCAAAAATGCCTATTTTGGCAAAAATGCCTATTTTGGCCAAAATTGTCAATCCTGACCTACAAATGTCAATTGTGACCAAAAAACAGTTTTGATCAAAAAAGTTGATTTTGATAAAAAAAAAGCCAATTGTGACACAAATAGTTAATTTCGAAAGACAATTTTGGACCAAAAATACAATTTTGACCAAAAATACAATTGTGACCAAAAATACAATTTTGACCAAAAATACAATTTTGACCAAAAATACAATTTTGACCAAAAATACAATTTTGACCAAAATACAATTTTAACCAAAAATACAATTTTGACCAAAAATACAATTTTGACCAAAATTACAGTTGTGACCAAAAAAAGCAATTTGTGACACAAGAAATCAATTTTGATCAAAAATGTCTATTTTGACTAAAAATGCCTATTTTGGCAAAAATGCCTATTTTGGCCAAAATTGTCAATCCTGACCTAAAAATGTCAATTGTGACCAAAAAACAGTTTTGATCAAAAAAGTTGATTTTGATTTTAAAAAAAGCCAATTGTGACACAATAGTTAATTTCGAAAGACAATTTTGGACCAAAAATACAATTGTGACCAAAAATACAATTTTGACCAAAAATACAATTTTGACCAAAAATACAATTTTGACCAAAAATACAATTTTGACCAAAAATACAATTTTGACCAAAAATACAATTTTGACCAAAAATACAGTTTTGACCAAAAAGTTAATTTTGATGTAAAAGTTGAATTTTGACCAAAAAAAAGCTAATTGTGACACAAAAAGTCAATTTTACTAAAAATGTGTATCTTGACTAAAAATATCTATTTTAACTTAAAAATGTCTATTTTGGCCAAAAAAACAATTTTGACCAAAAAAGTCACTTTTTGATCAAAAGGAACGGTGTTATCCAAGAGAACAATTTTTTCCAAAACTCATTTTTCTGATAAGAAAGTAATATTTTTTCACCAAAAATTACAATTTTCGACTAAAAAAGAATTTGACCAAAAATACCTGTTTTAAACCTAAGCATATTAATATTTTTGAAAAGGTTTCAGAAAACACGTTTTTGTTTCAAATGACATTGTGAGATTGAAATTGGTCATTTCATCAAAGAATTATAATTTTTGACCACGTACATTTTTGACAAAAAATGGCAAGTTTGACAGAATAATGAAAATACTCTTTGACAGTAATGTCATTTTTGACATAATTTTTCTCGTTGATTGGAAAAAAATTCCAACCAATATTAAGCGCATAGAATCTCTCCCAACCACAGGCTGTGAAACCTTATAGTAAGTAATTAGCTAGTTACTTTGTGTACCGAATATTCGAGAATGGTTTGAAAAAATTAAAAAGTTTTTGATGCAAGATAATTTAATTTTGTAAACCATGAAGGCAATTTTTGAAAAATTCCTACAAAAAATCTTTTCACTTTCAGAAATTCTCAAAATTTCCAGTCAAGTAAAAAAAAAACTCAACTTGGAAGAAACATTTTTTGTGAAAATGGACAGCTCTATTTTATTTGTCAATATACATGTTTTTTTGGGGGGAGGGGAGTATATCTCATTCAAATCATTTAGAACTCCCCCCCCCCCAAAAAACAGGTACTTCAGGAAGGATACAAATCAAATACTAGTTCTGAGTAAAAAACGTGCCACAAAATTCTTCTTTTTTTTTGCACCTTATACTTTAAATTAAATAAATAGTAATACATACCTATTGATCAGTTTTTTGCATGAAACCGCATTTTATTGTTTCACTTTTTGTTGATGTGTTGGTTAAAAAATCGTACGAGACACTTGAGGGCTCCAATTGCATATTTGATTTCATATTCGTACTCAGAATAAGGTTCGACTTTAGCGAAATCGACACCCATAGTGCCTACCTTATAGAGTCAAAACTGGAGGGGGGGTAAGGACCCTAAAATGGGGTTCCAAGAGTTCGAGTCCTTTGATTATGATTTTATATCGATTTTAATATCAGATTCTGTGATGAACTTCTTGTTTGTTGCTACTGAAGTGCATGCAACATAATACAGACATAAATTTTCATTTTCTAGTGCTCAGGGCGTTAGTTTCAATTTTTTTTACCAAGTTCCACCACTTTAAAATTTTTATAACTTTTGTGGTATACTTATGGATAAATATGGAAAAAAATCCCATTGCACCTTTTACCCTTCATTACAAAAAGGGGGTTCAAAATTTTCAAAAAAGCGTACCTTGGCGAAAAATTGCCCAAAAATGTTGAAAAAATCTCTCAAGGTTCCTCTGACTCTTTAGAATCTATCCACAAAAAACACAAAATTTATATCTATATTTGGTGAAAAATTAAAAAATAGATATTTGGCCCCCCTCCCCCCCAAATACTTCATCTAGGAGTCCAAAATTGTTGTCAAAATTATTTTCCAGAGAATAGGCGATCCTTTTGGGTTCGGGACGGTCGAAATCGATTTCAAGGGCAGATTCGTCATATTTCATTAGCTGTATTCTTTCGGAAAATAGATGACCCTTTTTTAAAAATTTACGGTTTGACGACAAACAATTTTAAAAAATTGAAAAAAATCCATTAAAGTCGAAAATTTTAAATTTTTGTCTTTCAAGTCATTCTAATTTCGGTTTGGTTCTCATAATAGTGATCCTTTTTCAAATCGAATTATTCTTTTGTCAGAAAGTTTTTCAACTTCAGATCTACACATAGATAATTTGAAAAATTCAGCCTCTTGTTAGGTAAAACTTCTCGCCATTTTACAACAAATTTGAATTTTCTCGTTTCGAATTGATCTCCGATGCTGAAATCTCGATTACCTGAGATTTTACATTGATCTTTCAAAGTACTAGCTACGTATCTGATACCCTCCATTTTTAATATTTTCTCATATCAACGTCAAAATAATTTCACAGCTTTTCTCGTCGAAAATTAAATAACATAAGACGTTGAAAATTCGGCTGAAAAAGGCATCTCGGTTGTTATTCTTTACTTTGCGAACAAAACCACGAATCGTTTTCGTTAGCGGTATGTAAAAACAAACAAGAGAACCGAAAATTACGCTCTATAAGTTTCCATTTACATAGTCAGACTCAGACATACGCGGAGCTACACGCACACGTATTTTCTTTAAACAATATACCTACGTACTTTGTATACATCTATGATATAAGATCAGGCCAAGGTAGCAGGGTTAATTAAACGCTACGATTACAAGTTTTACAACGATAAAGTTCACACGGGTGGTCGGCTGTATAACACGCGATAACTTGGCGCGCGCTTTCGTCGAGAACGAATAAAGGCTGGAAGAGGAGAAAAGGGTGCTATAAAAACATCATCGAGTATATAGCGAAGAATAATAGGGTTAGCTTTAAAACGCCCCATGTATACGCTTTGTCAATTAGTTAGACGACGGAAATTTTCATCGATATAGGAGCTTGGCGCAATAGAGATAGAAAGACGATACCGATGGGGAGGAGAGGCATCGAGGAAATCGTCGCTCGTAGCCTACCGTGTGAAATAATTTATAACGAACCGCCATCGCCAGCAGCAAACGCACAGATAGAGGTAATACTCGCTTTATGGAAAAAAATGACTCTGTGAATATGGCCCCGGCTCGAATTACGAATAACGACCGTTTTCCATTAAAATTCGCCTCGCCAGTTTTTTGAATGACATCAGCGACGACGCGTCGAGTTGGCTTGTTGTCAATTTGGAATACGACGAGACCGACGCGACGATGACAAGAACCCCTTTCGCATTTTCGGCCATAAACGTATTTAGACGATAATGTATCGCTGGCGATGGCGGAGGCCCTTCCCCTAAGCCATCCATCGCCGACGATACCAGTTTATTGAACCAATTTATTATTTTATCGCTTGTCATCGCGGTTTAGTGCGGCTTTTCACGTACCTATGCCTATGCCAAAGGCTGATAAATGCGTAGGCATTTGCTAGATTCGCCATCCCCATCCAAGCTCACCGGTAATTTTATCATTTCAGATCTCAAATTTCTAGAAAACGTTTTATGTCCGGGATAAATACTTTTTTATGTATATTCGGCCTTTCCAGAGCTGCGTCATTGTTTATTGATCCGTACGGAAGTTTGAAGGTAAGTTTTTATACGTTCGGGTCACTGTGGTTTTTAAAACTCCTAGACTCTGACTCGAGGTCGGCGTCGCCAACCGCCGTAGAAACTTCATCTGTGGCGTTTTTTTCTTCACGATCTCGAACGGAGCTCGTTTAATGGGGATTTTTCCTCAGCACAGCGTGAGACTAAGTTGGAAAAAAAAATCAACTTTGACAATTTATTCGAACTGATACGTTCAATAGTATACGGTATAGTCGATACGTTTCATCCTTTGTTCTGTTCGAAGAGAAAAAAGGCTCTTTACAAATTTCATAAATGAGCTTTCTATACTTCAAACTTTATCCAGTATTTGCGAATTCGCAAATACGTTCCATATTGACAATTTTCAATTTATATTTGTTCGTGTTTTTTTTTTTCATTCGACGAAATTCATTACTTATGAAAATTGAATAACAAATAGCGATTCTTTTGCCTACGTTTTTTACTGTTTATTTGTTTTGGAAAACGAGAAGTTTTCACGAAGCTCGCGAAAAGTTCAAATTTGACATTTACGCCGATGGAACGAACCATTAAGCTGATTAGTTTCGACGTTTCGAAATTGTAAAAATGTTCGGCGAGAAGAAAGCTTTTGAAAATGCATCGACGAGGTATTTTTATATTCGGCTAATTTAGATCCGGTAACTTTGTTTGTACGCAGAGGCCCTCCCCCAAAGCATTTTCCAGTTGGAAAAGTTGGGTGAAGTTGGCAAAAAGTTGGCAGAAAAACCCGAGTGATAAAAATTGAGAAAAGTTGTGAAATATTGAAATTGAAAAAAAAACAATTTTAAAATGGCAGTGTTGTAAATTTTTCATTAGAAAATTTCGTAGGTATCTATATGAGATTTGTTAGATCAGTGACGTACCGATAGGGGGGCTAACTTCCTCCCCCCTGAGGAAATTTTTTACTTGTGAGTTGGGAAAATTGAACATTTCAACCCATCAGTTGGGAAAATTGGACAGTTTGGATTCATTTTTTTGATGAAAAATAATAAATAAAATGGTTATTTTAAAAGTTGGAAAACAACAAAATTTTCATTTGTTCCAACTCAAAATTCGTAACTTTCCCGACTCGAAAATGGTAAATTTCCCTACTCAAAATTGGTTATTTTTCCAACTCAAAATTGGTCATTCTCCCAAGTGATGAGTAAAAATGTCAGTTGGGACGATTGGTATTCATTTTTTAAATGAAAAATGAATAAATAAAATGGTTACCTATTTTAAAAGTCGGAAATCAACAAAATTTTCACTTTTGAGTTGAGAAAATTAGTCATTTTCCCAACCTTTTCCAACTGAAAATTGATCATTTTCCCAGCGAAAAATTAAACCGTTGTAATAAATGTTTTTTTAGGAAAAAAATGATTAATTATCTTGCATTTTGAAAATTTTCACTCGTCAACCAAAAAATTTTTATATACTTAGTTGTACTTGTAATTTAAAAGAGATTTTTTCACATTTTTCTTCAAAATTATTCCAAATAATTTCATTGTTTTTGTTCTCCTTAAAACTTATTTTTGATACTTGAAAATCCAATTTTTCAAAAGCTTTGGCTTCGCTACGCTCGGCCATGGTATATTTCTGCTTTATTAATCATTTCAAAATAGAAGCAGTCGATTTTTCATTAAAGTTTATTCTTCCAAAACACTATTTTATTGCACATTCAATTTGAGATTTTCTAAAATTTTCACCCTCGCTTCACTCGGGCTAAATCCATTTTTTTTCATTTTGAAAAATCTAACTGTAAAGTTTTTAAAAATTATTTCATTTAAACAATTTTAATTTTTCTAAAACTTGATTTTAGAACCTTTTTAATGAAGTAACTTCACGTTTTGATTTCTAAACATGATTTCAAGTTATTAATTTTTCTCAAAGTTGATTTTGATTTTTATAATAGGTATATACTTTCAAGTTCAACGAATCAAGTAAGATATATAGTTAAGCAGGGTCTCACCTAAAGAGGCAGAGGGCAAGTAAGTCCTCAGAACCAGTGTTGCCAGAGTTAAGGATTTATCCTCAGATCTAGGGATTTTTAGTATCAACTGAAAAATTTGAGGATTTTTTTAAGGATTTTTGCAATTTAGGGATTTTTTTGAGAATTTTTAAAATGTCAGTAAATTTAAGATTCATAGGCATAAATGACAAAATTGATACGTTATTTTCCTTTAAAAAAGCAGTTTTTCGAACATATAAGGTATTTATTGTCGTCCAACTAATAAAAAATCATATGAAATAACGAATTTGAAAGAAACCATAGGTCACATGCCGTGAAAAAAACAAAAAATTAAAAATTGAGGATTTTTCAAGGATTTTTTGTCTTTAGGTATAAAAATTCACGTACCGTATTCCATGAAAAAAGGAAAAAATGAAAAATTTAAGGATTTTTTAAGGATTTTTTGCCCTCAGATTTTGGCCTGTAGGCAAATTTCTCAAATTTGAAGATTTCTGTCATTTTTCCATCTGGCAACACTGCTCAGAACGATTTTTTTGAGGACCTCCTTTCAGAAATCATAATCCAAGTCTGAAATTACTCCCAAAATCACGATCCAAATCACAATTCTTCAACCCATCCCTGAAATTACCTCCCAAATAAAAATTTTTCAAAGACTTCGGCCTCGCTGCGCTCGGCCTTACTGTATTTTTCTTTTCATAATTTTAAAATACTTAATTCAAGTCCTACAAAAGTGATTTTTTTCGTATTTTTCCTCAAAATTATTTCAACTACTTTTATTACATTCTATCTTCTTAAAACGCATTTTCGATGTTTAAAAATTAAAATTTTCAAAAGCTTTGGTCTCGTTGTGCTCGGCCTTATCATATTTCTTTTGTTAAAGTAAAAGCAGCCAATTTTTCATTTAAGTTTATTAATCCAAAATATTGTTTTATTGCACCTTAAATTTGAGGTTGTCTAAATTTTTCGCCCTCGCTTCGCTCGGGCCAATTTCATTTCTCTAATCAGTTATTCATATTAAAGCTACGTTAAGTACAAAATATTTCTTATTAAATTTTAAATTTTCTTGAAATTTTTCACCCTTGCTTCACTCGAGACAAATAAGACAATTCCAAAGGGGTTTTCTTTTTCAATGAAATTGGTAAGGGAAAAAATTCGAGATTGTAACATTTTTTTGTTATTATTATTTTTTAATCTGTTTTTATATGTACCAAAAAAGTGGTAATTTCTATTCCTAAAAATTTTTTTAATGAATATTGCTTCCGCAATGTTTTGAGAAAAATTAGCACCGGTAAAATTTTTAAAAAAATCAATTGGCAAATTTGGAAAAATTAGTTGGCAAATTTAAAAAAATTAGTTGGATAATTTGAAGTTCTCACCCTCCCCCCCCCCGAGCATATCGCTTCGGAAGGCCTCTGTTTGTACGATTTTACTTGGAGAAAAAATCCGACGCGAAAGTAGCCCTTTGGGAGAATATAAAAGGACCTAGACGTACCAAGGCGCAATTTACAAATAATCCATTAATTTTATAATAAGGCTGCGCAAATACTACTCTGATACCCGAGAGCTTAATAAATGTAACCATTTTGGGAAAATAAAACGCCGAAACCGCAAACGCCAGATTGTGGAATTATGGTCGTAAAACAAACTTAAGGTATGAATTTTAGGTAGGTCTATGTACCTATAGTAGATATGTGCGTTGAGCAGAGAATAAAGGAGAAATTAATTTTCGTGAAATGAAATAGGTACATAACGACGTGGTTGTGTAAAAGCTTTAAGTACAAAAATTCGTCGAAATTTTTGTCAGAAAAGCCACTAATTATAATTTTACTTTGCTTGATAAAATTCATACGTAATAATGAGTTGCGGATTCGAAATAGCAAAGGAGACGGATTCTTTGAAATTATAATTTCCGAACGAATACGGCGAATGTACTGAACAAATTAATGTAGTCGGTACAATTTCGGTGGATACGTTCAAAGGATAATCAACGGTAAAAAGGGCGAAATTGAGAATTTCTAGAGTGTTTTTTTTTTTTCAAATTTTAATTATGTATCGGAATGCTTTTGAGGGAAATTTCGTTGCCGCGTGGTTTGGTAGGTTGAATTACTGAATGAGTTGGAATATTTTACAGGTTGTGGGATTATTGATGAGTGAATGCCGAGCTAGTATAATTAGGTCGATTGTAGGAAAATGAAACATAGATTGGATTTTATGAAAATTGGCGAGGTAGATTACTTTGAGTGGGAGACCTCTTAAATTTTTTTGAACTCGCCTAGTTCAAACGTGGACGCTGTGAGACCTCAAATTATGGTCATTTTCGAAAAAAAATTTGTTTTTCCACTATTTTACTCTCACACGAGGGTTGGAAAGTTACAGATTGCGAATTTGAAGATTGTTTAATTTTTACTTATTTAAATTTCTCACTCAAACGCCTCAAAATTCAGCCAAAATTTTTTTGTTTGCGTAGAGTAATTTCTGATTTTTAAAAAAATTTAAAATTTTTCGTAGCAATGCTGCCAACTGAAAATTTATGAAAATTGCGTAAGTAAATTGAAAACAGCACTGTCGTGAAAATTTTCTGAAGAATTTCGTCAAAATTTATTCTACTTGAATGATCAGAAAAATTGGCTCGATTTTGAGGTGTTTAAGTGAGCAATATTTTGAATTTGGTAAAAATAAAAAATTCCTTGAATTCAACCTCCTTGTGAAGGGTAAAAATTCTTGCTGAATAGTGCAATGAGGTGTAGAAACTTTAATCCGACCTTTTTAGGTGCGACAGAAGTTTCCAGCCGATCGTATTACTAAGTAAAAAAACCGTTTTTTCAGAAATTACCACACTGTGAACTCCCCCCTCCCCCCATTGTTTCGTTCTCCTGTAATTAAAAAGATTTTTAAAAAATTTTTGAAAGTCTTCCATTGTAAGTAAACTACCTTTCTTGTTTTTGTTAAAAGTGTCCCAAAACCCTCAATCTGGACATAATACCCCAAAAACTTTCAACTTGGGCATCCATAATACCTCAATTTAGAAATAATCAGGCTTGGGTCGCCGTTCACAAAACGAACGAAAAGTTCGTTCAAGTTCGTGAACGAAGGCCTAAAATGAACGAACGGAGACGAACGAACGAGTATTTCGACAATGAACGAACGTGAACGAGTGAACGACCAAAAAAAAAAAAACTAATATGAACGAACGAAACGCTCCCAACGTTCGTTTTTTCGTTCATTTTTTTTATAAAAACGCTAAAAATGTCTTGTTGATTTCGACTTTGGATCTTGATTTTTATGTTTGAAAAATAAAATTATTGATTAAAATTCTTGTATGCTTTTTAATTTTCAACACCAACAAAACAGACCACACTTGACATGGCCTGATCCTATGAGGGAAAACAAAAATGTGGTAAAAAATGAACAAAAAAGGTCGTTCACAGTCGTTCAAGTTCGTTCACGTTCGTTCGCGTTCACGAACGAAGGGGCCAGATGAACGAACGGAAACGAACGAACGAATTTTTCAGAAACGAACTGAACGACGAACGAACGAATGAGTGAGATTTTCAAAACGAACTGAACGCGAACGCGTTCACAAACGACCCAAGCCTGGAAATAATATCCCAAAAAACTTTACTGTAAAACTAATTGAAGAGCTTGGTATCAAATTGAGACAAACATAATGCAAAGCCTATACTTTTGTCTCACTTTGATACCAAGCTTCTCAATTTTTACTTGGTTTATTGTCCCAAAACTTCAAATTTAGACCCCTCATCTCAAAGTAGGCGGGTGGACCCTCCGTAGAAAAAGTCGAGTTTTCCCCCAAGCATAGCTCATCTACAGTGAAAAATTCGAAAAATTGATTCAAACAAACATTGTAGAGCGTTAAAAGACGAACATTTTACTTTTTTTACTTATTTTACTTTTTTTCTAAGTGGTCTTGGGGACGAGTTATCGCAAAAATGAAAAAAGTAACGCGGCGTTCAAAAATTTTTCATCAACTCAATAAATTACGCATGTGTAGATCTGGTATAAAATCTAGAGAACCGATAGCCCAAAAAGTGGATTTCTGGGGTTTTTGTGATCACTGAACTCGATTTTTATTATCATTTAACCCTTGATCCTAAATTGGACCCCAAAAGACAAGCTACAAAATTCGTAAAACATTTTTGAACGCTGCGCCAATTTTTTCATTTTTGCGATAACTCGCCCCAAGACCACGTAGAAAAAAAGTAAAAAAAGTAAAATGTTCGTGTTTTAACGCTCTACAATGTTTGTTGGAACCAATTTTTCGAATTTTTCACTGTAGCTGAGCTATGCTTGGGGGGAAAACGCGATTTTTTCTACGGAGGGTCCACCCCCTACTCTGTGATGAGGGGTCGGCTATACATGTTTCTTGTTCTACATAGTAATGTGATATACTATGCAAAAAAACCGCTTCCAAAAGCCGATTAACCCGATTTTTGATAATTATTTCTGTTAATAGGGAATTTTTAAAATTGATTTTTTCGGAAGACCCCAGCTCTCTTCCATGACGTCCTAGGAAAAACCGGTAAATAATAAAATTATTAATTTTTTTATTCTATACAATTTTTGTTTCAACTTTTTTTTCGTAAATGCGTAATTTTGAAAGTTATGGCCGAAAAACCAAAATTTGAACCCCCTCACCCCCAAAAAGGGGTCAAAATATTCACCAATTTTAGGGAAGTTCGGGAATATTAAAATACTTGTCTTACTGAGCTTATATACGAAACTTCCCCTTTCTGCTAATTTATTTTGGGTTTGGGTTTTATTTTAGCTAAAAAGTCCGTATTATGTTTTGGTTTCGTTTTTATGATGTTTCAATTGAGTTTTTTGTTACGTTTTGTTTGGGTCATTCCATGTCCGTTCAGCCACTTCTGGAACTTGAGTTTTTATACTTATTTTGCTCAAAAATTTCTTACAAAGTTTTCCCATTCCAAAGGTTAGAAAACCACTGTTATTTTGGTTCCAGCCTCCTTCGGAGCTCCGAGATCGAGAAAACCATTGCTGTTTTTTACATCGATTATTTTTCATAACAGTACTCACACTGAAAAAACAAATAAATAAAAAGTGTTTAAAAAAATGATAAATTTTATCTAAAAAAAATAATAATGGGGCACCATTCACAAAATTGGCAAAATTTATTCTGAAAAAATAATATTTATCATGATGGTAAAATTTATTTCGATGCAATAGGTAAATTTTATCAAATTTCGCGATATATATTATTTTTTTAGAAAAAATGTTACCTATCAATTTTGTGAATGGTGCCTCGTTATTATTTTTTTTGGATAAACTTTATCTCTTTTTGGATAAAATTTATCATTTTTTTAACACTTTTTATTTATTTTTCATTTCTCATTTTTTTCAGTGCACCTTCGATCTCTTTTCTCTCGAAACGGACGATACGTAGAACAATTTGGCTTACGTCGCACAGTGGGCCAGATTGAAAAAATAAGTGGTAAAAAATCAAAAAAAAAAGTTTGAATTGAGCTTTTTCGTATATCATGTGGTTATCTACACACCCTAGCGATAAGGAAACTGAGTTCAGTTTTGAGAATAGACATGAGCATGCGTATTTATAACCTAATAAAGTCAAGCATTCCAACATATTGCAATTTGAATGAAAACTGCAAAGTATTGTTTGATTTGTGGTTAGTTCATCTTTTGTCCCAAAATTAAAACAAAATATGGAAAATAAAGATAAAAGTACGTACTTTTCAATGCCGTAAATATTTTTTTGATATCTCTCACCATTTTTTCCATACGATTGCTTGAA
This sequence comes from Pseudococcus viburni, assembly GCA_033439095.1. NCBI lineage: Eukaryota > Metazoa > Arthropoda > Insecta > Hemiptera > Pseudococcidae > Pseudococcus > Pseudococcus viburni. Next base: position 252,057 of record JAVBJF010000271.1, read on the forward strand.
GTATATGCAAATTTTTCATTTTTAAGTTCATTTAATGGAGTGCAAAAAATGTTTATTGCATTTTTATACAGAAATACTCTCACATTTTTTTTATTTATTATTAATTAATAATAATTCATAAGCTAAGTATCGACTTATACTGAAAACGTTTTGTTTGTGTCCTTGGATTTTTATTTCTGCTTCTTTGCGCTTTTCACTTTAATAATACCCACACTTCAACACCCATGTTGAAATCTTTCCAAATTTTGGGTTTACCCCTCTTCCTTGGGGCTTAATTTGGCCAGGGCAAAAAATAAATGTTAGAATCGGAATCAACGACCTCGAATAGGTACCTACATTTTGACACCATATTGAAATTTTTCAAAATTTTGAGTTTGGACCCCCCCCCTAGGGTTTCAAATTTGGTTAGGGCAAAAAATAAATGTCAAAATTGAAATCAGCAACCCCGAATACCTACATTTCGACACCCATATTAAAATTTTTCAAAATTTTGAGTTTTGACCCTCCTCCTGGGGGTTCAAATTTGGTCAGGGTAAAAAATAATTGTCAGAATTGGAATCAGCAACCCCGAATACCTACATTTCGACACCCATATCAAAATTTGTCAAAATTTTGTGTTTTGACCCCTCCCTTTTCGGGGCATAGATGTGGTCAGAACCAAAAATAAATTTCAAAAACGGAATCAGCGACCTCGAATTCCCTTATACCGAAAGTTTCGGAATTTTATCTTTCAATCTCTAGCCAGAATGATTTTTTACCACTTATTTTTTCAAACTGGCCCACTGTGCGTCGTTCGAAGAGGGGTAATAGAAGATTCGAAATCTTTCTTATAAATTTTTAAAAGTTCAAAGTTGCGTTTTTTAGCCAAATTTTAATTTTTAGTGATTTGCTAAAATTTAGGATTATGGTTTAAAAATCTGCAAAAAATCCTTCGAATAGGTAATTTTCGTGATGGCAACTTGACCTCCTAGAAGGCACAGCATCCCAAAATTTTAGGTAAAATTTAAAAAAAATACTTATGCCGAGTGGCATATCATTTGTTGTTGTGTTTGAGGCGCTGAGTTCAAATATAAACTCGGTTTTTGATTTTGATACCTCTAATCTCCTCCATGAGGCCTAAATGTGGCCCAAAAAATAAAAAAATGAAAAAACCCGAGTAGCATGTCGTTTTCCAAGTTTTTGATGATGCTGAATTCAAAACTCGAGTAATTTTTTGGTTTCGTCTCTCTACCACCCCTCACCTCGTTTCGTTTTTATTACATTAGATACCGTTACTTTGAGGTTTTAATTGTGTTAACTTCCATTCTCGTTACGTTTCTGCTACCTTTCTTACATTTTCTCAATTTTTAATATTAGTTAACAGATGAATGAGCAATGATATCTGTACGTACTTCAATTTCATTTGACGATCGCTACAAAAGTTTCACCGCCGGGAAAATTGTAAATAGAATTACCTACCTTCCCCTCTCCACCTCGACTCATCCTTATTCGATAATTTCTCGTCTTATAAACACAGTACGTCTTCTGTGTAGTTTCCTGTCGACTCTAAACAAATTACTTCGTTATCTCCAGTTTTGTCTTTTGTTCGACGAAAGGCGAAAATATAGAGGAATAACATGATCTAGTGACGGAATTTTCACGGCCTATATACTTACCACGTAACACACGTATATGGAGTAAAGACGACCACGATAATTTGTGCAACACCTTTCTCAGCCGCCTTTATGGTTACGTTACGTTATCTTCGTACGATATGAATTATATTCCGTCGTAGTTCGCGAATAACCTACGTGCTGGCATAGACTAGGCTGCTTAAGAGGTTTGCCATAGGCGAACTGTAATCTAACGGTAATTGAATTTAAGAGCGAGTAATCCTTGCGCTAGAATCGAGCTTTGTGTTAAATTAAATTGATGAAGTTTCTAATTGCGACGGTGTACGCCGCGCCGCAGAACACCCCCCAGTATTTAGCAATAGGTGATATATTATTGTAGACGAGGGATACGAACTCCCTTTTGTAGATAAAGCTTGACGAATATAACCCGAATGAAAATTCGTTTGCTGGAGTAGAACGTCGAAGGGTAAATTTACACGGAAAATGTATCTGGCACCGAATTCAAAAATGTTGAGAAAGATCGAATCGTTTACTTTTTAATGTACCTATTTTTTGCACTGGTGGAAGGATTTTTTCTTCATCAATGTTTTGAAAAATGACAAATAATTTAATTTGCAATTTTTTTATCCCCAAATTTTTTGAAGTTCAGTTTTTCTCAAGTTTTTACTTTTCCTTAATACGTACTTAGTTTAAGTTTAAATGTAATGATTTCCTCATAATTGTTTCTTTTGTTTTTCTTCAAATTCAAATTTTTTCAGAAATTCAAGTTTTTTTCAACTCTAAAATTTGTTATATAGAAATTTTCGTAATTTTCTCAAAAAAAATTCATCCGAGTTCAAATTTGATACATATTTTTTTCCAAAGAATTAGTGACTTCAAATTTTCACATTAGGTTTTAATTTTCTCGAATTGTTCAATTTTTTATCAATTTTTTTCCAAGCCAAGATTTTTTCCAAAATTAAAATTTTTTTCAACTACAAATTTTTTTATAGCTTTATGAGATATTAAATTATTAACTGTAAAAAAAATTTAAAACTTCAAAAAAATTGTAGAAATTTGAAATTGAACAGTTTTGGGAAAAAAACATTTAAATTTGAGAAAATTCGAATTTGGATCAAATTTTTTTTTGAAAAAATTATGAAAATTTAAACATAAAATTTCTCAAGTTTAAAAGTGGATTTTTTTAAAAATTTGTGGATTTAAAAAAATCAATTATAAAAAAACATTTTGAGAAAATCATAGAAAAAATTTCCAGGGGTTCGAAGACTTTATGAAAACGAAAACAAAACCGGAAAAAACGTTAATTTTTCCAACATTTTACGAAAAAGAAAACACGAAATAAAACTAAATTTTACAAATAATTTCATTTTTTTTAATGAGATATTTAGGGTACAGAAAGCTCAGAATTTTTAGATTTTAACTCTCAAAAATCAAGTGAATAGTAATTTATAATTTTTTATAACTCAACTTATGAGATGAAATCTTGAAAAATTGGATTTTCCAATCGTTAAAAAATCAGGTTTCCTAGAAAAATGAACATGAAAATGAAAAAGTCTTATTTCTTTTTTTTGCTTCATGGGATCATGAGTACCTTCCCCCCTCCCCCTCCACCTTCCCCTCCCTCTCTACGTCACTCAAACCTCAGACCCCCTCCACTTCGACCTAACCTAACATAGGTACCAGACTGCCTATTCAGTTAGGTTAGGTTAGGTGCGCGAGGCTGGGGTGGGAGAAAGGAGAGGAAAGGGGCGGGGCTTAGAGGAGGAGTGGGGTAAATGGGGGTGTGGTCAGAGGAGAATGATGGTACGGTAGGCGTGGTTTGGAAAAGGGGCGTGGCTTAGTTCCATAGTGTTACCTCTACAAAATACTTGTTCATTTTTTATTCCAATTTGTGAAGAAAATCATTTCTTAAAAAAAGATGCCATTTTGCTCATTTTTCTGCTCTTTTGACAGATTTTTCGACTTTTTATCGTTATACTTGCGTTATACTTGATTAAGTACCTAGTAACTACCTACTACGTATTCACATTTTGACATTTGAAAAAAAAAAATAAAAAACGAAAAAAATTTATTAAAAATGGAAAGAGCAAAAACAAAAACGAAAAGCGAAAAATTTTTGTTTTCGGGACCCTGAAAAAAATTTAAACTTGAAAATGTATGAAGTATGCAGAAAAATTATGGAAAAAATTGAATTTTAAAAATGTTGAAGTAGAAGAGAATGAAAGGTTGAAGTTTCTTTCAGGAAGGTTCAAGCTTGGAAAAAATAGGGAAATTCAAACTCCAATAGTTTTAGCGAAAAAAATGAATTTGAGAAAATTATGAAAATTTAAACGTACACCTAAAATTTTAGAGGAGAAAAAAATTTGTAGTTTTGAAAATATTTGAATGTTTTTTTTTTCTAATAAAAAGTAAAATATTTTGAGTAAATCATAAAAAGACGAACTTGAAAATATTTCAGCTGAAAAAAATTATGAGGAAAATAATGAGAATTATAAAAATTTAAAAGGTAGAAAATTTCAAATTTTTATGAAAATTTCAAATTTTTATGAAAATTTGAGTCAAGGAAAAAAAATTAATAAGAAATACCTAATTCGAGAAAGTTATGAAAATTTAAACTTGAAAATTTTTGGAGTAGGTACGTAGAAAAAATATAAGAAAAATTGAACTTGAAAAATTATGGAGTTGAAGAAAATTAAAAATAAATTGAGATTTGAGCATGAAACCAAATAAAGAAAATTATTTTAATTTTTCAAACATCAACGAAAAAAAAGAAAAAAATCGATTCGGTCGTTCGCGACATCTTCGAGTTTGGTGCCTGGTGCATTTTCAGTGTAAAAGCCTTCGTTGGAAAAGAACTACGCGTATAGTTTTTTTCACGTCTCGGTGATTTCTAATTAGGCGTGTTTAATCGAGTTTATACTTCGGCGAGAAGATAAAGTCAATGAGGGAGGTGTTAAAGAGAAAATTTTGGCAGTTGAAGATTATAATGGGTATTTTTTTCGCAGGTTCTACCAGTTCCGATAACGAACGCAATTTGGGCCATAGGATTTCCCAGTTTAACGTCGTCGTTTTGTTTGCTACAACTGGCGTTTTTGCATTTAACAAAGGTTCGTATGTGCCGAATTATTCTCCGCTATAGTGGATTTTTATTGAGTCGTTTCGACGTCGATTTGCGACGACGGAGCCGAAAATTTATCGTTTTTATGTGTAAATTTTACGAATAACTTGGACCATAGGCTTTAAAAAAGATTAAGGCCGAAGTCTAGTAGTTATTTCGTAAAGTTTACTAATTTCGTCGATCTAATTGAACTTTATTTTTGTAGCTGAAGTACGGCCTGAAATTGTTAAGGATAGAGATATTCCTACGCACTGTTATAACCTTACATATTTTTTCGAGCGTTTTAAGAGCGGTCATATCGTCACTGCATTGGTCTTTAAATATTGTGGTAAGTGTGTTCGTTATAGCTTTTTACGTTGTAGTTTTACTATCGATTCATAATTTCCACCGACAAATGTTCACCGGCGTGTAGTTTTTCGTAAATCTGAGTCTGACGAACTCGTAACATGTATAATGGTGTCACGTTGTTACCCGTGGGGAATTCTCCTTTCAAAAACACCGCGCTATTTTTAATATTCGCCGTGTTTCAGCGTTGAGAAATTCCTCCGAATTGAAAATTCCTAACGAATGTAAAAAGGTTCTGTTTACGAGCCCGCCAAAATGAAATGTCTGTTTCACATTTTCCTAATACGTGTCGTCGTCGAGTTTGTTGTAAACTGAAAAGTGTAACATGCTGAGAAATTTGAACGAAAATTCAAATTATTCGCGTGTTTAAATTGCCATTCATAATATTTCTCGGTGTTTTTATTGAAGAAAAGCAGTCGTTTGTAATTTTTGCCTGTAGGCTGCATCGAAGGATCGATGGGATGAGCCGGAATATGAATAAGCTCGGTAATCGTGTGTTGGATGGTAAATTATTGTGAGGGATTTTTAAAAAAATGTTGTTTACTCGTTGTTATTTTTGGTATTTCGCATGATTGGGAAAATTTCTGGGTTTATTTCATACTGGAGCTGGGAAAATTATCTTATGAGCTATTTTGTTGCATTTTTTTCGAAATTTCAGAATATCGAAGTCGTTTTAGCAGATTGTGAAAAATACTCATTTTCGATACCGGGATCAAATCTCTTGAGAAAATATTTCAATATTTCGTTGGTTAAAATTTTTTGGAAAAGGGCTTTGAAAATTTTAGGATTAAGAAATTATTCGATGAAAAGAGTTTGTTTTACGCAATTATTTTAAAAATCGAGTAAAATTTTAAGATGAAAAAATGAACTATTTTAGGAACAACTTGCAAAACCTGTTCATGAACAGAGGTTACCTCCTTTCTCCCCTTCCTATGAGGACAAGATTACGTTTTTAGATGAGAAATTCAATTCAAGTCGAAATATTTACAGAAGTGGTGACTTTGAAAAAAATAGAAAAGTTTACATTTTCAAGTTCGCCAGTTTGAAAAATCCCACCTGACAAGGAAACAATCCTAGTGGGCTGTAAAATTTTGAACCGAAACTAAAGTGTATCAAAAGTACACCCAAAAGGAACTCGTTTTTCAGAATTTCAGGTTCCAAAGTTCAATTTTTGAATTTTTTCCAAATTTTAAAATATTTAAAATCACGTTGTTGCTCTAGAAATATGCAAAATAATAAAAAGTGGTTTAATCAAAGTAAATTAGCTAAAATTTGGTATAAACCCTATTTTTGATCTCCTGAATCGATTGGGAACGGTTTGAAGACGTTCTGGAGCCTCCAGAAAATTTTGACATTTCTTAACACCGAGAAAAATGTATAAAAATGGTCCAAAATGAGCTTTTTTAGCACTTGAAAACGTGGATAAATCCATGTTGGTGACCTATTTGATCTATTGAAGGTAAATTTTCCAAAATTTGTGACTTCTGGGTCAAATCTATATTTTTCCCCAACAAAAATTTTGGCGAAAATTGAAAAATTCATTAATAGCGTAGGTACTCTACTACTCATCTAGATAAAAAGCTGAAAATTGATGTTTTCCTTATTTTCGACCTCTTGAATGGATTGGAGGCAGTTTCGAGCTGGTCTGAAACCTCTAGAAAATTTTAGATTCTCGAGCTTGCAAAAATGATCATAATTATGAACTTCCGCACCTTTAAACGTGGATTATTCATCAAAAAATGTATTACTGACTAGTTAAATCTATATTTTTCATATAAAAAATGTTATTTCAGGCTAGAAAATATTCGAATTTTTTTGGAGGGTCTAGATTTATTGAAACCGCCTTTAACTTACTTTGGGAGGTTGAAAATAGTTGTCTCTGGAATTTTGACTTCCACTCTCAATGTGCACAACAAGTTGACGTATTTTTCAATTTTCACTGGGAAAAAGTATTTAAATTTTTTGGAGGCTCGAGATCGACTCAAAACTGCTTCCGATCGATCTAGATAGTCGAAAGTGGTATGATTTTTAATTTTCTAAAATTCCTCCAAAATTCGAAAAATGAACAATTGAACTTTATCATCTAAAATTTTTGATACAGGGTTCTTTTTGAATCTATTTTCAACATTTTTTTTTTCGGGTCAAAATTATATTTTGAAGGAATACCTCTGAATGACCCATTCCCCCTGGGCTATGACAACTTAGGCTCTTATTTGTTCATGAGTTCTCACGTTTAAGAAATTTTGACCCGCATTCTCTTTCCCCAGCTCCTCGTCATTTTTTTCAGAAATAGTTGAAGTCTAAAAAATTAGTTGTAACAAACTATTAAGATTTCAAAAATTGCGAAAAATACCCTCCTAATACGAATTTTGAGGAAATGTGTTCGGGAAATTGGATTTGGAAAAACAGACTGGATGATGATTTGATTTTTTTACATTGAATTCCTCGAAAGGAAAAGAGCACTTGATTTTTATGCAAATGCCCAAGGCAATTTTCACGTAGTCTGGAGAAATTCAAAAGTAAGTACCAACTTGAAAAAGTCAAAATTTTCTCTGCAAGTTCCAGAATTGTTGGAAATGGAGAAATTGAGTTTCGAAAGGTCAAAACCAGAGAGGAATCGAATTTTCATCAATTTTACTTGAAAAGTTTTTTTCCCCCGAAATAGGTAAGTGTCTCATTTTTGCTCAAAAATTAATATTTTCATAGAAAATTGCGATTTTTACCAGGTAAATTTACTCAAAATTCTTAAATGGGATAATGGAAGGCATCCGAGGTTCCGTCTTTGATTTGAACGAGATCGAGATTTTTAGAAATAGCATGTTCCAAAACATCTTTTGCTAATAACAGCTCGAACTAATTGTTTGATTTTTTGACGAATTTTTCAGCAAAAATGAGTTACTTATTTTGAAAAAAAATACCCTTCAAATGAAATTGATGAAAATTAGATCTCCAACTGGTATTGACTTCCTGAAACCTTAATTTCTTCATTTCCAGTAATTTTGAAGCTTACAGAGAAATTTTGATTTCTTCAAATTGGTACTTTTGAATTTCTCCAGACCACATGAAAATTAACTTAGGTACTTGCATAAAAATCAAGTGCTCTCTCCCTTTCGAGGATCTCAATTTAAAAAAATCAAATTTTCGTAGCAGTTTGCGCCTAATAAAAAAATCATGTTAATAAAATTGCCTAACCGATTCGCCGTAAATACGCGACATAGGTACGTGTATTTACGGCAAATTCGATAGGCAACTCAAATAGCACTTAACTGATGAGCTGCTGCGTCTCTCCAGAAGACAGGCGTAAAAATGAACTTGGACAGTGACTCCTTTTTCTATTTGAGTTTACACCGATTTCCAAACTGAAACTTCGAATGTTCTTTTTTATCAATTTAAAAAAATTGTTCAAATCGAAAAATTGAAAATGATCAAATCGATTTATTGTCTGGTCAGCTGGTGGTAATCATCATTCAACCACTTCGATTTTTTCGACTATTCTGGAGCTTTGATTTAAATTTTCTCCAGTATGTGAAATTTCTTCAAATTCAGAGGGGAGGTGAACTTGGAATTGAAAAATGTCTCTATCAAATTTTGTCATTTGTCGACGTACTCTGAAAGGGTATGGGAGGAGAAGTCCTCAAAATTGTATAATTTTACAAAAAAAAAAAGAACTATAGAATCTCAACTTTTCCACTACAAAATTACGTTTTTCAATTATTCAAGATAACTAGGAAAATTTTGTTCGAAAATGCTGCTTCAGAATTCAAGTTTTCCAGGATTTTTAAAAATATTTATAAAAATAATGTAAAATTGTCTCGTATTATTTTTTAATGATTATTAAGTATAAAATTATTGTATTGTGCTTCTACGCCTTTTTGAGTCATTTTGACACCATTTTGATATAATTTTGTCGTGATTTTAATTATTTTCGTGATATTTAAGGAAATCTAAACACACCAGCGACTTCTGCCATCTTTCTTCCTTATTATCTCAGATGATTCAGAACTCGAGGCATTTTAATAATAAACTCGCTTCAATGAAATGAGTGACATTCTCGCACACTTTCACACCAACAATATAATTACAAAAGACGGTCAACATAATATTTGATTGGTGGAGAAAAAATTCTCCATTTATCATGCGACCTCTTGTCGTGTTTTTTTCATCGACCACAAACACAATTTATCTTTTTCATACAATTCATCTCGACCATAAGCTTAATTTTTCTGATTATAATGCTGACAATTGAGACTACAGCTGCGTCCGAATGATTTTATCCGGCTAAAATGTCCCTTTTCCAGCGTATAATTTTCTTGGTCGTAAATCAAACCATTATGTCGCGAGTTTCGCGCATATGCACTTAAAAAAATATAACGCGATGTTACCGAATTGGCTTGTTTATCCTGCTGGCATGTTTTTTCCTTCGTATTTTTTTCTTTTTTTTAAAAAAATCATAAAAAAAGAAAATTATTCGTACGGGAAAAAATCCACCTACAAAATTACTCCCATGAAAACATTTTTTTGTTCCCTTTTCTCGTAATATCGTTCGCGAATCTATTCACTGTTGTTGCGACAACGTAGGTAACGTTTTTCCTCTCTTTTCTTTGTAAAGTGGAAAAATTTCTTTTTATGTCAAACGACGAGGCGCGCTGCCGCGTAACTGCATTATAAACATTCTTCGCGTAAATCTTTCAGCTAAATGAAACTCTACTCGGATGCCATTTTCAATTCGTTTTACTTACTCGTAAAACTTAATTGTTTTCGAATGAGGGAATTTCAAGCGAGACAATCCCTTCCGCTTGGTTTACCCGAAGATATTGTCGCGTTATTACGAAAAATACCGCCCGTGTTGGCCAAACCGAGTACCGAGATGAAATTACGTTTAGTATCGTCGTTTACGATGCGCTCCAATTAAAGAGACGAATTTATTAGAGCTTCGGCCTCGAGGTATGCAACAAACTACATTTTCGATGCATAGTTTCGCCAAAGGGCGTAGCGTAAATTCAGGGTTATCGTGTAACCATTAATATGCAGATTCGTAAAGCCCATAACTTTGATGATGGGATTTTCGCGAGTGAATTACCGGCGTTGGAAGTTGGTTTTATTGAAGGTGCTTGGATACAGGTGGTGGATCTGCAGTTTTAATCAAGTTTTACCTTGAGGAAAAATGAAAATTTAGGAGCTGGTCTTTTTTTGAGTGTGCTTAGAAATCGTGGAAAATTTGGATTGACTGGTTAAATTGCTCGAATGGAGGTAGAGGCTTAATTTTCATTTATCTGAGTGAATTTCAAAGCTTTTCGAAGGAATTGAAATATATCTACTGGAGAAAAACAGAATCTCGCTGGAGACTCCAGGACGATTGAAAATAGCAAACTCTGAACTCCGTGTATTTTTCATATACTCGAGGGGAGTTGGTGAGTGATTCCCTGAATTCAAAAATAAGGTGAATTGATTTCCATTTTTTTTTCAGGGTATGTACGAATTGATTTCCATTTTTTTGGGGGTATGAACGAGTTGATTCCGAACCTCTTTCATTCCATTGACGTTATCCAGAGATACTGCGAGGAGGAATTTTCAATCTTTTTTTCAAGTTCAAATTTTTTCAATTCCAAGATTTTCCATCAAATTTTTTCAAACTCTAGATTTTTTGCCCAAAACTCAACTCCAACTTTTTCCAATCCTTTATATTTTTTTCAGCCTGAAATTTTCTCAGAATTGTTTTACCATTACATTTTTTCAAAATTATTTATTTCGATTTTTAAAATTTTTTCTCAAAAATTTGAAATTTGTTTCAACATTAATTTTTTTCTCAAAACATTCTGCAATTTCCACAGAAAAATTTTTTCCAACTAAAACATTCTTAGATATTTTTTAATTTCTTATACGTACTTTTTCTTTCTTTTTTCCATTCAATATTTTTACCCAATTTAAAACTTTTTCCAAATTTTTAGGTACTTACGAACTTTAAATTCTAAAAAACTTTTTTTAAATTCCGTGGAAATAATTTTAGAGTTGAAAAAAAATCGAGAGTTCGAAAAAAGATAGCAAAGAAAATTGAAAGTAGGCAAAAATTGAAGAAAAAATTTAGATTTGAAAAAAAATTCCAGAAAAATTTCCAGATTGAAAGCAATTATGAGTGCAAAAATCAAAAAAGTATAAGGTAAACATGAAAAAATCTGAGAAAATTTTAGGTTGAAAAAAATTTTGACGTTGAAAATACTGGAAAAAAATTAATGAATAGTTGAGAATAATTTTAAAAAATATAAGTGAAAATTTGAAAAAAAATCGTGGAAAAAATTCTGAGCCAAAAATGTAGAGTTGAAAAATTTTTGAGAAAAAGTGGGAATCAACTCGTCCATACCACGAAAAATAATAGGAATCAATTCGCCTATTTTTTCACATGAATATTTTGTTGGGAATCAACTCGCCTACAGTGTACTCGGGAAGAAGAATGATTAGTTGTCCAAATTCAATTTTCACGTCCTCTAAAAAAATAATGTATTTTGGTTCTCATTCACACCAACAGGTAATCCGAATCGCGTTATTCAAGTTGCCTATCGGATACGCCGTAAATGTGCTTATGTCGTGTATTTGCGGCGAATCGATTAGGCAATTTTATCAACGTCATTTTTTATTCGGCCTAAATTCGCACGTCTTTTCTGGAAATTGCGACAAACGTTTGATTTTGTGTTAAATTACTCGGAAAAGGATGAGAATTCGATTTCCAACTACGTATCAAGTTGATTTTCACACATGGAAAAATTCCATGGTCTTGAAAAAAATTAATTTCTTCTAGTTGGCCTGAATGGCTGAAAATGGTGAAATTTAGTTCCATAAGATCGATATTCGGTGGAACCACATTTTCATTAATTTAATTGTTTTTTTTTTTAAATTCTGTTTTCAAAAATATCTGATTTTAGTTGAAATTTTCGGTATTTGAGTTTTCAAAAATTTCACGAATTTTATCGCGAAACTACTCGCAGGGAAGCAAAAAGTCGATTTTCAACTGCTGAAAAATTTCTAGATTTCAAATATTTGCCAAAGAAATAGAAAAAATTCTCGGAAATTTAGTTTTGAAAAACATGGGACATGAACATGAAAAACAAACTTTTCAAGAAAGAGTTTTTAGAAGAAGAAATCCATCATAGAGTAAGAAATGGTTGAATCGTTGTCTCTGGTAGTTTCTTATTTAGGTGATTTGAAAATTATAGTGTCACTATAAATGTACACCTTGTACACTCTAAATCTGAATCAAGTAGTCAAGTTTGGTAATATTTTGCCTTTTTGAATCAGTTAAATAAAATTAACTTAAAATTAAGTACTGATTTTTCATCAAAAAATTTCTGATTTTTCAACCAAAAATTTTCGATTTTTTCTGAAAAATTGGGAATTGATTGAAACATTAGATTTTTAGTGAAATTTATTCATGCTAGAAGCTCAAGCGAGAGGGAAAAAAGGAAAAATTACTTCCAAATTCTTTTAAAATATTTTCAGTTTGCAATTTCGGTTTTCTCAAATTCTTTCATAAGTCTGTTTTCTAAATTAAATTTTTTTCAAGTTCTCAAATTACAATAAAAATAATGAGGAGCTGAGAGTCAAAACTCACATTATCCACCATACGCGATTTCGATAAAAACGTAAAAAACTGTTTTAGTACACTCGCCGATCATCAGGAGTGCTGAAATCATTTTACATTGTCAAGTACTCTCTCATTTTGAATCAGTGAAATGTCACTGATAAATAGTCAGAATTGCAGCACAGGGAAAATCAGTAAAATTCTTTTGATTTTCAGCGAATGTTCACTGATTTTCCAGCAAATTTCACTAATATTTCAAAGAATTTCACTGATTTTTCAGCAAATTTCAGAAATTATACTGATTTTTCAGTGAATTTTCACTGATTTTCCAACAATTTTTTTCAGTGTTTGCTTTTAGTGAATTTTTTTCACTGAATATTACTGTGCTACAATTTCTGACTGTTTTCCAGTGATTTTCGAAAATTTTCACTGATTTATAAATGAGAGAGTAGGACTTAAAAATAAGATTCCCAGAAAATATTTTTTTGATCTACCGGTTATCTTTAAATGAAAAGAGACGAATGGTAAATGTGAGTTTTGTCTCCAACAGTACATTTTGTCAACACTTACAGAAAAATTTTGTAAAACCAAAATTGTAGAGTTTAAAAAAAATATTTTTTTTGTCTCTTGACATTTTTATCCTAGTTTGATCGTTTTCGAGTTATGAACCAGGACAAAAATGTCAAGAGACAAAAAATAGGTATTTCTTTTTTCAAACTCTACAACTTCGGTTCTACGAAATTTTTTGTAGCTGCCAAATGTGAATTTTAATTCCAATGCCATGACTTTAAGTGCAATTTTCTCCCTGAAAAGGTGGTATGAAAAAAAAATAAAAATACGAGATTGTAGAGTGTATAGCACTCCTTCAGAATCCGTCATAAGAACGAAAAAAAATGTTGGGATAATGTGAGGTTTGATTCTCAGCTCTTCTCTAATTTTTTCAATTATATTCTCTCCTTATTTTTTTCAAATTCAGGAAGTTTCATTTCCTGAAACTTTGGTCAGAAATTCGCATTATTTTCAAATTACATGCACTTCGGTAATTTTAAAAAAATTGGAGAAAGCTTCAACTCGGCAATTTTTTGAATTGATTATGGAATTTAGAAAACTTCGAAAAAATGTCAGGAAATTTATACACTTATTCATTTGAAGGTTACGTTTCCAAACTATCTCAAGTCCAAAATCTGTATATGAGAAAGGGGACATAGGTATACTGAAAAAAAGGTGACACCTGGTTCCCTTTTCTCATATACAGATTTTGGACTTAGGGCAGTTTAGAAACGTAACCTTCATTTATTCATTTGGATTATAAGTCCAGGTAAATAAGAGAAAAAATGTACCAAACCTTCCAAAAATTAAAGCCTGATTTTTTTTTTCGTGTTTTACGTGGTCCGCTCACAACATACTAAAATGGCCACCCCACAACCTTCCGCTACCCCCAGGGGAGGGGTAAATGTCCGCTGAAAACCGTTTTTTTTTTGTGAATATCTCCTCAAATAAGCCTCAAATGGAAAAATGGTTATAAACAATCATATTCTACGTGTAATTTCCTATCAGATAGGTTCGTTTTTTTTCGAAAACACCCCGTTTCTTTGCCCAAAACTAAGGGTGAAAAACGTCTACTTTCCTAATATTTACAGTATTTTTTGGAAATGATGGAAATACGAAGCTAGAAATACCCAAATTGAATATTTTTTTTATACATGCTGGTAGGGTATTCCAAAAAAAGTCACCGCAAAAATTGCAACCCCTACCGTTAATTATAAGGGAGGTTGGAGGTTATTGAATACTGCATTTAAAAAATCGAGGTTGTGGAAAGAAAAAGTACTATAAACGCGATGTTATTCCTGATGGCGGTGACTTTTTTTGAAATACCTTACCAGCATTTATAAAAAAATACTCATTTTGGGTACTTTTAGCTTCGTATTTCCATCATTTCCAAAAATCTTGTAAATATTGGGAAAATAGACGTTTTTCACTCTTAATTTTTGGGCAAAGAAACGGGTGTTTTCGAAAAAAAAAACGAACCTGTCTGATAGGAAATTACACATAGAACATGATTGTGGTTAAACATTTTTCCATTCTGAGGCTTTTTTGAGGAGATATTCACAAACGTTTCGATTTTTTCCAAAAATTCTGTAAATTGTTGAAAAATATGTGTTTTTTACCCTTAATTTTTGGTCAAGGAATTGAGTGTTTTTTTAAAAAAAAAAAAACCTTTCGATAGGAAATTACACGTAGAACAAGATTATTCATAACTATTTTTCAATTTTGAGGCTTATTTGAGGAGATATTTACGAAAAACCGGTTTTCAGCGGGCATTTACCCCTCTCCTGGGGGTAGTGGAGGGTTGTGGGGTGTCCATTTTAGTATGTTGTGTAGTGGACCATTACGAACGTAAATCGCAAAAAAAATCATGCTTTAATTTTTGGGGGTCAACTCCTAAAATGCCTGGACTATTATACCTACTTCAACATTTTCCTTTGTAGAATAGTTCGTCATTTTTGCCTGCAAAGGACTAAGAAAAAATGAAAGCCCCACATGAAACAAAATCGTCCTACCTTTGAGCATAAATATTCGTGTCTTCCACTTTGCATACTTATTATTACGAGAACTCTCTTGCCAGGTCTTCTGGATCTCCTTGTTTTCAAAATACTCAGATAATGATATTTTATTTACGCTGATAAGCGATGAAGTGGGTAGCATCGTTAGGTACCTACGATATTATCCCAAAGCACATATTTAGAAAATACTATGATTATTTTTGTTTTTTCGTGTTTTATAGATAACCATTAACCAATACCTATAAATCAAATCCACATTTCACATTAACTAGTCTATATCACGTACATATCCGTAAGGGGGGTTCTGCGCCAGGAGGCCCTAAATAACGCGCCACTCTACAGTTAAACTTTACTCGTATCTTCTTAATTCACCCCAAATCGTAATTTCGACTCAAAAACTCGGCCAGTACAATCCCCTAGTACCATTTCAAGGCACTAAATTCCAATCCTCGTATACAAAACTTTTCCGCTGGAAAAAGTACACACACGCCCATGGTACACCCGTAGAAAAACATTTCATCGGGAATAGAAAATAGATTTATGTTAAAACAGCGAAACGACATTAACCCGAAAGTTACTACCGAATGATTACAGCCGCCACCAACGGTACTCTAAACGCGTGTTGTATTTTTCACACCCAGCTAGGCTTTCGATTAGGTAACCGTAAGTGAAGATGTTTTGGTGTTTTGGCGGGTGGAAAATATTCACCGAAGGATAACGATGGTCATCCGGCAACGCGAATGGTTTTTTTTGCGAATGTACGATTTTCCTTTGGTAAAGCTCCAAAGCTTAGTGATGCCTTATGGCGGAATATAAATTGGAAAAAGAGGTTCGGTTTACGATTGTCGTATATTTCATTTTACGACTACAAATTCGCCATTCTGCGAGGTAAAAACTATTCGGTGGAAATTATAATCGAAAATTATGACAGAAGAAGGATTGATGTGGTAACTTGGTCATGGTTTTCAGGTAAACCGAGTGATATTAAATTGCTCACTGTAGATTGTGGTTTTGTTTTTGTTTAGGTAATCAATTACATTTGCGAGCTGGTGTTTCTAAGCTGGGCATTATTTTTACACGTATCTTTTCTGTACATTGGCTACAAAGTATTCGGTTTACTGAACAGAGTACCGGCTACGATGCTACAACCAGACGGATGTCAAAGTAAAGGTAAATATGTGAGTTTATTTAGCTCGGAAAAGCGTCCGTACATTTAGAACGGACGTATTAGTTCGTTGAAGATACCGAAACAAAAAGTGTTAAGGAAAAACAACGTGGGTTTTATTCTCGTATCGTACCAAGCTGCTGAAAGTTTTTCTTGGAAATTAATTAGCAGAATAAATATTATTACAGCTCGTCACTGTAACTCTAAGCGAGCTAACAATTTACAAAAGAAACTTTCTGATCGAGTCGCAGCCGCAGAGAAAATCAAAAGCAGCTTCTCGTAGTTTGTGTATATGGGTAGAAAGAGATATTTTTTATCTTTTCAATTAATCTCATTTAGTCAACGTCGATGCACTCGTTGTACTCGAAAGGTTTCACGTTAAAGTTAAATATCGATTTCATCTCGAATACCTCTTATCCTTTTATTCATTTTTTGCCTCGATTCTGTTTCGCTGCTCGAAACATTTTAATTTCGTTTCTTCGAAAGATTTTTTCCCCTGGAAATATTTTAATTAGATTTTTCTTTTGTCTCCGTCGTCGGTCGTTATAGGATTTATGTGGCTGGATCGAATACTCCGGTGGGTTCTACATAGATAATATTAACGTAAAGATAATTTGATCGGGGACACTTATAATTGGCTGCTTGGCGTATTGTCAACGCGTGTAATTGGGTCAGTTATGGTAAAGCCGACGATTATACGAATTGGTATATGCGAAGGGTTGAGCTAAAATATCGAAGCAGAATTTTAGCCCGATTGGAATTTTACGACGTGTTCAAATTATACCGATATAAATGATTGATGATAAAAAATATTGTCAACTTGGGTTAAACAGACGTGATTTTTTTCCCCAACCGAGGTTATACTTATAACGTAGTACCTACTCGTGTTTCAAAGTTTAGAAACTCGTTTTAACCAATTGGTTTAAACGTATACGACAGAAGGAAGCGTAAGTTTTTTCCCTTTCAGACAGCAAATCTTAAGTATGAAGGTAATATTTTTGGATATGGCGAAATGAAAGTTTGCTGGAGAAAGTTTCTATACCAACTAGTTATAAGATAAGTTTTAAACTTTTTAAGCGGTGGTAAATTTATACAGGTAGGAGATTTATACCGGAGGCGAAAAAATTCGACGAGTGTTTTAAAAAGCCTGTCGAATCGACTGATAAATATAGTAAAAATATATAGGTATCGTGAAGGATATCATTACCATAAAGGTATTATATTTTGTTTGAAATTCCACGACGTATCTATGCTGATCCGAATTTAAGTGCCTATAAAAATTTATCGTTTCTTGGGTGATAACTAAACAGTAAAGTTTTGTTGGAAGAATTTCATTTTAATCAAATCGAGAAATTGTGATGTAGAATTTAATTTACGTTTACAATGGATTTTTTTTTACTTCTGTGTTGTCATTTTAAGGGGTAATATTTTTGCTGGTTTTGGGTTTTGGAATATGTTGAAATGTAAAAAAATTGGTCATGGTGCCAATTTGATCCGGTTTTGATTTCAGATCTAATTTTTGCTCAAATTAATACCTACTGACAAGAGAGCAGGTATCCAACTCAAAGTAAAATTTTGAACCGAAATTTAAAAAAAACTGGAATTGCATGATAAAAGAACCCATATAGTTAATAAATTTTGCTCCTCTACCTCTTTTTCTTCTCCCCCTTTTCCCAAGGTCCATCCCCCAACATTTCAAACGCGTGTACCGCCCAATCTATGGGCTGTAATGAAAAAATTTTCAAACAAAAGTTGTTCCTCAACACTTAATGTACATTTTAATTCCTTATCAAAATCCATTTTGGAGCAACTCCTGGTCCCTAAATTTGGAAATGAAACGTTTTGAGAAAACTTCAAAATCACGTTTACTTCATTTTCAACGAAAAGTTTCAGAGATACGGCAAAATTTGTAACCACCAAAAGTATTCGAAATTAAATTTTCTTTCCATGAGCCATTTTACGACCACTTCTCTCAACTTTTCCGGACAGGTAGGACCTCTCCCCTCCCCTTCATCTCAAAAGTTGGGCCCATAAAAAAATGGCTCCAAAATGAGTTTCGATAGTAAGTGAAATAGTAAATTAGATATCGAAGAACAAAAATCGTTCAATTTTTTTTCGTGGGTCCAACTTTTGAGATAAGGAGGAGAGTTCCACCCTGTCCGGAAAAGTTGAGGGGAATGGTCGTGAAATAGATCATTGGAAAGGAAAGGAAATTTAATTCCGAATACTTTTGGTGGTTACAAATTTTGCCGTATCACCGAAACTTTTCGTTGAAAATGAAGAAAACGTGATTTTGAAGTTTTCTCAGAACGTGTTTCATTTCCAAATTTGAGGACCAGGAGTTGCGCCAAAATTGATTTTGATAGGAAACGAAAATGTACATTAGGTATTGAGGAACAACTTTTGTTTGAAAATTATTTTATTACGACCCATAGATTAGGCGATACGCGCGTTTGAATTGTTGGGGGAGGTGAACCTTGGAAAAGAGGGAAGTAGGGGGAAAAAGCATAGGAGCGAAATTTATTTGTTTTAGTGTCTAAAACAAGAATCAATCATAAAATCGATTATTACAGAAATCTCGCGCTGAAGCCGTTTTTTGTACAATTGAACGTGTCACAGCAAAAAGGACATAATTAGAAAAAATGGCGTTTCTGGGAAATCGCGATTGAAGTTTGAGTATACTTTTTTAATACTAAATTAAGGAATTGAGCTGGGGAAAAAATTTTACCATAAAATTTCATCTTTTTGCTATAATAAAACAACTCGCCCATCGCTTGATATCTTTTCAATTTTTTTCTATATTGAAAACAAAAGGTTGAGTTATATGTCCTTTTTGTTGTGACAAAATTTCATTTCGACCCCTCTACGTTTGATGACGTATAATTTTTCCGGAAGTGAAAATTTAAAAAAATCTTCATACAAAAGTTGAAGAGAATAAAAAAAAGAACATTTTCGTGAAAAAAATTCAAATTATCTCTTCAGGGAGTGGATATATCGCACTTTGAAAAATGACAAGTTTTTTTTCATTTTCTTGGTTACAAAAAAATGCTAAAAATACATTTTGGAAGAATTTTATTATTTTTTCAAATTTATGACGAAAAATTAACTAAAAAAAACACTTCATTAAAATTTTAAAATTTTACATTCATCTGCGCAGTGAAAAAATTAAACATTATGCAAATTCTCGAAAATCAAACATGTAATGTAGGTATCTAACTACCTATCGAAATTGCGAACTTCGCATTTTAAAACCGCCATAACAATTCGAGGAAAACATATTGGAAGGAGGGAGGGAGCTCATTGGATAGAGAAAACTTCAGAGAATACGAATCGCTTGTCGCATCAAAAAGGACATAATGCTGAGTTATGCCCTTTTTGTTGTGACACATTCAATTGGGACTTGACTAATATCGAAAGTTTCAGGTGCTGAAGTTCATTTCTCGAATTTTGGCGGATTTTTGAAATTTTAAAATTATCCATCTTATTGCCTAGCAAAATATGAAAATTTTATCTAATCAATGAAAAAATCTAAAACTTGATTTACCCTATTTTCAACTTCCTGAATCGATTTGAAGCAGTTTCGAGACGTTTCAGAGCCTCCAGAAAATTTTGGAATTTTTTTTAGCACAAGAGAAAGACCGATAAAAATGGCCCATATGAACTGTAGCACCAATAATTGCTGATTACCTAAATTGGTGACCAATTTAATCCATTAAAGAAAAATATTCAATCCGCGATTATAGGCGCCAAAGTTCATATAGACTATTTTTATGAGCTTTTCACCAGTGCTGGAGAATTCCAAAATTTTCTAAAGGCTCCGAAACGTCTCGACACCGCTTACAATCGATTCAGAAGGTCGAAATCAGGGTATCTACCAAATTTCAGTCTTTCACCTCGATATGTACGCTGTCAGTGTATTTTTAAATTTTTTTCAAGATAATTCTCTGCCAAAAAATATGTATTTGAACTGGAAGTTACGAATTTCGGAAAATGACATTTTAATCGGTCGAATAGGTTACCAATATGGGTAATCCACGTTTTCAAGTGCTGGAGCCCGCTTGGACCATTTTTAAGGGCTTTTCTCCAGTGCTGGAAAATTCCAAAATTTTCTGATTTTCTGAAGGCTCCGAAACGTCTCGACGTCGCTTACAATCGATTCAGGAGGTTGAAAATAGGGCATGTACTAAATTTCAGCTTTTTTTGTTGATTGAATCAACTTTTAAATATTTCGCAGCGCGATGAGGTAATTTTGAAATATCAAAAATTTGCCAAAATTCCAGAAATGAACTTCAGGCTCCTGAAATTTTGGATGTGGTATTCTTTAATATATTTTAGGTTTATTTTTGTCTCCGCTCAAAATTTTACTTCGAGTTAGGTTCCTTTTTTTTGTGAGCTTAAGTCTGCGATCGATGGTTCCCATTCGTTTTCTCGGAGCGAACAAACTTTACGAATGAACATTTTATCGAATAAGATATTTCTCAAAAACTTTCCTCCCGAATGTTTTTTTCCGAATGTAAAAATCACGAATGCAATTAAAACCCCACGCTAAAATTGTTTGTTTTATGGGTTAATCAACCAAAAAACGAACCAAAATGGGTGAAAAAATGAAAATTTTGAACTTGAATGAAGTTTTTTTCAATTTTTTTTTCTCAAATACAATTTTTTTAATTTTTACAAACTCAAATTACAAATTTTCTTTGAAAAAGAGCCATCACTTTCTCCAATTTTTCAACTGGTTTCCAGCCAAAAATGTAATGAGGTATGTCACTGCCACTACCGAGAGGGAGAACGAGAAATTTTTTTTGCTTTGAACCAATTTCTCAAAATGAACAATTATCAAATTACTTATCCAACTATTCAAGCCATAGAATGTGTTCAAGGTATCTAAGTAGATTTTTTGAAGCAAATTCATAACTTTCACGACCTTTCTTATGCACTTTTACTTCCCCCTCAAAAAAGGAACTTTTTTCAAAACATTCGAAGAAAGTTGTATTATTACGATTTCTAAATGAGGGTACAGGAGATATTTGAAACCAACAAGATTAAACTTAGAGGGAAGTACTGTTTAAAATTTACTAAATTCAGACTCGATAAGAGAGGAAGAAATAGGTGATGTAAAAATTTACAATTTCCAAACTTCAACCCGGAGGAGATTACAAAAAAAATATTAAAGTACCTAATTAAATTAAGCCCAGAGGAGTTGATTTGAGTGAATATTTAGTTACCGAAATTGCAGTGGCGAAATTCAGTCTGAGAGGAGAGTACAGTGCTGATTTTCATACTTGAAAAGAAACATTCGGGAGGGAGGTTTTTGGGAAATATCTTATTTGGGAAAATGTCTGTTCGTTCTACGATATCTGCCTACCTTTGAAATTTAAATATATACCTATACTAACGGAGCATCCGTTCTTTGGATAAAGCAAGTCGGTGCTCTATTTCAATTTCCATCCCAAAAATTACCCGTATGGTATTTAAATATTTATATGAAAAATCAAAAATCTTCCATGTTACCAATATTCGATGAATTTTTGGAAAAAATACTATGCATTTGCCAACTTTGAAATTTTTTCCACCGAATAAACTTCTCTCTGGCACAGATGGAAATTTTCCTCCTATTCTATTAGCCAAGCTGTAAATTACCGGAAACGAAACTTGGCCAAAAATCTGATGAGGTGAAAAAAAGGCAGTTGGTAATCTTAAAAAAAAAATTGCCGATTTGCATCAAAATTTTCTAACTTTTAAAAATGAGCCCACGTCCCTTCTGTTTTGTCTCTGGCTATTATTCTGTAACTCTGTAACCCGACAATATTGTAACTCTATAACCCTACAATCCTATGAAACACCTTAAAAACAGAACACTGAAATACAAGAAGGTACAAAGGAACTTTTAAAAAAATACGAAATTCAACCCTGGAGTGAAAAACAAGAAAAAATTTAAGTTACCAAAATTCAATCCTGGAGGGAGTTACAGGAGAAATTTCAAATTATCTGAATTCATCGGAAGAATTTCCAATTTTTGGAATCCTACCCTAGAAGAGGTACCAGGGGAATTTTAAATTGCTGAAATTCAGCTCTTGAAAGGGGTAGGTACTTGGAGGTAAATTTTTAGTTTTCAGATTTCAATTCTGCAGAGAAAACAGGAAAGAATTAATTCAATTTTCAAAATTCAGCTTTGAAGGGGGATCAGCAGAATTTTTAAGTATCTCAGGGGTGCGTTCACTTTGGAATAAAATAAGGTATACCTTATTTAAATAAGGTGTAAACAAAGCGTTAGCCAATCAGATTTTTCGTTCCTGACAGATTTTGATCGATCATTTTTTCACCCTTCTAAAAATTTATGGCTATTTTTATGACAATCAAATGGTACAAAAATTTGCTAACCAGCAATTTTTGAATTTAATGAACGATTTTGGACATCAATGCTTTGTTTATACCTTATTTAAATAAGGTATACCTTATTTTTTTCCAAAGTGAACGCACCCCAGGAATCCCAGTAGGTTACTTTTAAAGTAACTTTGTTACTTTTTTCAAGGAAGGTCACTATTAGTTACTTTTTGTACTCAAAAGTTACTTTTTTCAAAAATTTGAGCAAAAAATCAATTTTTTGGTTTTTGCTTAAAAAAATTGTTTAAAAAAATTTACTGTAAAAAAAATCAAAAATTTCTTTAAAATAATTATTTGAAAAAGTATTCTATGGTATTTTAGTATTACGAACCCTCCAAGTAAAATTTCGAATGACTTTTTTACATTTTCTAGGTGAAATCATGAATTAAAATTTTTAAAAAATGGGTACTTTTTTGAACTTTTTTGGTTACTTTTCCGGCTGCCAGGGGTTCCTAACGTTACTTTTTTTTTCAAATTTTGGCTGAGATGTCTGGTATCTTCTACAGCTCAGCTATATACAAGGCGGTAAAGGATGAATTTTGAAAATCCAAAATTCAATATCCTACAAGGAGCACCGTTGAGTGTTTCAACTCTAGAACGCTGCTTACATATTGAAAAAAGTTGGAAACGAAATTTTTTTCGTAAAAATAATTTTTCCTCTGCTGCTCATGAGTTCGACGAGGGATATTTTAATTCTGAATCTCCCTGCTTGCACATAACTTATTTCGTAGAATTTCGTAGTACAATAAGTTACGAGCATAAATTGCCTAAAACCAAAATTGAAGGCGTTATGAAACTTGCAAATTTTCAGTGTTTATTTTTGTAGCTTCTTCAATTCTGAAGTTGGGTTAAATTCTCATAGGACTAAATTTATACGTTTTTTTCTTACCATGTAGGTTGAATGAATTTTACCTCTTATAATATTTTGTAGATAACCTCTGACACGTTAAGAAAACAATGGAGTACATCCGAGTATCTAAATTTATCCCTTCGATTTCAAGGGCCGGAAAAACTTGATACTTATACGAATTCAGTTTGAAAACCCGCATTACCTGACAAAATATTCGGAACCTTCAACCCACACCTTGTCACCTAGTACTTTAGCGAGCTACAAGTACGAATTTTTCTTTTCAAATATTCGTGTAATGACCACGACTTACACGAAAAAAAAAAAAACGAAGAAAATTCAGGGCCGAATCGCGAATCAATACCAAAGTACTCGAGAAAAAAACCGAGTAATGAGAGAAAATACGTTACCTAAGTCAATTTTTTTCATTTCTTTCGAGCTTATTTTCCGTGTGTAATAACGGTATAACTTTGAACTTCCGGTGATTTATTACTGTACATATTCGAGTTACTTTTACCGGCTGCTTTTGATCTTGATTAAAATTTATTCGACGAAGAAACACAGCAAAATAACGATTAAAAAGCAAAACTAAACGGTTAAAGGGCAAAAGTCTATTACAGAGTATTACATTCGTCGAGATGTTCAAAGCTTTGGCTCGACGTTACTTAACTTTTTAATTTTTCATAATGCTAGCAAGGTTTTTCCTCGTTGGTAATTTAATATTTTTCACTCAGCGAGCGGTGAACGCGTTTTAAAAGTAATTGTCTCCTTTTTTTCGCAAGGTAAAAAGGCGAAAAAGGAGTTATATTGCTTATATCAAAGTAAACGTAGGAGATTTTTTGTCATCCTGCGTATTTTTCTTTCTTGGGGGAAAAAAAGCTAGGGTAAAAATTATGAACCAAGATTGACTGTAGAAAAATAATGTAACCACCTCTGTATAAATTTACGAATAATTCCGACCTGTTATTTTCAGGCATTATGCAATTAGTTATGTTGGCTCCGGCGAGTAATTTGGTTACTTCAGTTACGGCTGCTTTAATGCCTACCTTGCTCGGCCCCGCAGCTAATATGGCGACAAGACCTCTTGCCGAAAGTACAGCCAATAAATCAACCTCAAGTAAACAGAGTTCCAGTCTTGCAGCTTAAATGGCGAAATAATTTTTAAAATACTCGATATTTTTTTCGCAGGAACTCCAGGTCTTGGTAGAATTGAGAAAAGAGAATCCGTCGATGTTTCGCCAAGTAGCAGCTCTTCCAAATTAAGTAATTAATGTTCGATATTTATTTTATTTTTGTTTAAAAAATGTATCGACGAAATCGATTTTGAAAATGTTAAAACTTCCAATTGGCAGCGGAAAAAGAAAATTAATTTCAGACTTTGATTACTTTGATGGATATTTTTTATTGGAATGTGATACTTTTATAGGATGGAAAAATTGCCTTTGGAAACTGGTATTGAATTTGTAAAGTTATATTAGCTTTTTCCTTTGAAAGTTGTTATTAAAATTGATATAGAATTTTTTTCCGAACGTGAATCGCAAAAGGTTTAATTTTTAAAGTTTTTTCTCGTTTTTCAGTAACGTTATTAAGATATTTTCTCGAAGACTTTATTGATTCGTTTTACCTTTTTTGTTCCAACAGATCAGTTGAATAAAAAAAAAATAAAATCCATCGATGAAATAAAAACCGAAGACGAAAATAAAATTAGTCCCAAAGAAGGGCCTAAATTGAAAAAGTTGACGTGGCAATCATCTATTACGAACGGAAATAGGACAGAATCCAGCATAACTGGCCCCAGGGTAAATATTTCAGTGGCAAACTGCAAGTAAAAGAAAAATGATGGTAAAGACGTGAAATTTAATATGGTAAACAAGGACACCATAAGAAATTTTTTGAGCCCGGAAGGTCATCTTCAAATTCCATAGGAGGGTAGAGGGGAAGTCTGAAGGGTGGTTCAGCCCTCCATTTTTCGAAGTGGGGCAATCGGCCCTTTTTTGGTGTCATTTCCATATGATTGAATCTCGCTTAGTTCAAAAATGTCATTATTTTCAAAATTCGAGAGGTGAGTTGGAGTGAGTCTATTTAGGGAAGAGGGGTGTCATTTTTTTATTGTACATACAATTACTCACAATATTTTACAGAATGAATAAATTCGATGTTATTTTTTCTGTCGAAAGTCTGAAGACGAAAGAATTCGTAGGTCAATTTCTTCGCAAAATGTTATCCAGTTCCCTTGAACAGGCTCACCCCTGCTCACCCCTCAGCTTAAATCGCAAAATTGTTAAAAATATTTGAAATAAGGTTCTTCAAAAACCTAATATCAATATGTAGGTATCTCGATTTTTTTCAAAATATTACCCCATGGCCCTTCCCTTCAATGGTCACCCCCTGAAATGGGAATTAGTGCGTTGATTCCCTGAATTCAGAAATACCGACGCCCTAAAACTAAAATGATCCAAATGCCATTTTTTTCAGAAATAAGGTTTTTTCATTTTTGAATTCAGTGAATCAAGCTGCATCGATTAAAATATAAAATACGTAAATTTAATTAATTTAACCCTAAAAAAAGTGTTTGAAATTTGCGAATTCCATAAGCGCTATGCAAATTTTGTTACGTTTTTTGATCAATTTGTCACTAGGACCCTTTAACCCTTTTAGTTCTAGGGCGTCGATATGTGAATTGATTCCCTTTTTTCGGGATAGGTAAGTATACGAGTTGATTCCGGACCTCTTTCAGCCTATTAGCGTTACCCAAGAGATACCACAAGGACGTATTTTCAATAATATTCTTTTCAAGTTGAAATTTTTTCAATCCGAGATTTTTCATCAAATTTATTTCAACTCTGAATTTTTTGCTCAAAAGTTGACTCCAAAATTTTTTCCAACTCTTCTCAACCCTTTATATTTTCTTCAAAATTTTAATTTTTTCAACCTAAAATTTTTTCAGACTAGTTTTACCTTCAAATTTTCTTTAAAATTATTTGTTAACGTCTTTAAAATCGTTTCTGAAAATTTTTAAATATGTTTCAACTTCAATTTTTTCTCAAAACATTTTGTGATTTCAACACCAAAATTTTTTCCAACTAAAACATTTTTAGATATTTTACAATTTCTTACACACTTCATTTTTTTCAAAACAATATTTCTATCCAATTTGAAACTTTTTCAAAATCCATAGGTACCAACTTTAAATCCTAAAAATCTGTTTTTAAATTCCATGGAAATAATTTTAGAGTTGAAAAAAAAGTCGGAAGTTCGAAAAAAGATACAAAGAAAATTAAAATTGGAAAAAAATTTAGATTTGGAAAAAAATTCAAAAATATTCTCAGATTGAAAACAATTTTGAGTAAAAATTCAAAAAAAGTATACCTAAACATGAAAAAATCTGAGAAAATTTTAGATTGAAAAAAATTTTGACGTTGAAAATACTTGAGAAAAAAATGAAGGGTTGAAATAATTCAAAAAAATTGGAGTCGAAATTTAAAAAAAAAAATGGAATAACTTCGAGCCAAAAATTTAGAGCTGAAAGATATTCTTAAGAAAAAGTGGGTATCATCATTTCGTACATATCCCGAAAAAAGATAGGAATCAATTCGTGCATACCACGAACTATAATTGGAATCAATTCGCCTTTTTGTTCACATGAATATTTTGTTGTGAATAAACTCACCTACAGCCTCTTGAATTTAATGAAAAATTATTGACTAATCTGAATTTAGGAACACTAGAAAATATTATTCAGTAATTGTAAAACTAATTTCAGTTTCAATGTGACTCAAAATTGGGCAAAATGCCAGTCAAGAATGACTCCCTCCCCCCCCCACCCTCCAAGTGGGTATACGGATTTCTTCCTCTGGGCCTGTATTTATACTGTTGGACCTGTACTACTCAGAAATCGTCTTAGAAACTTCGAAAGATAATTATTATTTCGTATACTCATAGAATCATGTAGAATTAAAATAATCGTGATTTTACACAAAAATGTGAAAAAATAGACCGCTTTTAGCTACTTGAGATCCCTCTATGTCTATACTTACACTCGGAGTAGTGGTATGGGAAATTGGAGAAGGTCAATATGGTTATGTCTACTTGTAGATTTCGAAAATCGTAGTAAAAATTTGGTTGGAGGGTCGACAGGCTGTGCAAAGTTGAAAAAATACAATTTTAGACAGTATCGATGGAAAATGCGAAAACACGAGTTGAAAATTCTCAGATTTGAGGGACTTCTCTTGCTCGGATTTCGAAAGTACCTGATGACATTTTTAAACTGAGCGAGATTCAATCATATGAAAATGACACCAAAAAAGGACCGATTGCCCATTTTCGAAAAATGGGGAGCTGAACTACCCTTCAGATCTCCCCCTCCCCCTCATATGGAGTTTGGCGATGGCTTCCCGGGCTCAAAAAATTTCTTATGGTGTCTTTGTTCACCTTCACCATACTTACCTATTTGTCATTTATGTCCAAAAAAAATGCAATCTGTCACTAGACTAGAAATCCAATACAATTTTGGTTTCGTTTTTTTATTTTATTTATTTATGATTTTTTTTTAATATAGTTGGGCAATACTGCAAAAAGACCCATACTTAAAGAATCAAATAAAAAGGAAACCCCTAAAATCGAAATTACTCCGGAAGCTCCCGCCGCCAACCCGAAAGAAAAGGAACCGACTCTTTTGAATGTGGACAATAACGATAAAGTAATTAATTTTTTCACAATACCTACTCAAGTTGGTCGCTGGAACTTCCTCTAACTACTATTTTATATTTTATCTGATTTAGGTAAATAAAGAAAACGACATTTTATTACATACCATACTAAATCATATCGCCTATGTGAATCGAGCTTCCGGAGGATCGGATAGTGGATTCGCTCATTGTACTCACGACGCAACACCTACATCGAGGAAAAAGCAAGTCCGTTTCGTATTGAAAATTACCTACGCAACGGCCATTTTAGGATTCTGTTTAACCTTGGGGGAATTCTTTCAAAAATTCGGACCTTATGGTAAATTTCCTCCATTAATATGTGATCGAATTCCGTTATTTAATATGTAGAATTTCGATGGTAATAAACTTTCTACGTATTATAATTTTCAGGTTTAATGAAATATTACATTTCAAACGACGATGAAATCGAACCTTGGCCCTGGTTTATATTTCAAACAGTATGTCGTTCTTTTGAAATTTTGATGAGCGGTGCTATCGCAAATATTACCAAACAACCAGCAGCCAACTTGCATCGGTATTATAAATACAATCCGGCAATAATGAAGCAACGAGGGTCTATGTTTATGTAATAATTTTAATTTTATCTCCCGACTGTGGAGAAAATTATGCGTGTGCATAGTTTTTTTCTTATTTTGTATGGTGTTTCATTGACCTTTATTTGTTAATTTTTATGTCGACGGATTTTTTTAAATAGATTTTTCCGCGATTTTTGTGTTAGGTGGTGTGAAAACCGCATTTATTATAGTAAGTACCTACCTTCCTTCGATAATTCATGTTACCTGATCATGTTTTAAAATTTATTCTTTAGAAATAATTATCATGATTATCATTTTGTTGTGTCTGTTTTGAACTGTTTTTTTTTTTTCGAATTTGGTTTAAAAATTTTCATTAAGCATATCCAATTAAAAATGTCAAAGCTGCTAAAATATAAAATTAAAACATGAATGCTGCGTGTGAATGGTAGGTATTTTTGATTGTAGAAATAAGTAAGTAATTGTAAAATGAAAACGATTTTTGTTCGATAATGCAACATTGTTTTCTATTGGGTGTTTTGTTTTCTCTTCGAATTTGAAGAATTTTTTTTCCGTTAAACACTACCAGAATACGAGTACATATAAAACCATGAAAAATCTGAACTTGAAGTTTTCAATTAATATTATTTCTTCAAAAAATATAAGTAAAAATAATAGGTAGATAAAAAAATAAAATATTGGATTTTGAAAAATTGAAACATTGCTTTTAAAAAATACTGAAAGACTGAAACGAGAAATTAAAAATTATTTTTAAAAGACTGAATATACGAAAAAATGAAAATGATCTTTCGTTGACTGCTCCGGAACAGATATCCCTTCCCCCGTCCATTACCAAAGAAGGTAAAAATATGAAATAAATAAATGAAAACTTGAAAATTCAAAATTAAAAAATTAGATGATTGAAAAAATAAAATTGAAAAAATGTAATCTTGAAAAAATTAACCTAAATAAATAAGCAGTTGAAAAATATTCATGTAAAAAATGAAAATAATTGTTCTATGGTTGTACAGAAGCAAGCACTTTCCCATAAAAAAAAACGATGAATAAAAAATAAAATGAAACATTGAATATTAAAGACATTTCAAAAAATTTATTTAAAACTCGAAAAACTAAAAGTAAAAAAATGAAAGAATTGCTTGAGAAAATTTCAATTTCAATAAAAATAATATAAATTAAAATAGATAAAAGGAAAAGTTGGAAAATTACTTTAAAAATTAAAAAGCAGTCGAGAAAATACAAATTTACTTACTGGTTCCTTAGCTACTCTCTTCGATCATGCAGCTTGTATTTAAGCTGCATGATCGAAGGCTACTCTGAAACAATAAGGGCTTTTCCATTAGAAAAAAAAAACATTCAAAAAAATAATAAAAAATGAAAAAAAGTAAAACATTTAAGGATTTTCCCCTTGTTTTTATTTCAAGTTTTTTTTTACATTTTTTTCAATTTCATCATATCTAATAGAAAATAGCTCGCTTTTCTCAGTTTTTCCTTGACAATTCAAAAATTTAAGTGAACACTCGAGTGTTTGAGATATGACGACATGACTGGGGTGCGTTCAGCTTGAGTTTGAAATTATGTTTACACAAGTTCAAATCATGAACATGTGCAAATTCGTTCATTTTCATTTTAGTTCTAAAAATACAAAGTTTACTGGTTGCGATTTGAAATTCGAACATGAAAAATTATCACATTACTTCTATCATTATCACGTATTGCTTGTGAGTTTTGTATTTTCATCTTTTATTTTCGTAATTACATGATTAAAAATAAAATGCACAATAATCAAGAAATAAATATAAATTTGAGCAGGCTGTAAGCTATTTTGCAACTTTTTTTTATTTCATTGGATAATGATGAAGAGGAAGATGATAATGAGATTTTTTTGGCAGAGAGACATCTCCTCGAATAAAAGGAAATTATACTGATGTAATTCTATGGTGGTATAATTTTGAAAAATGTAGGTATTCGAAATTGGAAGTAATAAAGATCTTTATTTCGACTTTTTGACACATGTAGGTAATTAGATCAAAATAAATGAATAATATCGACTTCAAAATTAATTTCTACCTCATGTTCAGATCAAAAATTTAAACGGTATCTCGTACTATTTCCAATCATTCCCAAAGGAATAAAATTGTACATTTTTGTAAACGTACAAACCTGCAGCTGCAGTAGCCAGTAAATTTTTGTGAAGTGAGAAAATTTAAAATTCAATTTAAACGAACTGAATCTATCAGAAACGAAAAAATCTGATTGGCTATTCTTTGTTTACACACTATTTCAATTTGCGAAAACGCGTTTTCGAGCTCAAGCTGAACGCAACCCTGTTCTTTTGATTTTGAACGGATTATAAACCCGGGGAAAAATTTTTATTTTAAATCATATATGCTCATATATGGGAGTATATTAGGTCATATATGCTCATATATGGTCAGACTGGAAAAGCGGCCATACTGGATCATATATGGGATTTTCAATATATGCTCATATATGCTGATATATGAACATACATGCGTTCATTATATTCACTCATATATGCCCATATATGAACGAATTAGACTAGACGTGGTCATATGAATCCATGTGCACCCAAAATTCAAGTTTGGGTACAAATGGATTCATATGGCCACGTCTAGTCTAATTAGTTCATATATGGGCATATATGGGTGAATATAATGAACGCATGTATGCTCATATATGAGCATATATGAGCATATATTGAAAATCCCATATATGATCCGGTATGGCCGCTTTTCCAGTCTGAGCATATATGAGCATATATGACCAAATATACTCCCGAATATACTCCCATATATGAGCATATATGATTTAAAATAAAAAATTTTCCCCGGGAAACGAGGGTGTGCAGGATAAAAAGTAGATTATGTTATTTTCATGTCTCAAACACCCATGTGTCCTTTTAAATTTTTGAATTATCAAGGAAAAACTGAGAAAAGCGAGCTATTTTCTATTAGATGTGATGAAATTGAAAAAAATGTAAAAAAAAACTTGAAATAAAAACAAGGGGAAAATCCTTAAATGTTTTACTTTTTTTCATTTTTTATTATTTTTTTGAATGTTTTTTTTTTCTAATGGAAAAGCCCTTATTGTTTCAGAGTAGCCTTCGATCATGCAGCTTAAATACAAGCTGCATGATCGAAGAGAGTAGCTAAGGAACCAGTAAGTAAATTTGTATTTTCTCGACTGCTTTTTAATTTTTAAAGTAATTTTCCAACTTTTCCTTTTATCTATTTTAATTTATATTATTTTTATTGAAATTGAAATTTTCTCAAGCAATTCTTTCATTTTTTTACTTTTAGTTTTTCGAGTTTTAAATAAATTTTTTGAAATGTCTTTAATATTCAATGTTTCATTTTATTTTTTATACATTGTTTTTTTATGGGAAAGTGCTTGCTTCTGTTATGTAGAATCTGAAAAAACTGATTTTTCATTTCCATTTCAATACCTGCGATTTCGTTTTATAGAAAAAAAATCCACCATACTTCATGGATTTCTCTTTTTCGAGAGAAAATCGAATTAAAATTAAATGTTCTTCAATATAAAGGGAGAGAATAGTTGGTACCTACCAAAACTAACACTCGTAGTAAAATTTTGAGCAAAAAAAAAAAAAAAAAATCGAAAGTAAGTACATCATAAAAGAACCCTTTATCCGAAATTGTAGACGCTGAAGTTCATTTTTCGAAATTATTTTATCGCCCTGCAAAATATGAAAATTCGATGTTGTAACTAATCAATGAAAAAAGCGGAAATTTGAAATAGGTATACCTTATTTTCGACCTTTCGAATTGATTGAACGTGGTTTCGAGACGTTTCGAAGCCTGCAAATCTTTTGGAAATTTCCAGTTATGGAGAAAAGCTTATAAAATGGTCCATATGAACTTCAGTACCTGTAAGGTAATAGTAAATTACCCATACCGATGACCTATTTGATCGATTTATTTCGTATTTTACAGTTTAAATCCATATCTTTTTGGTGGAAAATTTTTAGAATACGCCAATAGCATACCTACGCATTGAAGTAAAAAGTTGAAAGGTGGTAGGTAGTAGGTACCCTATTTTCGATAAAACAGGGGTGCGTTCACTTTGGAAAAAAATAAGGCTAACGTTAGTTAAATAAGGTTTAAACACAAGACAGTCAAACCTGGAACTCGAATACCTTCATGACGTCACTACTCATATGTACCTGAATATTTTACGTCAGTTTTAAACAGTTTAGAATTTTTTGAAGAAGTTTTTCAATCCCAAATTTTTTCCTCGAAATTTTTTTCTCAGAATTTTCTCAACTGAAATATTTTTGACGTATGTAATTTGCTCCACTGAAATTTTTTTCTGAAGAATTTATCCATCGTTGAACTAATGAACTTACATCTTTTTTGAAAAGAATGATTTCTGTTTGATTGACACCATAAAAATTTTGAGGAAGAAAATTCGAGTTGAAAAAGTTATGATTGGATGTGGAAAAATTTCAGATGTGAAAATTGCGAGAAAATAAAATTTTTACGACGTCAATCAAACAGAAGTCATTCTTTTCAAAAAAGATGTAAGTTCAATAACGGAAAAATTCTTCAGAAAAACTTTGGTCGTGGAAAAATCACGTCAGAAAAAAATTTGGTCGTGGAAAAATACCATCAGAGAAAAATTTCAGTTGAGAAAATTCTGAGAAAAAAATTAGGAGTTGAAAAAATTACGAGGAAAAAATTTAGAGTTTGAAAACTTTTTCAGAAAATTCTAAACTGTTTAAAAACACGTAAAAGACTTTGAAAAAAATTAAGTCGAAACGACATTCAGCGATATGAGTAATGACGTCATGAAGGTTTTCGAGTTCCAGGTTCCAGGTTTGACTGTCTTGTGTATAAACAAAGCATTAGCAAATCAGATTTTTTCGTCCCTGACAGATTTTGATCGATCATTTTTGCACCTTATTAATATTATACCTATGGCTATTTCATGATGAATCAAATGGAATTAAAAATGTGCTAACCAGCGATTTTTGAATTTTATGAACGATTTTGCACACCAGCTCTTTGTTTATATGTACCTTCTTATTTTTTTCCAAAGTGAACGCACCCCTGGTCACCAAATCACCAATTTGTGTAATCTGCGATTATAGGCGCGGAAAATCATATGGACCATTTTTATAGATTTTTATGGCCTTTTTTCTGGTGCTGGAGGATTCCAAAATTTTTTAGTTGCTCCGAAACGTCTCGAAAAGGCTTTCAATCGATTTGAAAGGTGGAAAATATGGTACCTAAAGCGGGGTCCACACGCTTCAATCTTTTTCAATTTTACTAGAACCAGTGTGATCAAGTAGCTTGAATCAAATTTTCATCAGTTCAAAGGAATTGTTTGTTTATTTCTAAATTGTTTCTATTTTTTAATACATCAACCAATTAAAATCAACTGTACCAAAACATAGCCAAATATTTCTCACAAAATCTTTATTCCTATTGGTTAAAATGCAGTCAAGTTGAAGCGTGGTTTATAATCAAGTTTTAAGACTTTAACTTTTGACTTATTCCTTAAAATATGGATAAAATTGATATTTTAAGGAATAAGTCAAAAGATATTTGAAGAAGTTGGTAATTAATTTTGATTGAGAACAAGTATTTAATATACAAATATATTATCAAAACTTCATTTACTTTTACTTATTCCTTAAAAATTCGATTTATCCATATTTTAAAGTTTAAGGAAAAAGTAAAAATCTTTATTATAATCCACCCTTGAATCAAGTGACAAATAAAGTTGAAAATTTTCAACTTTACTTTCCGCTGGTCACCACTTGATTCCAAAAATCTGCAGTTGAAACAAATTGATACACACGAGTCAAGTATGTTCAAGTTTACTTGATTCAAGCTATTTGATCATACTGGTTCCAGTAAAATTGAAGCGTGTGGACCCCGCATAATTTTCGAATTTCAGATTTATCCGTTGATAAGATCAAAGTTTCATTTACTGGGCGATGAGGTAATTTTAAACTTCAAAAATTCGTCAAAATCCGAGAAATTAACTTTAGCTCCTGAAATTTCGGATATAGGGTTCTTTTATGACCTACCTATGTACTTTCGATTTATTTTTACTCTGGCTCAAAATTTTACTTCAAGTTAGGATACTTCCCTTGTAGGATTACGATTACTATCAGATAATTATCTATTCTACATTTCTAGCAGAAACAAATTGAAATTAAAATTTGGAATAATTCTCGTTTCACCGTTACAATTATATTTTTTACATAAGAATCTAAAATAACATTCGAATTGCCTTTTTTCATACTACCTCTTGGTTTACGTTTTACACACAATAGGATGACAGCGAACGCATGCCACATTCCATTCCAAAAAAAAATACCACCCTTCCACTTTCTCCATATGTCCTTAAAGTTGCAGTTAATCTCTTTCAACGTCTTGTCTTCTTTATGTACATATTATGCACAGCATTAGAAAAGGATCATAAGGATAAATTTACAAACCGGTTTCCTCTAGTCTCCTGTTGATCGTTTCTTTCTTGGTAACTGATCTACAAAACCACCCACGCATACGCGCTACATGCAATGCGCGGCACCAAGTGAATTCAAATTTTACCGAGCAAGGTAGAGTGGTTAGACCGGAATACGTCACGTAAAAAGGTAGAACCATTACCATTTGTCAGGTCCCCCCCCCCCCCCGATTTGTACCTTGTATGGTAGTTTGCAGTTGTGAGATTCCGGCGGACTCCAATCACCAATCACGAGTTTCCTCTTGCAACCAGCGAGTAGCTGGTAGCTTGTTTTTGCATATTATTTCAAACTTCCAAAGTTGAGAAATATTTTTCAATTTTTATTGTGTGGAATAGAACTAAAATCGAAATAGGTTTAGGTAGACTAAAAATTTGTACAAATGGCCAAAAAGTAAGGATGAATTTCTTGAAAAAAAAAAAAAAAAAAACTAGATAAGGATCAACAAGATTTTTGAAAATTATAACTTTAAATTTGAAGGAAGTTGAAACTTCATGTAACTTTATTTAAAGAATAAATAACAGTGTTGTTAGAACGAAAAGAACGGGAACGGAAACGGAAACCAAAAAACGAAATTAACGCAATTTTTAGGATGAACGAAATCCGAACAAAAACCGAAACCTAAAAATGAAAGAACGAAATCAGAACCGAAAACTCGGAACCAAAAATTCTGTTCTTTAGGTTCTGAACGGGAACAAAAAACCATAGTGTGAGAACACTGGGAACAGAACGGGAACCAAATTAAGTTCTGTTCTTTTCAGTTCTTTTCAAATTATGACGTGAAGAAATACTGAAGCCCAAAAAAAATGCAATGAGGGTGAAAAAACGCCTATTTTTCAAATATTTCCAGTATTTTTTAAAATAATCGAAATTACGACTGATTACCTACACAATTTTGAATCCGTATGATGCGAAATTATTAACACTTCGTTTCAATCATCTATTCTTTCCATAAACTCGATTACTTGGACGTTTTTTTCGAGTAGGTAAATCCCTCCCCTCCACCACGACTATTCGTGGAACTCAGCGACTATTCCACCCCTTAGTAGCTGACATCGAAATATTTTCACTGTAAAAAATTACTTTGTATTTTCGATTATTTCGAAAAAAACTGGAAATACTTGAAAAATAGGCGACCATTGATTTTTAGCCTCCAAAGTGAGGGTTTTTGAAAAAAAAAAGAAGACTTATCTTATAGTAAATGACATGTAGAACATAATTATTCATAATCATAACCATTTTTCAATTTTGAAGCTTATTGTTATTTGAGGAGATATTCACGAAAAAACCGGTTTTCAGCAAGCATTTACCCCTCTCCTGGGGACTGCGGACGACTTTGAGGGAATTTTAGTATGTTGTTTAATGGACCATTATGAACAGTTTTCACAAAAAAAAATCGGGCATGAATTTTTTTGGAGTTTGGTATATTTATTTTTTTCTCTTATTTGCCTGGACTATAATGGAAAATTCTACCTAACCAAAAAATGGTAAATTGAATGAGGAAAAAAAATTTAAAAAACGAAAAGAACAGAACAGAAAAGAACGGTTCGGGAACGGAAACCAAGAACCAAAAAAAATGGAGAACCGAAACAGAACCGAAACAAAGATCCCAAAAACAAAAGAACAGAACCGAAACCAAAAACAGGAACAAAAATGCCAAGAACGAAACCCAAGAACTGAAACAGAGAACAAAATTTTCTTTCAGAACAGAACCGAACGGAAACCAAATAATTCGGTTCTTACAACACTGATAAATAATAAAAGCACTTGGCTATCAATGCTATATTTTGAAATATTTATTGAAGTTGAAGAATAATTCGCCTCGCCTACTAGTGGCAACACTGCTTTATATCTGTTATCATATTCGTATTATTCGTACTCAACGTGTGTTCTGTTGATTTATCTCTTACTCAATATATTCATTCGATTTATTCAGAGAATTGCTTTTCATTCTTTTATGATAGCAGTACGTGGTTGAAAACAGTAATAATGTCTCTTAATGGTGATAGTGAGCTGGACTATGAATATGACCATGATTATCCCTTTGGTCAATTCGGTCAATACATTGAACAAGTGGAAGTTGTTGATACTGAACAAAACCTTCATGAATCTCATGGTAATCCGAATGCAGAGATCCTGAGAATGTTAGAAGAAGAAAATGCCAATCTAAAACGTGAACAAATCTCCAGATTGAAGAGTTTGGAAGAAGAAATCAATCGCCTTAAGAAATTAGAAGAAGAAAATGCTAGACTGAAATCGATTGAAACTGAAAATGCAAAGCTTCGAGCTCAAGCTCAACAATTCCGTCAATCCGAGGTAAATAATACCAATAGTTCCAACTTTCGCAATCGTACCCATTATTATTCTATGGATCCGAAAATCGATTCATCTTGGCCTATCAATATGGGCAATTTTCACTGGCCGAAAAATATGCTCAATATGGATTGTATCAAACTGAAGAATAAAGACAACTACGATGAATGGAAACAGCGACTTGATTGTGTGTTTATGAATCATAAAGCTACCGAATTTATCGATACCAAATTTCCACCTCTATATGGAGCTTCGCCAAGTGTTCAAAACATGAGAAAGAACTTCATGAGGGAAATTCTGTCTGGATTGTTGGATAATCAAGATGATAAAAGGATCGTAAATGAAAATAAAGATAATCTGCACGTTGCTATTGGTAAGCTGTTCGAAAAATACCATCGTAAAAACCCCCTCCGTGATCTTCATCAAATCAAGATGCTGTTCGAGATGAAATTTACTCAGAAAGAAAACCCTAGAGATTTCATCGTAAAGTTCGAAAAAATCATCCAAGAAGCAGAAATCGCAGCCGAAGAGAAATATTCCGATGGCAGAAAGTTCACTTGGTTCCTTTGGGTGCTGAGAGAGACGACCATAGAGAACCGGATTCAAGAAATGAACGATTTTTGTTCGTATAAGAAGTTGACCGAAATCTTCACAAATTTCTATGAATACCAACATGCGAAGGAGGAGGTTGGTACCGGAACCAACGTAGCGTCTAAAGCGGTTCTCTCAGCTGCTCATCAGAAAAATAAAGTCGTTAGTATGTGTTTCAATTGCAAGATGGAAAATGCTGATCATTTCTCAAAAGACTGTCCGTATGAAAAGTACAAGTTCGCTAATTTCTCCACTCATCGTTATCAACGTAAATTTACTCCACCCAGAGATAATCGTCGAAGTCGTTACTCTCCTTATAAACGTGGAGTGGATCGTAATGAGTGGAAATCGCCGGATCGTAAGGATCGTATGGATCGTAATCGAAAGGATCGTTTTGATAATAAAAAAGACAGTGGATCGAAAAATGATAAGGATCGTTCTCGCCGTGATAAGAATCGAGATGGTAGGTTGAACTGTGTTAATTTTATTTATGATACAGCTGCTCACGAGCATGTTACTAGTGATCGTAACATTCTACAAAACATTCGTAAGCTAGCCAAACCAAAATTGCTCTATGGGATCGATAATAAATGCGTAAAATATGAATATTCTGGTGACGTTCCGATCTTTGTTTTTGATTCAAAAGGAAATAAGACTCCAGGTTTATTAACTGATGTTTTATATTCGCCTCAATCAACCAATATAAATATTATTTCTGCTAAAAAATTGCGAAATCGTGGCTGGAAAACTGTTTTATCTGATAATGATATGATAATTGAATCTGTGGAGCTAAATCTCGAAGTTGCTAGAGGTTCGTTCGATGAAGTGGAGCAATTTTGGAAATTAGATTTTGCAATTCGTGACTGTAATAATTTAAATGGAGCTAATGTAAAAAAGATATTTTTAACCAAACGTGGGATTTTAAAAAAGGATCGTGTGATTTCTAAATCTGATCGCCAAGGAAGGAGTATGAAACATGTTCGATTCAACTTGGATGATAATACATTGACCAAGGAGAATGAAGTTAATGACAATTCGGATAAAGCTAGTACGAGTGGGCGTGAAGTGAAAAAGGTAAGCCGAATTTGTCATGGTGAAAATGATGATATCTTGTGGCATGAGAGACTTGGTCATGTAAGTGTAGGTTACCTAAGAAGCGCTGCATCGAAGATTAGAAATTTAAAAGGCATCAAATTTCGTGATTGCATCAAGCTTTGTGATTTGTGAAAATTAGGCAAAATGAAAAAATTAAAATTCGATAAAAAACGAACAAGAGCTAAAAGAGTTCTCCAAATCGTTCACTCTGACATTATGGGACCTTTCAAGACTCCAAGTTTCCGACAGAAAAAGCGTTATTTAATTACCTTTATTGATGATTACTCTCGTCTAGCTGTTACCTTTACCATGAAACAACGAAGTGAAGCAGGTCAATGTTTTCGTGAATATATCGATAAAATGAGACGTTTATTAGACAATGATGATTTGAAAATTCGCTACCTTCAATGCGATAATGGAGCAGAATACGTTGGAGGTAAATTTAAAGAAGTTATGGAAGAAGAGAAAATAGAATACAGACTCAGCGAACCAGATACTCCCCAACACAATGCTGTTGCTGAACGCCTAAACTTAACCTTAAAATTACGTGCTAGGACCATGATGATAGCTTCCAAACTTCCCCGGAATCTCTGGCCATATGCTTATGCTCATGCAACATATATTTATAATCGTACTCCTCATCGAAGTAATAAAATGAAAAGTCCGTTTGAAGTTGTTTTCAATAAAACACCGGAATTTGATAACTTGGTAAAATTTGGTTGTGTAGCGTATGTCTTGAAAACTAGAGAAAAACCCAGTAAAACAGATGCTGTCTCTGAGAAAGGTATTTTTATCGGATGTACAAATACTGGATATGAAATTCTAGATCCAAAAAGTGGAGTTATAAAATATTCAAAACATGTAGAATTTAATGAAAACTTGAACTATGATGAATTTCGCAAAGGTGAACAAACTATCGTCGAAAAAGAAAACATTGAAGTAACTGAATCTGAAGAAGATCAAGAAGAAAGAGCAAGAAATCGAGCAAAATTGGATCGTATTATTCAAGAAATCGAAAAAGAAGAACAGAAAACTAAAATAATTGAAGAAAAACTTTCTAAAGAACCTCAAACTGCTCAAACTGATGAATATGATCTAAATTCTTTAACCTATGAATTAATTGATGATTCGGATTGTGAAGATTCAAGTGACGAAGATATAGAAGCTCAAAACCCTGCAACAAGAATTCCTCGAATTTTAATCGCAAAAGTAAATGAAGTACCAAACTCATACAAAGAAGCCTTACGTAGCAAAGATGCCAAACACTGGAAAATTGCCATGAAAGAAGAACTGGAAGCCATGAAACGAAATAAAGTTTGGACCATTGTTCTCAAGAAGGGAGTCGTGAAATTTTTAATCGGTTGGAGATGGGTATTCAGAATTAAAGAAGGACCTGGTAATTCAAAAAAATATAAAGCCCGATTAGTTCTTCTTGGATATCAAGATAAAAACCAATATGAGAAGAGCGAAGTATTCTCTCCAGTAGCAGGAATGACAACGATTCGAGTTTTATTATCCATTGCAAATCATTTTCGTTTAAAACTTCGCCAAATGGACGTTAAAACCGCCTTCCTAAATGGAAACTTAGATAAAGAACTGTACGCCACCATTCCGGATGGGCTTAACATGGATCGTAATAAATTTATGTGCCAAGTACATAAATCGGTATATGGATTAAAAGTTGCTCCAAAATGCTGGAATAAAAAACTAGACGAAGTACTCAAATCCCTAGGATTCAAAAGTTTCTATTTGGAACCCTGTGTATA
This sequence comes from Pseudococcus viburni, assembly GCA_033439095.1. NCBI lineage: Eukaryota > Metazoa > Arthropoda > Insecta > Hemiptera > Pseudococcidae > Pseudococcus > Pseudococcus viburni. The sequence continues at coordinate 293,208 of JAVBJF010000271.1, forward strand.
CATCTGGACTTGCCAAAATAGAGTCATAATTGTAGCGATTTACGTGGACGATATAATCTTTGCTTTCAACGATGATGATAAGTTCAACGAAGTTAAAACGAAGCTTGAATCACTCTTCGATATGACAGACTTGGGAGAACCTAAGAAATTCCTGGGCTTGGAAATGGAACAAAGGTCAAATGGACAACTCTTCATCCATCAAAAGAATTATATTGAAGAAATGTTAAAAACCTTCAACATGGATAAGGCGATTCCCAAAGGAATACCTATGGACCCAGTTCCAAAATCGGATACACAAAAGAAGGGAGAAGATCATGAACAGGTACCAGAAAAACTGTATCAAGCTGCTATAGGATCCTTAAACTACCTGGCTCTTGGAACACGTCCAGATATTAGTTTTGCTGTCAATTTGTTAAGTAGAAGACAACATCAACATTTAAAGAGCGACTGGGAGAAAATTCTTACCATTTTTCGATACTTGAGAGGCTCTACTCATAAAGGACTTATTTTCAACTCAAACAATGATAGGATCGAAGGTTATGCTGATGCTGGTTTTGGAATGGAAGATGGAAAAGAATCGACTAGTGGAGTAGCTGTTAAGTTGTTTGGTGACTTGGTAATGTGGAGCAGTACTAAACAAAGATACGTTGCCCTCTTAACCGCAGAAGCTGAGTATATTGCTATGTCCGAAGCTGCCAAAGAAATTGTGTCTATAAAAGCCTTGGTTGAATTTATGTTACAAAAGAAAACTGAACCGGCAATTTTGTATGAAGATAGCACATCCGCCAAAGCCCTGGCTGAAACTAACAAAGCTGCCAAATTGAGACATTTAGTTGACATTAGGGCCCACTATATTCGTCAAGTCGTTAGAGATGATGTCATCATAAAATGGATCAAAAGTCAACAACAAGCAGCAGATATTCTAACTAAGCCACTTGGAAAGGATAAACTCGAATATTTAGCCAGCTGTCTTATGAATGAGCGCTTCTTGGATCGAGAAAAGTATAGGTACATTCCTACAGAGGCTGAGAGACTAGAAGGAAAGATTCGAAAGAGCCAAAAGAAAATTCAGAAACTAAAATCCCAGACTAAGCTCGTGTAATGTTTTTTCTTGTTCTTTTTCCTGCCTAATAGTGTTGTTTTTCTTTCCTATATTGTATTGCAGGTTCCCCTGGATCCAACGGCCGTTCGAATTCCCGGAACTTTAAGTTATAATTTGTTTGTTGCTATGCTCGGCGAAGAAGGGAGTATTGAAGTTGAAGAATAATTCGCCTCGCCTACTAGTGGCAACACTGCTTTATATCTGTTATCATATTCGTATTATTCGTACTCAACGTGTGTTCTGTTGATTTATCTCTTACTCAATATATTCATTCGATTTATTCAGAGAATTGCTTTTCATTCTTTTAATATTAAAAGTACAGATAAACGTTTTAAAGATGCTGAATAATACGAGAATTAATACTTATAATATATGTACAAGACAAGTTAATGCTGATGTATCAGGTTCAATACTGTACCTCTAGAGAGGCCATTCTAACACGAAGTAGGGCATCTTGAATAGGTTTCTTCAACGACTTACAATTTGGAACATCACAGGTAACCCTCTGCAATTATACATAACACATCAAAAACTAAGCTAATTACTTTTTTTTCTTGAGGAATACCTACCTTACATTGTTTGGCGTGGTAATAACACATCACAAACGAATACGTGCAAATAGAGCACCCCCCACGTAATTTTAATGTGCAGGAATTCACATGTGTGATTCTTTTTTTCATCTTGCAGCAAGCACGCGAACAATTGATTTTGGTACACTTCTTCGAATGTATAAGATAACGAATGAAATTGCGAGTTGATTCTTTAGTGATTGTCTACAAATAACACATCAATAAACAATAGTTTTAAAACCAATTTTTGACTAGACATGTTTGAAAACAAAAAGAAAAACTGGTTTCACACCGGAATACAAAGTTTGTGGCTGATATTTTGTTGATTTTATCATCAAAAATTTTTAAAAAGAGGAGGTAGAAGAAATTTAACAATAACTAGTGAAAATACCTAGGTACCTAGAAACCACAAAACCACCAAAAGCTTTGAACTCACAGAAAGAACAAGTCGCTCTCAAACCAGTTGAGTTGTAATTTACTAGGTGTGTGTGTTCGGATTAAAGCCAGGGGTGCGTTCACTTTGGAAAAAAATAAGGTATACCTTATTTAAATAAGGTGTAAACAAAGCGTTAGCCAATCAGATTTTTCGTTCCTGACAGATTTTGATCGATCATTTTTTCACCCTTCTAAAAATTTATGGCTATTTTTATGACAATAGACGTTATCATTGAAACGTCACAATAACTTGGACCAATCAGAGAGAGGAAATATCTGGGCTCTGATTGGCCGATTCTGTTATCATTTATTTTTGGGCGCAAATTTCCGTAATTTTCACGGGTAACTCCGAAATGAGGAAAATTTTAGGAAATTTTATTTCAAAATCGGATTCTACGGGCTAAAAAACCTATAAATCATTAGCGCATCAACGGTTTGCATGCTTTATCTCGGAAAAAATTGAGATATTTATGACTATTTTTTGAATTTTTCAAAATAATTTGAAAAAAAGTAATTTTAGACATTTTTCATATTAACTTAATTGAAAGAGGATAAAAAAAGCTTTCAATTGGTACCATTACCATTCGATTTCGTGCCACTTTGATATTTTGTAAATTTGATTGGAAAAAATTAGCGATTTTCAAAAATGCATGAAATCGAATGGTAATGGTACCAATTGAAAGCTTTTTTTATCCTCTTTCAATTAAGTTAATATGAAAAATGTCTAAAATTACTACTTTTTCAAATTATTTTGAAAAAATCAAAAAATAGTCATAAATATCTCAATTTTTTCCGAGATAAAGCATGCAAACCGTTGATGCGCTAATGATTTATAGGTTTTTTAGCCCGTAGAATCCGATTTTGAAATAAAATTTCCTAAAATTTTCCTCATTTCGGAGTTACCCGTGAAAATTACGGAAATTTGCGCCCAAAAATAAATGATAACAGAATCGGCCAATCAGAGCCCAGATATTTCCTCTCTATGATTGGTCCAAGTTATTGTGACGTTTCAATGATCGGTTCTATCAAATGGTACAAAAATTTGCTAACCAGCAATTTTTGAATTTAATGAACGATTTTGGACATCAATGCTTTGTTTATACCTTATTTAAATAAGGTATACCTTATTTTTTTCCAAAGTGAACGCACCCCAGTTCTTCATTTTCAATTAAAAATAGATGAATTTTTTGCATCGTACTGGAGATGGAGAATAGATTTTCAATAAATCATACTTACTGAAACATCGTCACTCCGTTTATTTTGATCTGACATAACGATGTCTTGTACGGGGTCAAAATCTTGAAAACAAAAAGAAAAAAAAATTGAGTTTAGACCTTTATCTAGCCGAGTACTTCCTACTTTGAGCCGTTTTGTATTTATCAAATTTTTTTACTCAGAAAATGTGTTGATGCTTTTCGAAAAGCATTAACTTCGAATTGAAAAAATAAAAAATATTGTACACGAGATTCAAACTAATAATGTACCCGAATATCCTAGTTACCTATTTACGCTTTGGATCAAGGTTGTGCCAATTCGAATCACCTATTTTACGATTCGAAAAATGATTCGAATCATCTGACCGAAAAGGATTCGTGATTCGTTCGAATCATTCCTTGAATACGTGATTCGAATTTTTTTTACTTTTCGAATTATTTTTACGGGATTACCGACCGGGGGCCCAATTACGAAATGTCCTTAGCGTTAACGAATTCGTTAGCTCCGTTTTCGTTAAATTTGATATATTATGAACCAATCGTTAATGTTTCCATATTTTCTGTGATAACCTTTAAAAATCTTCAATTTTTGGAGTTTTGGTCACGTTTTGTTGGATTTTATATATTGCAATGTAATAATTGAACTTATTTATGGAATATTCAACAGTTAATTTTAATATTTCTTCAAAATCAAAAAAATGATAAGAACTGAAAATGTTAAGTATGGTTCATTCATCATCAGAAAACGTTCAATCATTTGATGTATAGCTTCTAAAAATTCAAATAAATCAAAAACAAATGTCAAAATATATAAAAAGTGTCACATCCACACTTAAGGAACCTTAACGAGTGGTCCAGACCCTCCAGACCACTCGTTAAGTTAACTTAACGCAACATTTTGGATGTTAACGAAGGAGATAACGAATCATAACGAACTTTATAGCAGGGTCCGGAACCATTTGAAATTTTTTTTCTGGTGCTTCTGGCTCTGCTCTTTAACCTTTGAGATGAAATGGTTCCTGTTCTGGTTCCAAAGTGGTTCCATAGTCAGTTTTTTGGGGGGAGGGGTTCTGGTTCTGGTTCCAGGAGTCAAGAAAATTTAATGGTTCTCCTGGTTGTGGTTCCAATTAGTACTGGTTCCCCCGGTTCCAAGTGGTTCTGGTGCTCCCAGTTCCAGTCATTTTTTTTGTTTTTCTTTCAAAATAACACATCAAACTTCGATTTAGAAGTCAAATTAAGATCTGCGAATAGTTTTGTAATTTTTTCAAATTTTTGTGAAATAATTGAAATTGAATCTAAATTTTAATTTTTAATCTAGATAAAAACTGGTTCTGGTGGTTCTGGTTAGTTTCAAAATTACTTCTCCCTGGTTGTTCCCTTTATTGGGAATGGTTCTATAAATTTTTTCAACTGGTTCTGGTGCTGGTTCTCATTTGAAAATTCGAAAAAAGTGGTTCCCCTGGTCTTTTTTTGGTTGTTCTCCCAAGTGGTTCCGGACCCTGCTTTATAGCGTTAAGGACATTTCGTAATTGGGCCCCAGGGGGCCAGGAGCACCGTTTCGTCAGTTGCATGGAAGTCCACCAGATGTCAGCCACTATGCTTTGCAACGAGCTTCTGTTTTCATTGAAGTACTGTCGGAAATGGTGCGGCATCATTTTTTTTTCCAAGTTCTTAGTATGAAACGTATGATAGGAAAGTTAGCTGTAGTGAAGCTTACCTTTGATTTATGGAGAATATCTTTCGAAAATAGGATAATTTTACAGATAAAATCCGAACCAGATAATCCAATGGCTGAAACTGAAAAAGTAAAAATAAATTATCCCTATTTTATCAATTCGCGTCTGTTTTGTTGTTGTTGTTATTTTGTTATTTGTTGTGCTTTGTTGGTTGGTGTTCGGCTTTGTTGAATGGGCCCAGCATTTGTTTTTAGACGGTGCCCTGTGATTGGTCGAATCATTCGACTCACAGTGACGTCACACGCGTCACTTTTTCCTTTTTTTTAAATTTTTTATTTTAATTCAGGAAATATGATGGCGTTTGTTTGGCGAATTTTTCGTGCGGATTTTTGAAGCACGAATTAAATTTGCAATTTTTATTTGATCATTTTTTTGCATTTTATACATTTGAACATTTGATATTTGACGTTTCGATATTTTGAATATTGGAACTTGAATTGATTTTGATTTTGTGCATACGAAAATTTGAAGTTCGATATTTTGATAATTTGAATTTCAAATTTTTCAGTTGATTTTAAATTCGAATTTTTAATTTGGATATTTGCTTTGACAATCAATAATTAATTTTAATTTTGGCTAGCGTTTTGAATAATTTTTGAATTTTCGACCTTGAGTGTTGATATTTGAGACATTAACGCTTTGATTTTGACTTTTTAATTTTGATTATCACCCATATTATGAAAATTATGCTCATTGATTGGTACTTTTCTTTAGTACCGATAATTTTGATTGCCTAATCGATATGCGTTTGTCGAGTGAATGAAATTGAAAATAATCTGCCTATTTTTAATTTCAATTTGTGAAGTTCATTGGTTGGTCGGCAGTTTGGCATTGGATCAATGAACTTAATTACAATTTTCTACCACAATTTCGGGATAGAATTGTTAACTTTATCTTTGAGGAGGGCTAGTGCATTCGTTATGAGAATTTGAATGGGTAAGAATTTTCATAAAAAGTTTGTGCTTTCTCGCCTATAATTGGTATTCACTTTGGCGAGGAAGTGATACCAAGAGGGGGTATATATGGATTTATTGCCCTCTCTCAGCGCCTTCGGCTATATGGAAGATTCTTTGGCGAAATGTATCATGCATTTTTGCAACCTCGTATCTTTGTACTTTCAAGATACAAAATAAATAATTTTGACTTGTTTGGTTTCCACGTACCTACGTACACACCATTGGGTGTGGGGTTCATTGTTTATGCAGGGCTAGACCTCCGTGATAAAATAGTCTGATGATGCATAAATTTGATCATAACTCCATATACGATTTAAGGGTTCAATGAACCTGGGAAATCAGGAGTTTCTTTGGTTTGAATTCTTTTGAGTCAAATGACTAATTCGAACATTTTGGAAAACATCCACCTTGATGGAAGTTTTCAACGACTCGCATGAAAATGGTAAAATATGAGCTTGCCAAAATCATGGTGGCATTTGAGACATATGTCATGCTCGACGGTAGTCATTGGATCACCTAGGTGGTGGGGTATGGTAGTGCCATTGCCGAAATTTACTATCGATTAGGAGAACTTACTTTAGGTGAGTTTCATTGATGAGGATCCTCAAATTTTGTTTTGGTCGAGTTGCTTTGAAATGGTGATTATTCAAGATTAATAGGTATTTAGGTACCTACCTACTTTGTTTGATTTGTTACATTGATGGCATTGTTTTGATTTGTCATTGATCCTGGGATTCCGCAAATAATATTTGCATGGAATTCAGGAATTTAGACTCCCAATTTGATATGACACCCCCCCCCCCCCCCCCCGATGGCCCCGATGAAGTTGTCTATCACACACTTTTGATTTTTGTGCTTTTGCTTGGGCATTTTGCTCTGTATTTGTATTTTAGAATTATCATAGATATTTTAACAGGCAGAGGAGTTGGAAGCAGCCCTGGGAAGGGCCCAAAAGACCTTGAGCGAGGTCGGTGATGCGCTTAAGGCGAAAGACATTGATTCTGTAAAATCCGGAGTAGCTAGCACTGTAATGGAGGTTAATGTATTCACAACCCTCATGGAGTCGGTGGCAGACTCCACATTGAGAGAAAAATTTTCTCAACGTTGTGAGTTGTTGAAATCTAAACTGGTGGGATTTCAATTTCAAGAGTTGTTAGTATTAGCGACGATCAGGGTTGCCAACCTCAGTGTTTTATCACTGAAATCAGTGATTTTTCAGCTTTTGAAAAAGTTTAGTGATTTTTCCAGAGGTTTTTGAAAAATCCAGTGATTTTAGTGATTTTTTACTCCTTTTGACAGGTTTACTTTTCAATTTTCAGTGATTTTAGTGATTTGTGAAAAAAGAAATTAGAAAAAAAATTGAAGACTTTTCAATTTTCAGTGATTTTAGTGATTTTTGAAAAAAAAATTAAAGTAAAAAACACTGAACAGTCATTTCGCACCTCCAGTGCAATAACAACACATCTCAAAAAAAATGAACTTCTTTATTTTTGATGTAAATTGAAAACTGATCAAAGATGAGCACGTTACAGGAAAAAATACGAAGGTCAATTTTTTTTGAGATGTGTTGTTATTGCACTAGGGGTGCGATTTCTGGCTACCTATCATCTGTTAACTATCTCTTACTTGAACATCATCAAGTTTTGAAAAAGTTTCCATCAAACTTGGTCGTGGTAAACATACACTACTTGATGATTTTTCAGGATAAAGGATAATGAAAACGATGCTCAAGATTGAAATGGTACAAGTGCCAAATTGATTTTTTTTACAGGACAGCCAAATAATGTAACAAAATTTGCATTGCACTTATGAACTTCGCAAATTTCAAACAGTTTTTTTTTTAGGTTAAAATTAATTAAATTTACTTTTTTTATATTTCAATCGATACAGCTTGATTCTCTGAATTCAAAACTGTAAAAACCCCATTTTTGAAAAAAGTGCCACTTGGACCATTTTAATTTTTAGGCGTGTCAAAATACCTAACATTTCTGTACGGGGTTTTGTGCATGTAATTTTGAGCCTTTTATTTAAAACTGAAAATTCTTCATTTAATAGAAAGGGATAAAGGGAGGATCGAAATGGAAAAAAATCCTGACGCGGGAAAAAACTATGAATAATTTTCGAAGTCCTAGGGTATCAGACTAGCGATCGTTTTTCCATTTCCACATCCAATTTTTTCTTTCAATTTTTTTCAACTCAAATTTTTTTCTTCTAATTTTCTCAACTCAAAATTTTCTCTCTCAATTTTCTCAACCCAAATTTTTTTCTTCTAATTTTCTGAACTCAAATTTTCTCTCTTAATTTTCTCAACTCAAAATTTTTTCTTTCAATTTTTCTCAACTCAAAATTTTTTCTCTTAACTTTCTCAACTTTTTCTCTCTTAATTTTCTCAACTCAAATTTTTTTCTTCTAATTTTCTCAACTCAAATTTTTTTCTTTAATTTTCTCAGCTCAAATTTTTTTCTTTCAATTTTCCTTGACTCAATTTTTTTTCTTCCAATTTGACAATTTTTTTTCATGACGAAATTGTCAAAAATTCCTACATTTCTTTGAGCAAAATGCAGAATAATTATAATTAATTTCAATATTAAAAAAAATTATTTTCCTATACGTAAAAATGAATGATTTTAAAGTCACTACACACACACACGAGAAAAAAAATGATGCCGCATCATTTCCGACAGTACTAAAATGAAAACAGACGCTCGTATTCGACGGTTATCGTTCACTAGTCGTTCACTACTCTTTCCAGTTCCAAGTGAGGGAAATTTTTTTTCATTTCGTTCTTATTAATTTTATTTACTAATTAAAAAAAAAAATGTAATTTAAAATCAGCGTAATCGTGTAATCACTCCGAAAACATGTTCGAATTATTCTGCAAAATTTCTTTTTTTCTTTTTATGTTAGTAATGTATGGTTATGTGACTTCCGCCAGTGTAGTGGTGATCATCATCTTAGGATATATCCTGTGTGTTTTTAGTTACTACTATTTTAATACGATTAAAACTGCCATAGACGAATTACTAAATTACGTACAAAATCATGGACTGCCCAAATCAACCCTTAATCCGCCACAAGTTTCGAATTATACGGCGAACAAAAAGTACAACAAAGTTAACAACGCTGTGAATGTTCCATCGATGAATAATAAGATCTACGTTCCTTATTGTCGAAATAACAATGTGTACTCTTGTAATACTCCAGCAGTTTTCTCCAGTAAGTTTAATAATTTCATAATGAACGGGGATCTTCAATCGCCAGTCATGAGGAACGGGTTTTCGGTCGAAAATGTCAACAAATCCAGAGATAAAATGAACTTAACGATGCATAATATGAATATGAAAAAAGGGTACAATAATTCATCGACGATGCGGTTAAGAAATAACTCTCAATCTGGTCATAATCCTTACACTTCGTGTAAAAAGTATAACAATTGTTTGGATATGGAGTAAGTTACTGTTTTCATTGCTGATTTTGATCTAATTTTTTGAAATACTGATTCTAATGTGACGGTATGTTGCAGAACGTACATGAATGTTAAAAGTCCCGGATTTACTGGCAGGATCGTGGATAAAGCGTTAGAATCAGCTTCGTATCATATTAAATATCCAGCTGTGAAACAAATCTCGGCTTATAGATTCGATAAATCTACTTTACGTCATTTTTCTAAGATACCTCGAACGAGTTCAACTCCTCTTGTTCGTATAGCACCTCCGGAACCGATTAGGTAAATTTAGTATAATTTTGATCAGTATTCGAGGCGATGAAAATAATGTATTTTTATATTTTGTTCTCTTTGTAGCATTCATCTGTTGAATGATATTGAGAAAAAATTAGACACGAATGAAGTCAAAGAGCAGAATCTTCTGCATGGGTTGAAAGATTCGAGGAAACGGAATTATTCTCAAGTTAGTTCAACGATGGACATTTTTTTCCACAATTGACTAGAAATTGGATATTAATATTATGATTTTTCAGGAAGGAGGAAACGAAAAGAGCAGCGGAACTGCGAAGAAGTTACGAAAAAACGATATAAGAAATTTTACTATTTCTCAGTACAAACGTTCTTTGGAAGACAAATCGAGAGATATTCTGGAAGATAGCAGTAAAAAGAGGTGCGATGATTATACACGTGAAGCTCCCAGGATGGTCGTATATGCACCTAATTTAGCCATGGCTCCTAATAGTAGCTCCAATACTTATTCGAAAAAGAGGAAATCTTCCAGTTGGTATTTTTTTCAAAGATTTGCAAACTATTCTGTTTCTGGTTTTAATTCGAATATTTCTTATTTAGAAACAGATAAATCTAAAAACGAGTATTCGGAATCGACAGAAAAATATCGCAGAATTGATAAATCTGCCACCGAAACCAACACCATAGAGTATTCGAACGATGCACCCCCAAAGGTTAATTTGGAATCTTTATTAATCATCGTTATTTGTTACTAAACATGGTTTTATTTCAGAACTTTGATTTGAAATCGTACGGTGACCTTGTAAACGAATCTAACTCGGTTGACGCAGCGGATCAAAGATTAAAACAGGCTCGAGATGAATCAATGGAGGATGGAAATATCGAATACGTGCGAGTCGCCAGTGGTAAAATTTTAAACAGAGCGAATCACGTGTACAGACGGAAACTTAACAGTAATAAAATTGATCCAATTTCGGTAATCGCCTCGGAGCCCGAAATCGTTGGAAAAATTACCGGTGCAGATGATGTCGCTATGAAAGAACATCTACTTCAAAATTTACTCAGCCATATTGAAAGAAAAGGTCTCACATATTTCGATTTAAAAATTGGAAATTTTTTGTTCGAATATTAACACATTTTGTAACCATTTCAGGCCATAAAGATGAAAAGGTGATTTTTTATGAAAATAGTATCCTAGAAGAGGTTTCCAAACAGAATTCACCGTACGATGAACCTCCTCAGCAAGTCCCCAATCCCATATTTACTGATGGCATGGTGCCTAATGTGGATGAAATTGAAATGAGTAAGTAAATTTTTCATCGCAAAATATATTCTAAAATATTGAAATTGGTGAGGTGTTCAAAAATATTTCCGTTTTGTTTCACAGGTGACTTGACAAATAATGAATTAAGAGAGTCTGCGATAAATTTCGCCCATTTCCCGAGTAATAAAACAGCTGCCTGCGATGTCATACATCATTCGACTCCTATCACCTCAAATGTCAATTCCTATAGATGGTATGCTGGAAATTCGATCAAAAGTGCTAATGATGTCGTTACATCGAATACATTCGGAAATGCTCCATCACTGGCCAACATTACCAATGGCTCAAATTTTGCTGATTCTGGTTATGGATCGCCAAGCACAGAAACCAGTATCAATACTTCATCTCCTTCGTTAACTCAGTCGTTTTCATCTACTCAGAAGTCTACTTTCGCTCCATCAAACGGTTTTGAAAGTAAAATACAAGAATCACCAGTAGCTTCGACTTCATCGTTTGGATCTGGCAATGGCAATTTTTTCAATCCAGTCAATATCCGGTTCAGTTCGTCGAATAGCTCGAAATCAACACCTCAAATAGGAAATAAAATTATGAATTGTAATTTCGGCGCCAATGCTTCAAATTCTTCGCATATATTTGGTAACAACGATGCAAAAACATCAATGCAATATGAACCATCGTTCAATTCAATCGCCTCAGATTCTGGTCGAAATTTTTCTGTTTTTGGAAATGGCCATCTTGGTAATAATATTTCAAAATATTCTGTATTAGAGTTGATGTATTTTTTACTATTTTTTTTTATCTGGTTCTGTGTATTTAGATTCTACTGCCAGCACAGGATTCAGTGTAGGAGCCGGAGACAGCTTAAATCGAAGAAATTACGCAGCTCGTAATGGAAATAAGATTAATCGTTGAAATCGCTGTAAAAATTTAAAATTATATTACTTAAGCCTGATCATTTTTTAAGGTTTAAATAGGTAATCGTTTTGTGTGAAACAAAAACTCGATGTGATGACAAAGTGTGAATTGTAATGTTTGCCACACTTCGCAATTTTTTTTTTTTGAAATCTTCCATGTGTAAATTTGAGTCAGCTCGAAATTTTATTTTGCGTTTTTACTCTGTGTTGCGTATTTTTTGTTTTTTAATATTTTAATTTAGATTATTGAACATTAAATATGTTGAGATCTCATTTCAAAATGGATTTTTTTGAAATTAATCCAGTCACGGTTTGAAATTTTTTATTTTGTTTTTACTTTTTTAAAAATTCAAGATGATACCAAATTTGTTGATGTTTTTGTATTTTTATGTCGTTGTTCTACTTTGTTCGATGTATTATTTTTTAATGCTTGTATCTATTCTACTATTTATACTTCATGAACTACCTCGTGAATATGTATTTCAGTTTTTTTTCTTTTGATTTTATTTTGCTTCGAAAAGGTTATCATGCGTGTCTAGTTTTTGGTTTTTTTGCATTTCCGTTTTATGGAGATGCAATAGTATTATGTCATAATAGGTTTGGAAATTTTATTCATGTGTAATATTTCTCTGTTTTGTAAAAATTTTGAAATATACCAAGTTTTTCAATCACTATTCAAATGCTGTGTTTTATTTCTCAAATTTTATCGTTTTATTCAAAATGAATTACCTACTTGTGTGTAAAATTAGAATAATTTCTGTATTTTTTTTCAGGATAAATTTTTGTCTTGGAGAAAATCTGAAAAATATCGAAATTTAAAATTGAATAGTTAATTTTTTTGTCTATGAAAATGAACGTTTGCAATTTTTTCGTGTTTTTCAGATTCGTCATAAAATTTTATGTATGAAAAATAATATATATTTTTAATTTTTTTAAATTTATACCTCTACTTGCTAAAAGCAAAGTGATCTGCGGAGGTGATTAATCGAGGCTGCGCAATTCATATTTTGCAAATCAAAAGCTGAACATCAACATAACACAAATAATAAAATGAAATTTTTAATCTTGTTAAACATTAAAATTAATTTTAAATCTAATTGAACACAGTAATGTATGTTGCAATAAAAACAAAAAAAACAAAATCATCGAAACCGCCTTTTTGAATTTAAAATTTCCAATATAGTTCAGGTTTCTCGCGCTGTACGATCGAATGAAATTGAAACCTTTCATCACGACCGAAGACTTTCTAAATAGCTCATTAAAGACCTCTGAACACATCTGCATACGAATCTATAGAGTAATGTCAAGTCTTCAGTTTCGTGTGCCATTTTCAGCGCTTCATAATACCTAAAAGAAAAAAATATAACTTTGAAAATCGAATTATACCATCAACGACTTCTTAAAATTTCATAGACGTACCTGGTAGAATCATCTGTCGGGATAGTTATCCAAGGAAAATTTCGGTTCAGCAAGATAGCGTCGAAAATCGCGCGACTGCACCTACCATTTCCATCAACAAATGGATGGATTAGTAGGAATTGCCATTTCGCAGTAGCAGCCATTATTATAGCCTTTTGGTCATCTTCAGTCTTTAACGTATCATTTAAATACTTAACACAATCTCTCATTTCATTCTCAACGAATTCCACTCCGGAGGGGTAAGCAGGTATATTGTAAATCCCGTTTATACTTACATCCTCTTGCCGAAACATCACTTTTTTATCACCTCGATTTCTTTTACCTTTTTTTTTCAATTCTGGGCATATTTTCTCATTTATTTCGACTATACCCTCCAGCGTAATACTATTTCTATTAAAAATGAAAAAAAAAACATGAATAGTAGATACATGAATTTAAATTAAACTAAAAAATAGTGAGAATACGTACATAATGTCAACAGTATAATCGGAGGCATTAATTATTTTTTTTAAAGATTCAGCATCGGGTTCAATTTGTTCTAAAAGAAGAGAATGGCTTGCATACTGAAAAAAAGAGTATTTGTGAACATTTTTTCCTTACAATTTTATAATTATCACGATCAGTATACCTATCATAACAAAATTGACACACTTACCTGCATTTTATTCGATTTCTTTGCTTCATCGACTTTACTTGTATCGGCGATTCGTTCTTTTTCTTCAATTTCTTGCCGTAGGGATGTTATTTGATTAAGAATCTGCTCAACTAACAAAATACACGATATAAAAACAATACTACAAATAAATAAAAACCACTGAATTCAAAATTAATGTACACTTACTACAAGAACAATATTTTGATGGCGAGGAAATTATGCATATATGTCCATCATTTTCTTCAAAAGGAAAGTCTACAAAAAAAACAATATAAATGAATGAATAAATAAATATAAAAAATTAAAAGTGAATGTTGTTAGCTTGTTAATGATTGATTTGACCCAGTCAAGTAAAAATTTGAAAAATTTAAAAAAAAGTTACAATTGAAATTAGAATTATTTTTTTAAATTAATTTTTAAAATTTTAACAAATCTAACACACTAACCTGTAACCTCGACATTTAAAAAAATAAAAAATGACACAATTTTTGAAAAAAATGTGCCTAGAAAAAAGAAAAAGGTATTTAAAGAGAAATGTCTCAGAATAATAATTTACCCGCCAACTTGCTGAATTTCGGTTCGCTGATGTGTAGTTTCAACTTCTTTCCAGGTCTGATTTCGAAATCGTTCAACTGCGCAAAACGAATAAATAAATATGCAATCTGCATCTACTACGATATGCATTTGGGATAAAATGTGAGGAAATATTTTACTTTTTGTTGAGCCTGCTCGGCGTACTCCTTCTCTATGAAGGTAATGAAAGCAATTCCTTTGCTCATTTCGGTCACCGGATCCATGATGAGCAGAAATTCATAAATTTCAGTGTCGTAATTGAATAGTTCTACAATTTCATCTTCAAAAATTTCAGGAGGAATCTCCGTGCAACATAGCTACGTAATTACAATAGGTTTTAAAAAAATTAGGATTCATAGGAATAAGAAATATTAACACTGAGTCATTGAGGATATTCTTTACCCTCTGAAGTTTGTTAGGTTAGGAGCAAAATAAATAACAAGAGGTAAAGAATACCCTTAATCAGAATCAGAGCCACTACTAGAAAAATACTAAATTGCATACTTTGCAACCGGAAGTAGGTTCAGTAGAGGGCTGTCGGTCTTCAAGCGGCACAATTAGTAATCGTTGATTAGCTTTTATTTGTAAAGAGAATTCACTATTCTCTAGAATATGCTAAAAAAAAGTTTAAAACAATTAATGAACGGACAAAGTCGATGGTTACCATGTAAGTAGGTATTTCGTGTAGGTAATTTTACCGCCATAGTTTTCGGATTTGGTCCATAAGTAAACGTATTAATAAGGTCTGCTTTCGCTTGCACCAAGCCGCATAAATAGGCTGATTTATTCATTATATGATTCAAAGTGGATTCTGCGAGCTGACTCAATACCGTTAATACTACTTCGGTTGGGTATTTTTCCAAAACGTGGCAGGTGTGTTCGTTCAAATCATTCAAAGTCAACTTTCCTGTAACACAATATAATTAAGTGTTTATTTCGTTAGTTATACAATAAATCCTACTAGGTTTTAACACTTCACGAGGTCTCGTAAAACTGCTTAACCATTGATCGACCTTTTGCATAAAAATAAAAACAAATTACCTAACTCACCAGTCTTAATAATGTGGTCAAGTTTATCAATGATAAATTGACATGTCTTCAAATTTTTCAAACGTTCTTCGATGTCACTGACTGGAGTAGTAAGCTTTTCCTGTAAAGTGGCTTCTTTAGAGTATTGCTTTATTACATCATTCACTTGTTCATCTTCAAACTTGACGTACGGCAGACGTACATACTACAATACAACAGTAAAAAGCGTTATTATTAAAAAAATTGGCAATTTTTTGTATTATTTTATAATTTTTTTTAAAATAAAAATTTAATTTAAAAGTAGATTTATCTGAACTTGATATTTTAATTTATATAAACAAATAAAATTATTTTAATAATTTATTTATTTAATAATAAGTGAATAATTACTTTTACTTAGATAATTAATGTTAAACCAAATAAAATTAACTTTGCCTCAAATTTATGTGAAAACTCATTGTCTAATAATAATTCTAATAATTACTTTGTTACTCGACGTGGAAGATTCTTTTCCTTCCAACTTTTGTAATCTGGAACTTAATTCTTCTTCTGAAGGAATCGGTGGTCTGTCTTCTTTTAATTTATCCAAATTTTTACGAATCTCGATATCTGTTTGTGTAGGATCCATCGTTCTGACTATTTTTGGTTCTTTTATTAAGTCTTAAGTCTACGATGTTTTATTTGCACAATAGCAATACAAATAATTATTTCATCACAAAAAGCACCAAAACCAAAGCTATCAACCAAGATGTGATGTGTGCACTATGCCACTACGCAGCGATAACTGATAAGCGACATAAGCGTGAAAGCAAAAATATTTTTTCTTTATACATGCTACGAAAACGTAGGATTTCTCCCGTTCCGTAGGGTGCGAAAATACTAGATTTCATCGCAGTGTACTTTCCCGTCACACTGTGATGAAAACAGGGTTGTGCCGATTCGAATCATTTTTGATTCGAATCATGATTCGAATCACTTATTTTATGATTCGAAAAATGATTCGAATCATTTGAGAGAAAATGATTCGTGATTCGTGATTCGTTCGAATCATTCCGATGATTCGTGATTCGCGATTCGAATCATTTCATTTTTTTAAAATTTTCTTTGTGTCTCTAAAATTTACAAATTTTTGGGCGTAAATTTTTGGATATTTCACCATCATGGTATCAATACACAAAAAGTGTCAGAAAATTAGAAATTTGCTTTAAAAAAGGATAAATTTCAGTCTCGAAAATTGAAATTTTTTTTTGCAAAAAATCCAGAAACATGACAGTGTGATGGAACGTCGTTTCTTAGCCCAAAAATGGCGTTTTTTGTGTGTTTATATTGTGTAGTAGTAAAATATCCAAAAAAAGAAGTCAAAAAATGTCCAGATATCGGAGAAACTGAACAATTTCAAATGAATTAGATGATTCGAAAAATGATTCGAAAATTACGAATCACGAATCATTTTTTGGAAAATGATTCGAATCATTGATTCGAATCATTTCTCAGGAAAGGATTCGTGATTCGTGATTTATATGAATCATGTTGATGATTCGTGATTCGTGATTCGAATCAAAATGAACGCGATTCGGCACAACCCTGGATGAAAAGTACTCTTTTCCATAGAGACACTAGATAGTGTCTCTACTTTTCCATCGCAGTGCGACGAAAAGAAGCGATTTTCAAGTCACTGCTTGCGAAAGTGTTATTGATATCAACATTGTATGTCTACTTTTTATGACTAATTAATTATTGAATATTTCAAAATTCTTCATTTTCGTAGCTGTATAAAGAAAAATCTATTACTGTATAGGGTACGAACGTGAACATTTCTTGTCTCGTGCGATGGCGTCACTCGCTTCGCTCGTTCCGCCAACTCTCGCACTCGACAAGAAAACGTTCACTTTCGCACCCTGTACAGTAATATACTATTCCTGATAATACCTATCCAAAAAATGTAATGTAAGCATTTTAATTATTTTTCAAAAAAGTTCGTTAAAATGAATTTTGGTTGGCTTTTGTGGCTTATCACACCACAGATTAAATCATGAGAACGGATACGCTGATTGGTGCTTTCTTCAGCCATTTTTAGTGTTACCGTTCTAACAAACTTGATTTGTGTGATCTAGCACATTCCAAAAGAGGCAACGGTAAAGGATTTTCTGGCTTGAGTGCGAGCATGTTTTTGAATTTTTGATAAAAATTAATGCAATAATGTAGCATTGTCAAAATGTTAACGTTAAATTGACTTATTGTTCTCAAAATATGTTGGAAATCTTATGTAAAGTATCATTTTTCTTGTCTATGCTTGTAGCTTACGCATACGTTACATCGACGAGTAAAGTAATCGTGATAGTATTGGTTTACAGCTTGTGTGTTTTCAGTTACTATTATTTTAACGTAATACAAAGTGCTATAGACGAATTTTTGAAATATTTCAATTTTAACGAAAAGTTCAACGGTAATATTAATTCTTCGCAAGTTCCCATACCCTACGTCAACCCTGTGGAGTCAGCTTCGTATCATAACATCAAGTATCCATCTTTAAGACAAATGTCAAACTATAGATTTGATAAATCGACGCTTCGGCATTTATCCAAAGTTCCAAAGGTTAATTCAACTCCAGCTGTACGAATAGCTCCTCCAGAACCTATAAGGTATGTCAAATATTTTACTCAGTTGCGGAAATATTGGCTACTGTCACTAACGTACCGTTTGTATTTGCAGTTTAAGTAGTTTGAATGACAAGTACGTCAGTAATAATGACAGATACAGTGAAGACATCAAAAATGACAAATATTTACAAGTTTTGAGAGAAATTTCTCGGAAAAGGAACTATCAGGTAGTATTTTATGTTGTAATACTGACGTGATGATGTAACATCGTAATGAAATCAATATTTTCGCAGGAGGAAGCAGATCGGATTGATAGTACTCCGAAGAAATCGCGTAGAAATGATATTAAGCATTTTATGACGTCACATTCGAAACGTTCACATGATGATGGATCATACGATAATTTAGACGACACTAGCCGGAAAAAAAGGTGCAGCGATTCTGACAGGAGTGTCGCCAAAATACTATCTTATACTTCTAGCTTGATGCACGTTGTTGCTCCGAATCTTACGTGGAATAATCATTCTAAGAAAAGGAAATCTTCTAGTAAGTCGATTTTGTAATTGAACGATGATATGATTTCGATCGATTTATATTATTTTTATTTCTAGAAATCGCGAAATCTGTGAATGAATCTCCGGAGAAAGTAGAAAAGTTGAGGAAAATCAATCACGAAGTAATCGCCGAAGATATTGAAAATTATCATGACGAACAAAATGCTGATGTAAGTGTACTATTGAGTTGTATGTAGTTCATCAATGTTATTCGATGATTTTAAATCATGGTTTATTTTCAGAATCGTACTTACGTTGTTAAACAACAAACCGTCCCTGTCGAAGTACATGAAAATTTTGAATCTCCGATAACCAATGGCGACGAATGTGACAGTCGGGCGTTATACGAACCTCCTTTACCAGATGATGACGGCGAATACATTCGAGTAGCCAGTGGCAAAATATTAAATCGAACCAATTGCATGTATAGGAAGAAATTAAACAGCAATAGGATAGATCCTCAATCTATAATCACTCTAGAACCAGAATTAGTTAATGGTAATTCGAACGATGATGATGAAGCGATGAAGAAAAACTTAGTTCAAAATTTAATCGACGACATCGAACGAAAAGGTAAACATTCATATATTTATATTTGTTTAGAGTCGTTGCACTGATAAAGTTTATTCTCGATATAATCGCAAATTTATTTAATCGTTTAATCTATTTCAATAATTGATTTTCACGATTGATGTGATTTTCAGGCGAAAAAGACGATAACGTGATATTCTACGAAAACAGTATAGTTGAAGAAATAGCCAAGAATCAAAATAAAATCGAACCACCAGTACCAGAAGTAGCACCGAATATCCCACCGCCATCTTTTAATCCACTCTTATCGCAAAATACGCCCAATATCAACGCCGAAAAGAAATCATCGTTCGGTAACAACCTCACACCGAAACCTTCGATACAATCGCCACCAGTACCCAAGCAGCTCGATCTTTCTGCTAATGTAACGTTCGCGAACAACTCTACAACCTCAGAACTGAAACCGGACAATAATTCGGTGATTTCGACGACAGGATTCAATTCTAGTATATTGAATCAATCTACGTTCAATACGAATCCGGTCGGTTCTTCGACTTTTAATTTGAATCAAAGCTCCAATCCATTATTCGGAAATACCTCTCAAGCTGGCGTGGATACAATTGACTCGACCCCTAAATCAAAACCTGAGAAACCCGAAGAAAAGAAAAATCAAGTCGAAACGACTCAGGCACCTGTCAATAACTCGATCTCGTTCACGGCACCTACCGTTACAACTGTTGGAACGAGTAGCGCTACTAGCCCTAAAAGTGGATTTTTATTCCCTTGCTTTGCAAGCACTGCTGCCAATACTGGACTGACGAATTCCACTTCAGTGGTGAATTCGGCTTCGTTTAATGTCTCCGTATCATCTACGCAACAAAGTGGTTCGATAAATGGGACAAATACGACCACATCGAGCACCCCTGTAATAAATTTCGGAGCTGCGACATCTTCACCGTTTAGCTTGGCTCCGAAAAATGATACACCCAAGAGCGATGTTCCATCTAGTACGCCACTATTTACTAATTCGTTCGCTACGACTAATACTATCGCTAAACCAGCTGAAAATATTCAGAAAAGTTCTCTTCCTGGGATTACGATGTTCGGTAATACTCCGATATCTACTTCAGCCAGTGGCACGTCCGAGTCGAACGTTGCGTTTACGTCGTCTAATTCTGTACCTTCGTTCACGAGTACCACTCCAAGTACCCAATTCCAATTCGGTCAGACTGCTCCGGCTCCGAGCACCAACGCGAGCACCGGATTTAATTTCGGATCCGCGACGAGTACTTCTAACAGTGGTGGATTCTCGTTGGGCACCACGACTTCAGCTCCGACAGCTTTTAGCGTATCAACGCCAGCATTTGGTTCAGCTACGACCTCGTCCTTCAATACAACTTCAGTATTATCATTCACGTCTTCAACGCCGCCAGCTTTCGGTGCGGGTACTGGTTTGAAATTCGACGCCAAGCCGACTCAGCTAACACCTTCGTTTTCAGCTCCTATTTTCAACGCGACCACAACGGCTAGCTCGTTTGCTACCTCATCAGTTCCCTCATTCGGTACCACAACGCAGAATACTACCTTCGGAATGGCAGCTAGTGGAGGATTTGGAGCTACGAGTAATACCCAAAGCAATTCCACATTTGGTAATACCGCTAGCTCTCAGCCGTCTGCATTCGGTGCCGCGTCGACTCCTACTCTAACATTCGGTAATACCTCGAGTCAACCTCAGACAAATTCTACGTTCGGTAATGCCACCACTCAATCCACCCCAGCGTTCGGTACCAGTCAACCGCCGGCTTTTGGAACTGCCCAGAATACCATGTTCGGCTCGGGTGATCCGTCCATATTTTCTCAGACTGCCAAACCAGCTTTCGGTGCGACGAATCCGCCGCAATTCGGTAGCAGTGGATTTACATTCGGTGCGAGTTCTACCGAAACGCAACCGGCACCTGCAGCGTTCGGAAATACCCCGGCTTCGACTCCTTTTGGAAATACCGGCGCTGCTCAACCACCCAGCTTTAATAGCACAACGCCGACGTTTAATTTTACCTCTAGTAATCCAACGCCGTTCGGTGGTAATGTTTTTGGAGCCGCGGCTGCTAAACCTGCCGATACTACGTTTGCATTTGGCAGTAGTAATGTTGCCAGTGCACCGGCACCGGCTCCGGCTCAGAATTCCATTTTCCAATTTGGAAACGCACCTCAGCAAGCTCCTCAGCAAAATCAACCGTTCACCTTCGGTGCCAACACAGGTAAGTAACGGAATTATGTAAATGAATATAATTATTTCTACGAAATTGTACTAATCGTAAAATTTTTTACCTAATTTCAGGTGCCACCGGAGGTTTTAGTATCGGAGCCGGAGGAAATACACGAAATCGAGCTGCTCGCAATAGAAGGAAATGATCGTTGTATATGCTTGGTGATTTTTAATTTTCTGAGAAATTAAAGGTCCGGTCCTGTTTAAAGCGTTGAATTTACCATATCAAAAAAAAGACGGATAAAACGTCAATTTGGTGCTGAAGAAATGTCGCTTCTTGGAATCATGTTCGATTGTTTACTTGTGAGAATTTTAATCAAAGATGCCAATTTATTTTTTACGTATCTCGCAGAAGGAAATCTTTGTTTTATGTTTTTATTTAAGTAGCAAATTTTTAAAATCGTTCGGTTTTTCGTTCTATTTACCTGCTATTATTTCATTTTCGAGTGAACAATTGTATGTATCTTGTGTATATTTTGTCTAACGTACTAAATTACTATTCGGATCTCATTTTAGTGAAATTTTTTTCTCATTTTGAGTTTTTATAAAAATTTTGTTTAACGCGACCGCGATTTTTTGTCTAGCGCGTGTTCGAAAAACTCAAAGATAACCAAAATTTTGTATTTTTTTATTTGTTATATGAAATTTTGTTTTTAAATCGAGACTTGTACGTGTTTTATCGAGATGTTACGTCTACGTTATTTATTTTTAATTAAATAATGTCGACGTTGAAGCGTTTTTTTGTACCTTTTAGTATCCTATCTGCTTGACAGATTATAATCACCTTGTATTCTTCTTTTCTGTAATGTTGTATTGAAATTTTTCTATGCTTATCATTAGTCTATGTATTTGATTGTTTATGTTACGTATAATTCAAAATATATGTATAACTGGATTTCTTAATTTTTTTCTCGTTTTTTTAGAGCCTAAAAAAACTGAATAAACACAAAAAGCCTTATGTATTCTGAAATGAAAAAGCCATTGACTCCAGTAATTGAAATGCACTGGTAAATAAACAGTATTAGGTATTGTAAATTTGAAATGAAAATTATTTCAAATATATGAAGTATGAATTATTTTTCCCTTGCAAGGGGATTCGGACTTCGAGTTCGAGGTCGATCAGCCCAGCTCAATTAATGAAATTGAACTGAATTGAATTAAACGAAAAAAACGTAAAATGAAATCAATTCATTCAAAATTAAAAGTAATAAAAAGTTTGGAATTTTTTGTAACTTGTTCGATTTTTTTACTCGTAAAAAACAGAGTTACAAAATTTTTGAATTTTTCGTCCCGTAATTGTGAATTTTTTTTCAAAAAAGCACCACTTGAGCAACATTATTTTGCTACTTTTGGAGAAAAATAAACATTTTCAAGCATTTATTTGCAAAAAAAAAATACAAAAAAACAAATACATCTTGGCTGATGAATGAAAACTGATCATTGATTAGGTACATCGGGAGAAATTTTCAACTCTGTAAGAAGATGAAAATTTCTACTGAATGATTTCAAGAAGTAGACCTTAAAATTTTATTAATCATTATCTTACAGCAGTGTTACTCCTTAGCTGAAATTAAATTTCTGTGAAAAAAAGATGATTAATTTCATTAATGCAAAGGAAATTTAAAAAAATTCACCTGGATTTAAAACATGAACGATCCATATAAATGCTGCATTATTGGAGTTGGCAAATGAAAGAGTTGATAGGAAGAGTGATGCTGAAAAATTGAGTAAATGGGTACTTTTATACCTAGTTGATGAAATTAAATAGGTAGATGAACTAAGTTCACAAAAAATGTCCAAACCCAATGATCATTAAGGCGAATCGAAAAAAAAAACGTTGGATTTTGACGAAAATTAATTCGGTAGATTACTTTGAGAGGAAATCCCATAAAAAATTCTAAGCCCTCCCCCACTAGTGGATCTCAAAGCCTGGTCCTTAAAAAGTTTAAATTTGAGTTTCTTTTCTGCACGTTCTAGAACCATTGACCTCGAAATTTCAGAAATTTGATACAAATTGTTATCTTCTACGAGGAGGTTGAACTTGAAAATTCTCATTTTGTCGATCACGAATTTGAAGATACCTATTTTGATTTTTACCGAATTCAAATGGCTCACTTTAGCATTTTAAAATCGAATCAGAAAAATTTATTTCATCACTTAGAATGATTTTTGATGCTGAAAAGAAATTTTCGCAATAGTGCTGCCAACTAAATTTTGATTCACGCAGTTTTCACAATATTCAAGTTGTTCATTCAGTGGTTTAAAAAGTAAACGGAAAATTTTTTGGTTATTAAAATAAATTGATAATCATTTTTTGAAAATTCCTCACAGTGATGCTGTCTAATGAAATTTTTATGAGGTGCATTATTATTTATTTCAGACCACCAATGTGAGGCGTTGTGCGATTGTTATCAACTCCAAAAATTTTTCTAAATGTTTTCAACTTAATTTTCGTTCAAAAATTTCTTCAAGACTCAAATTTTTACAAAATACGTTTTTTTCTTCTCAATATTCTAAACTTTGATTGTTGACTGGCGTCAGTTTTTAGTCCACAACTGTATTCTGCTTATCCATTCCATTTAACCAAAACTACGTATAAAAAACAACTGATATCATCAAAAAAATCTCTGAAAAAGAAGTAGTCCCCCGCCCTGTAGGGGTAGATATGTTAGATATTTTTTGTTACCTTATGACGGGGAGTTAGCATAATTTATCTACGAATAATACCTATCTAATTTCAATTTTTGTTCATCAGAAGTATTTTGGTAATAAAAAGTTCTGATATCATGGTGAAATCCGCCCTAACAAAAAAATTCTCCCACTTCTGGGAAACAAAGTGAAAATTTTTTTATAGTATAATGTTATGATATCATGGCAAAATCCGTGAAAAAAAATGAAAAAAATTCTGGGTCGGACAGAGCTCTTGGATTGAGGTTAGATTGTTAAGATTATGTAAGAGCTCTGCCCGCCCCAGAATTTTTTTCATTTTTTTTCACGGATTTTGCCATGATATCATAACATTATACTATAAAAAAATTTTCACTTTGTTTCCCAGAAGTGGGAGAATTTTTTTGTTAGGGCGGATTTCACCATGATATCAGAACTTTTTATTACCAAAATACTTCTGATGAACAAAAATTGAAATTAGATAGGTATTATTCGTAGATAAATTATGCTAACTCCCCGTCATAAGGTAACAAAAAATATCTAACATATCTACCCCTACAGGGCGGGGGACTACTTCTTTTTCAGAGATTTTTTTGATGATTATTTATTTCAGACCACCAATGTGAGGCGTTGTGCGATAAGGGACCTTATGCTGAAAAAAAATCGAATGTCGGATTTTGCATGATTCGTATAGGTAAAAAATATGTTTTATTTGCGAATTAGGCAAATTTCATGCCCAGTTTTTTTTCACCTCAAGGTCCCTTATCGTACAATGCCTCACCAATGTAGTTATTTTTGGTGCAAAAACTACCTGTTATTTTTTTTAAATACAGTTTTTAAAAAACAGTTTCTCGATGGAAAATTGGGATCTCTGATTTGAAAATTGTATTTTTAAATTTGAATAAAAAGGAATAACTTACAATTAAATCAAAAAACTTGTACGCAAGAAACTTTTTTTTGGAAAAATTGAAAATTATTTTTAAGTTTCACTTTTTTGATAAAATACAATTCTTTTTAGTATTAAAAAAAAAACATGATTCCATAAAATTGGTTTTTTATTCTAATGAAAAACAATGATTACTCACTCATTCTTTTGATGAAAAATCAACAAATTGGAAAATTTTACATTTAATTGAATATTTTCCCAATTTTTTAGATTTAAATGAAAAATTAATCTATTTTGATTTTAAAATCTATAAAACATTAAAAAATAACATTTTAAATTATTACTTTCTTTTTTATGCATGGGGTTGTTTTAATTTTACTGTTTTAAATGTTGTAGCCTTACAGCCCTATTTCCCCCTCCACCTCACTAATTCGGCTTATCAACTAATCGGACTGGGATGTCATACAAGTTGCCTAATTACTATTATTAAGGCGCATTCTTACGAGAAATTCGTTTGTATTTTTGAAGTTTTAGTCACAACTCGTGAATCGTACGAGCATAAATCGTAAAATCGTCTTAAATTTAACATCGTGTTAGGACAATGTTGGCCAAACGTGTAAAAGTTTGAATCCAAGAAAAAAATTATATTTTAAGCAGAGAAAATTGTTTTAAACATATCCATTTTTTTATTTGATGTTTTTTTAAATGAAAATTCAACCATTGAGTATTTGAAAATTTATGAATTTTGTCACTCATGACACAGTTTGAATTGAAAATTCCACAAATTCTAAAACTTACAGACTCGTTCTGGTACCAAAATTGATTTCGTAATTTTTTTTACAACTTTGCTGTTTTATTATTGTTTTTTTGTTTTATTTTGAAAATTAAACTCCCATCTTTTTTCGAAAAAAGGCAAAACAAAATTTTTTGTTTGAAACATGTATAATACTTTTGTGATTGAAATTGAACATGTTTTTTTTTTCAGAAGAACTCTGTGTTTCCCCCAATTTTGGAACACTATTTGACCCATGATTAAATTTACGCAGAATATGTATCAGGTACGAAAATAAAAAAATGGTGCGAAGTGCGAACGACTGAATTTCAAATCCACACTATTTTCAAAATGTTTTCAACTCTAATAAAAAGTTTTTCTCTTTTTCCAACATTTTTTTCAACTTTAGGCTTTCAAATTGAAAAATTTTTGCTCAAGATATTCTTCAACTCAATAATGAAATTAGGTCTAGGGCTACTCTAAAATTACTTCCCAAAAAGGTTTTTTAGGTTGAAAATTTTTCTCAAAATTTTTTCAACTCTGGTATATAAATAGGTATTCGATACCTATTTTAAAAAACCTTTCCTATTCTACTCTACGAACCAAACGACGAGTATCGCAAGACATCTTCGAACACCCACAAACATTATTTTCACTCCGAAAATTGCACGTGATAAAGTCCATAACCGGCGAAAAATTACGACTTTTAGACGCTCTACCAACGCTGAATATTTTCTTAATACCGTTTAAGAAAAGCGAATACCAAAAGATACTTTAATTTATACCCCACTTACCGCATCAAAAGCGTAATAATAAATTGCTTCATTAAACACATACAACTTTACCATCTTAACCATCTCAAAAGACTATAACAAACTATTCAACAGTTGGCCGATATTTACAACTTTTTTCAAACTTATAAGAAGTTGGTATAAAAGCGACGCGAGAGGTTTGAAGAAAAACGTTAAACCCTCTCGTTGTTGAGATAATCTCGACGAAACAAACCGTCGGTGAAATTGTGGAAAATCCAGCGAGTAATTTTTACGTTAGACTGAAATTGACAGTATGTCTGTTTTCTCTAATTCGTCGACACGGATAATTTTTTGGCCTCGAAATTAAAAATAGGCCTTTTACACGTAGGTGAATATTTATTTCATGGGAAAAAGTATCTAAAAAATAAATAGAATTTTTATCTATTTTTGTATATAAATCTATACAGTGGTGGTGAGCTAAATTATTATATTCTCGTCATACTCGGTTGTTTAAGGGATGTTTTTATACGTTCTCAGTCCAAATGAATGATTACACAGAACAAAAAACCTGTTGCTGATCCGGTCTACCTTGAACCGTATCCCAAGGCGTTTTGCACCCTCAACGTTATAACTGTTTATTGTATCGAATACCTGTTATAAAAATCTTACCAAAAAAATACACCATCCACCTTGTGTTACATCTGTTTAAAATGTTTTCGTGTTTTTTAATTTGTTCGACCTGCTCGAATGTGCAACATTCGTGTAAACCTGCTATGAAAAATGATCCAAAGAAATGCATTAAAATATCTCCTCGGTAAAAAAAAAACACTCGATAGGTACCTATCTTTTTATCACCGGGACAAACGATTTTTTAAATGAAAATTTTCCAAATTCGCAAATATCAATAGATTAAGCTTCGATTCGTTGATCGAGTTTTGTAGAATGAATTTCGGTTAACGAAACAATGCTTTACTCAGGGGATTTTCTAAACCGAAGGTTGTTCGCTTTGAATATTTAATTGTACATTTGATTGCTTCTCATTATCACCAGCTCAATTAAAATCAATTATTTTAACTTTCCTGTTCATTTTGACAAAACGAAATTTCTCAAGTTTTTTGCACCAACGAGTCTTATCATTATTAAACATTCAACTTACCATATTTAATCACCACCGCGGGGGCGAATTTAGTAATTATTTTTTATCTCGTCGTAAAGCCTAAAAAAATTGCGAAATTTCAACCCTGGAAAATTTCATCGTAATTTTGTATATACCTGCTGGTGAAAATTTGCCCAACGTGAACATCTAACGAGTTAATTTGATTTTTTAATTTATCTATAAATCTTATCAAGGTTCAATTTAACATGATGAAATTTCGCGAGTCTGGTATTGTAAAATATTAATGCTTATTTATGGACAAAATAACATAATTATTTTAGCATCGCGAACATTTGCCAGGGCTAAAAATGAGCATACATTTAAAATAAATTTAACCTTATCCGGTGAAGAGTTTCGCCGTTGTAATGCTAATTTTCATTATCGCTCGTTTCGGGGGTTCGATTTTATAACATAGAAATGTTACCAGCGTCGTTTTGCGCCATTTTGCGGTCTCATGTGAAAACATAGTTAATATTTAAAACGAAGAAAGAATGCGGCGAAAATTCACGTTAGTAAAATCAAGTCGTAAAATTTCGCAAATTTCGCTTCTGCTGGTCGTATTATAATGTAATTTGGTTGGGCGAAACGCGATGATAACGGAGGCGAGATGAGATGATATTGTGTAGTTTGAAAACGTGAAACTGGAACGTGGATTGAAGCTGCGAACAGGCTTTTGTGGATATGATTATTGGGATATTTCCATTCTGGCGAATAATTCGCCCATTTCGAGTGGTAACTAATTAAATCGATTCGATGGTTTCAATTTATTGGAATTTTTCCTTGGATGGAAGTTGAATCGATTTTGTTTTCGATATTGATTATCGATGATATTTTAGAGTCAGGGTGCACCCAGGGGGGCTCGGGGGGCTCGAGCTCCCTCCTTAAGCTTGGCAACGAAATTTTTTATCATAAAAATCACAAAGAAAAGTATGATTTTAAAAAAATTTCGCCCTTGTTTCGTTCGGGCAATATTTTAATAACTATTTCGTAGATAAACATACCACTCTTTAAATTTGAATCTGTTGAATTTGCAAAAATTCTGTCTTTTTTAGTTAGTAAAATGATTTTCATCGAAAATTAGAGATTTTTCACTGATTTTTCGGTCAAAAATGATTAATTTCTCAGTCAATGTCCTATTTATCAGAAAAAAAACGGTAATTTTGACTAAAAAAAAAAACAGAAAATTTCGTCGTTTTTCAATTTTTCTTCGCTCAAATCTGTAGGTATATATATTATTTGTCTACTGAAAATACCCCCAACTACTCCAGTCCCACTGAAATAACAGGTTACTTCATTTTTTCATTGAATTTTGACCCTCCCCCCATTTTTCTCAATATCTGAGCCCCTCCATTACACAATTTCTGGGCGCACCTATGTTTCGGGTTGTTTAAGGCGAAAGAAAGTGATAATAGGTCCACAGTTAAAACGTGCTTAACGTGGATACGAGGTGCAGCGTTTTCTATTGTTTGAATTTTTATGTTTTGTCCAAAAGTTCTGAATTGTTCAATAGCGACTTGGTAAAAATAGATTTTGGTAGGTTCTCTCTCCGAGTCAAGATCATTTTGCATTTAAAACAAATTTTTTCGATAAATTTGAATTAAAAAAAATTAAAATTGAAGTCAGAAGAATACTTTCAATTTTTTGGTTATAGGACGTAAATTCATTCTGCAAGGAAAAATGAATTGATTTTTATTCCGACCAAACAAAGTTCATTATTTTAGGGTTGTCAAGAATTCTATGTGTCCATTTGTAAAAAAAATTTGCATTTCACGATAAAATCGTAAGAGAAGTTTTCCATGAAATGAAAAAAACATATATTTTTACATTTTATTGATTTAATACCAAAACGACTTCCTGAAGTTAATATAGGGCAGAGATATTTTTTAAAAAAGCTGAAATTGTATCCACTTCACCCCGTTTTACTGTACCAAATTTTGGAAATAACTGCTTAAAACTGGATAGAGTGCAGCGTTTTTTTATTTTTTTCGAATTTTTACCTGCTTTGTCCAAAAAAATTGTTGTGATATGCTTCAAAAAGACGTTTGGTAAAAAATTAAGATTTTTTGGTCCATGTTTAATTCCCCCTCCTCCTCCCAAAAAAAGCTCAAAGATTCAAATTTTGCAATTTTTCCAAAAATCTAAATTTTTTCAATAAATTTGAATTAAAAAAAAAAATTAAAATTGAAGAGTCAGAAGAGTACATTTCCCCCCATTTTTTTGGGTTCTTCACCTAGGTACCTGAAATTTGTCTGTAGATGGCCTAAAACATTTCTGAAGGTATTTCAAAATGGAATTGATTTTTATTCTACTTGAACTCAAAACACCTCAATTCCATTTTATTTTTTTAGGGGTTCTCAAATTACGGTAAAATGATGTCATCTTAAAAAAATTTGAGAACCCTTCAGAAAAAATGGCGTAGGAGGAAAGGGGGTTGTTCCATGTCTATCTAGAGTGAAAAAAACTAATATCGATCAAAATTTGCGTACTTAATAATTTTATTCATTAAATTTCAAAATATCCCCGAAAATATTTTTTTCAGTCGAATACAAAAATTATAAAATTTCCCCAAATTAATTAGCAAATTTGGAGTTTAGATAAGTTATGCTTTGAAACAAAGCTTTTAAATCATGAATATGTTTCAGAGATAATTTTTTATCCAATTGTCAGGTACCGTATTTTATTTTTTTCAGGTGATGATTTGAGATATTGAAGCTTTTTTTGAAAAACAATTTTACAGTTTTACGCGAAAATTGAATTAATGACTTTTTGTAGAAAACTTGGATACTATTAAGTACTTCTCTGACATTTTAATAAAAAGTCATCTTTAATTTTTGAGAATTTCAAAAAAATATTTTGTTTCCGAAAGTCTGACGAAATTTTGAAATGTTACAGTATTGTCAAATTCGATAATAATTTTTGAATTTATAATTTTTAAAATTGCATATACTTTTCATCTTTGTTCTTTGTCTAATTTTTCAGGGACGGGCGCTTGAAAAAAATCATTTTCTCAATGTTTTTCAATTTTCTTGAGAAAAATTGAAATTTTTTCATGATTTTTTAAACATTTTTCATGAAAACAGCTATATTTTTGTAATAGTTCAATGTCGCCAGTATCAAAAAAATTGTCGCTTGGTTCTTTTGACTTGACAGTTTTGACTTAACAGTGACACGGTTCATTTTTTAAAACAGAAAAATAGGTACACGTTTTGTGTTTTTTTAGACCTTTGAATTCGAAAGTTGAAAACTTGAAAAGATACCGGGTGCCCGAAAAATTCTAGCTACCCTCGGATTTTTGTTTTGAAAACTGTAGTTTGGCAGTTCTGACATATAATAAATCCGATCAGTTGAATAATTATTATTATTTCGCATTAAAAAGTAAAAAAACGTAAATATTTTCACATTTCGTGCATTTAGAGTACCTACAATTTACTTCGTTCGACTTGTTTTATCATTATTTATCACTATGTTTTGAATTTTACTTGTTGCCAACCTATAATTTTTACGTAAAAAATCCTAGAGAGAGCTAAGATTTTTCGGGCACCCGGTATCTAGGTCAGCTCAAGGTTAACCAAAGGTAGATAGAAAAATGAAGGGTAGAATTAGATTCAAAGGTAAACAAAAACAATGATAAAAAATTGATAATACAACATTTTATCAGTTAAACTAAATTTATTATTTTTATTATTTTCTCAAATAGAAAACACGTTTCTGTCTTCGTCTGAAAATAAAAATAAAAACCGAAAAAAGGAAAATACCGATTTTGTGCCTTTTTTTTCAGGCTTTTTAACTTAGAACGATATCCACCAAGGTCAACTCGAAGTTAAGTTACTCAAGGCAAGTAAAAATGGGTAGGATAAGCTTTCAAGGTACCTAGGTAGGTACCTAAATAAAAAACAATAAGAAACTGATAAAATTTATCAACAAATTCACAAACAATTATAGTAATATTGTAGACCAATAATTGCATACAAAACGAACCTACTGCCATATTAAAAATTGTAAATTACTCTAATTTCTAGTTCGCATACATTATTTCTATCGTGGTAAGTAAACTCGGGTAAATCACCATGAAAAATTTCATTTACGTTTCGAATACTCGTAGGTAGATACATTGTGCATAAAAATGAATATTCGCCAGCGTTACCAGTACGAATACGAATACACAAAGAGGAGACGAAGAAAAATGGAAAAAAAAAGCGCACATACATACACGTACTGGGCAAATTGAATCTGCAAGACGTGCAAAATGTTTAGCGTCGCTCGAGAATAGGTTGGAAGGGGTTAATTTTTACATTCTCGATGTCCCCTGCCAATCAGATACCCGCTGTTTACGAATGAAAATAAGATCCCTGGCTACGTACGGGTTAGTGGAGGAGAGGATCGGCAGTACAAAAATTGTGAGGTAGCAAAATCGTTCACTGAACGAATCTTTTTCTTGTCTATGTCTAGTTTTCCGACATTGATAACAAAATCTGTAAGGCATTATGTTTAATTAAAATTATTTTTCGTTCTTTATTTGCATCGGAAAAAGCTTCAACTTTCGAAGTTTTTAAATTTTTGATTTTAATTATACTTAATCACCAATTTAGTAATTTTAAAAGTTGAAATTTTTCTAATACAAAAAAACCAACGAAAAATTATAACCACAAATTTATAGTAACTTCGAAAGTTGATATTTAAAAAAAAAAACAAAAAAACATAAAATTATAATCACCAATTAAGTAACTTCGGAAGCTGACACTTTTCCAACACAAAAAAACAAATAAAAAATTTCGTTGTTGAAAGTATTCAAGATTTTTCGATTTTTTTTACTAAGTAATACCTCTATTAATTACCTATATTTGAAAATTTTAATTGAATGAAATTAGTATATTTAATCTTTTCTATTTTTTTATATGAAATTAAAACCAATAAGTATAATTAATTGAATTAAATATTAAAGACGTTCGTTTTTTTGTAGGTATTAGAAAAGCTGTCAGTTTTCAAAGTTACTAAATTGGTGATTATAATTTTTCGTTCTTTTTTTTGGTATTTGTAATAGGTATCTAAGTTAGGTAGTTTCAATTTGAAACGCCCGTTTAAAAAACAACCATAGCCCAAAATGGGATTTTACAGGAGTGAAATAATATGCTCAAAACATTTCTGCGGCTAAAAATTAGGTTCAGCAAATGCTAATTAGTCTCAAAATGTGGATTGATGGCCTACAATGTGGGTTTGACCGTTACACATCTCCTGCAGTTCTCAAAAATTGAAATGAAAAGTTTTCCTATGTGTTTCTAAATCGCCGGTCTTCGAAATTTTCGAGCTTTTTGTTTAAAAAACAGTCATAGTCCACCAGGTTGATTCTGATTGGTTATTCACAACCAATCAGAATCAATCTGGTGGACCATGGCTGTTTTTTAAACAAAAATCTCAAAAACCTTTGATTTAGAAACACAAAAAAAGTATTAAAGTTTTTTTTTAATCCAAAATAAATAATACCATCGTTTTTTTTTCATAAAATTTTATTTTCGAAACTACAATAAAAATGTTTTCTTAAATTTGGACTATGGTTGTTTTTAAAACGGATGCTTCAACTTTTACTTAAATTTAGGTACTTAATTATAGAATTTGAAGTTTATAATTTTTTCGTTTGTTTTTTTTGTATTAAAAAATGAGTTTTGAACTTCGGAGTTATTGCCAAGTTGAAAGGTAGTAATTTTCATATTTTTTGTATTTTTTTTAGGTAGGTAAGTATCATTTTTTAAAAATTATAAATAAAGTTTACCTTTGGAACTAAAAAAGTGTAGATGTATTGATTTGACTGATTTGAGTAGGTATTCTGATTTTAAGGAACTGGAAAAAAATCACTGAATATCAAAAACGGAATGGAAAATAATAGTTTAGAATCGTTTATTGAAAAACTTTTCAGCCTCATGTTTTTGTGCTACCGATCCTCTCCTGGTTAGTGGTGTGCGGAAACAGGTAGGGAAGCAAGTGGCAGTGGTTGCGTATCGTCCGCCGCCGGGTAACAGTGGGGATGAACGCGTTAAAGAAACGGCCATCGGTCGTCTTAACAATTTAGTCTTCATAGCATTTAGTACAAGTTCCACTTTTGGCTCGCCAACTACAGTCGCGAGGAATGTCGACCGGTTAGTGTAATATTTCGCACCCTCGCGCGTGTTTTGAAATTTTTCTCTTCTAACGTCGTCGGAATGTAAATATTTTTCGTATTTTTTTTTATTATTTTCACCATTCGCCGGAGTAATTTTCTTCATGTGTTATCAGACGTTATCCATCACTTATGGGGGATGAGATTGAAGTACGTTTTCGTTTATGATGTCCCTTCGATGTCGATCGTGTAATACCGCGTTTCATGACCACTGTTCTTCGGAAGTGCATTTCCAATACACACATTCGAACAGCGACCGAGCCCCAGAGCCAAGGAACGAGCAGCCACCAGATGCTGAAGCAACTGAAAACAACAATAATTTCTTTAAATTCGAAAGCATCGAGAATTCTAACGATACCGTCATGACCGCTATATCACCCGGTACTGATAACCGCGAATTTCAATTACCGCCGGTTCAACAGCGCGATCTTATGTACGATGTGCACCAGCAGCATTACGCCGATAATTACATGCTGAATTCGCAAGAGTATTCTAGAGCGTCACCCATCGTACAGAACTCATCGCCGTATTCGTTTCCGGTCAACGATCAACGTTATCATCCTTATTATAAACAAAGTTTCAGGGAATTACCTCCTCGTAATCAGGTCGGTCCTCCTGTACCATTCAGATGCGACAAATGCGATTTCCTGACTCCGCTGCAGCCGGAAATGTTGCATCATTACAATGTAGCTCACGGATCCATACCTTCCATCGGTATACATTCGTTTAATCCAAGATTTGGCAATCCTCCGGTCAATGGCGGACCAGCAGAACCCCAGGCTGAAATTTTGGATTTGGATTCGCATAAAGTGCATGTCTACCAACCGCCAAATGGCGAGGATAGCCAGGATAGCGATCTAAGGAATTCATATTTTCATCCCGGTGCCACCAATGGAAAAGGCGGTACACCTTTACCTTCGCCGGATTTCGGTATGTACCTTTGATTGATACTTTATCGATAATATTTGTATCGGTAGCTACAAAAATTAGTTCTGCAAATAACTATTATCTACTTAGATGAGATATTTTCCCTTGAATTATTTTACGTTTTGGTATCGTTGATGGAAACGAATTTCAATCGATTGATCCGAAGTGTTATGTGAGCTTTGAGGATATTTCTTAATCGATTGATCCAAAGTGTTCTGTAAGCTTTGAGGATATTGCTGGAGTATCTATCGGTTTCTGTGTCGAGAAAAGCTGCAATATTAGTTCGGTTTCACTTTTAAATTATTAATCCCCCTTGTTGGAAGAATATTTGTATTGAATTGCTTAATTTTTGATCAAATTCAAATCTTATTCTTCGATAAAAATTTGAATTAAGTATTACATTTTAATTTTCTGTAAAATTTTATGAGAATATTGAAAAAATTTGAAAAAGACCAGCAAGTTGATCTTTGAAACTCAGCTCTAAATTTTATTATAAATTTCGTATCTACTTGTAAAAGATGATGATCGATATGAAATGAAATTTTGTATTTATTTTGAAAATTATTATTTTATCAAGCGTGCTTTGAAATGAATGATGCCTATGTAGAAATTATAATCTAGTCAAATGGCGACTAAATCCAAACTTAATCTCTACGAGAATCTTTAATCAAATTCTCGAATTTTGGTGATCTCATCCATGGATATTTTCCCTCTAAAATCAAGATTCCTAAAATTTCAGCTCTCCACATTAATTAAAAGCCATGTGCTGGACTCTCGTTTTCCATAGGATAAGCTGCTAAAAATAAAATGAATATTTTTTGGAAAAGTAAAGTAAAATTTCCAGATTTTCCTTTCAAATCTGAAAATATGATCGAATTTTGATTTTTGTAAGGATAAACTTTGGAAAGGGTTTGGGGGTCTTCAAATATGGTAAAATGGATAAAATAAAGTATTCGAGATCCCTTGAACTTCCTAGAGTGATCGATCGAGTCCAAAGTTCATTCTTAAAAATCATAATTGATAATTGAGTAATATTTTCAGATTTTGCTTCGGAAAAATTTATATTATTTTCCCCAGAAAATAAGCATTCTTTTCATTTTAGTATGTTACCTATCCTATGTTAAATCCAGGGAGGCTCAGCCCATGGTCCCTAATCGATGCAGAGGACTAAAATTTTGAAAATCTCATTTTTAGAGGAAAATGAACAACCTCAAGGCATTAGACTTCCAAAATTCGAAAAAAATTACAGAAACGTCCTAATGATCTCCATCAAAGGTTTTATGGTTAATTGGTATTGAACAACATCCTAGAAAACTCAGTCCCAAGACTCAAAAGTTTCATTCTTCAGGGTGGATCAAAACTCCCAAAATAATGGTTTCCACCTCTATCGTCTCAAATATCTTCTCAATTGCAAAAATAACACCAGTACCGTATTTTACACCAGAATCTTCATCGAATGAGCTATTCAAGACCTTCTCAGCCCAAAGGGGGTGGAACCACGATTCATCAAAAATGTAGCTTTTCTGAGAAATGGAGCATTGAGTCTAATGAATCGTATTTTTCCAAGAGTATAACATTAAATGAAGTATTCTCACGTTCCTACGATGATCTCGCCATCTCTTCCCCACGGTAATTCTATCTCATACCCTCCTCCTTCCTCCAACTATTACTTATGAAAGGATTTTTTTCACATAGTATTTTTTTTTTGTTAATTTGTCCCTTTTTACTATTTCACTGAATCCCTCCTTCGACTATCAATTATGGATCCAAGAATCCCAACTTAATTTTCTGCCTGTATTTCTTCAAATATCGATTAAGCATAACATGATTAATAGTTTATTTTATTATAACAAAATATCAATTAAATAAGGTGCATGTAAGTTTTTAAAAATGAATTCCGAGGTAGAAGATATGGATCTTTCTATAGATCGTTATCTGTTCGAGCGAGTTGAAAGAATTCAGGGAAAACTGGGCCTCATTTTTACTCGGGGAAGTTTCGAACAAGCCCATCTTTTGAGTTCATTGGGACAAGGAAAAATTTTCGAAAAATATGCCAGTTATTACTCATACTATAAGGTCTAATAAACTTATGAAAAGTTTTTCAAGTTCCTTGAATGTTCGTAAATTTATGACGTAAAATTAATTTTTAAACAAAATTTTTTCATGTCAGAAAAATCCTAAAAGTGAAATATTTTTGGCTTCAGGAGAGATATCGGCCAAGTTCGACATCAGTTTAAAAAATCACGAAAATCACTCCCGGGAGGATTCGGATAAGTGGAAGTTCTCATATTTAGCTGGGTTCATGCAGTGATAAGATGTTCCAGAGTTATTTTTCGATGGTTTTCGTATTTCGTATTTACATAATTTAACGATTTTAATTTCATTTCGAAGTTTGCGTGGAAAATTGAATTTTCCGGGGACAAAATTTTCAATTTTGACGAAATTCCGCTGTCGACGAAAAAAACATTCTTATAGGTAAATTAACTTAAAAACTGAGAACATTAAAAAAAATTTATTGCAACTTCATTTTCTATTGATTTTCCGCCATTTTTTCAACATTTATGAATCCTTCCCTTTGGGGTATCCAAATGGTCCGACCCCCGGCATGTTTTGCACAAAAAGATGAAATTTTTTAAAATCAATTATCCAAATGTTCATAAAAGCAAAAATCAAAACATATAGATTTTAATGTTAAAATGTCCAAATTTTACAATGGCTGGATCAAAATGTCATTTTTGTTGAAATATTGCAAAAAATGTACGAATAATCCCCAGTCTTCCCTTAATAATTGAGAACGCTGGTTAAAATTGGAGACGTATTTTTTGTCGATACGTATGGATTACGAACAAACATATACTTACGTATTAATCATCGATGACGTTATTTCTTTTTTAATTGTATTTCTGTGCATCACATAGCTCATAGAATACCCAATCTCTACTTACATATTCGTTAATAAAAAATTATATAGGTACCTACATCTATCTTTTTAGGCTGATATTTTGATCGATAAGGAAAAAATTGACATTCCAAAAATTTTAAAGGGGTAAACTAATGAAATAGTGGAGAAATATTATTTAATTTTGTTTAAAAAATGATATAAAATTTTGAACAGTTTCAAATTGTCAATTTAATTATAATTACAGAAATTTGAAGAAATACAAAACTTTATGGCGATTTTTAGAAAATTTCTTTAGGATTACTGAATGAAATATCTAACACCTTTTTTTAATTTTCGAAAAATGAAATTTTCAAATGACAATATTTTACCAATTTTTCCGTGTTGAGGGGGAGGAGGGGGGGAGGATCACCTTATTCCTTATTAGCTCGCGAGGAATATTTTTCTACATAACAAAATCTAAATTTTATAGTCCTAGAGAAATATTGTAAAAATCGTTATAAAGTGCTGCATTTCATAGAATTTTTTATTTTCATCATTTTGACAATTGTAAAACTTTTCAACAGTTTTATTTCCTTATCCCTTGAAATACAAGCTGAAAATTAAGTTGTTGGGTTTGGCCCCTTGATTGAACTAAGGGTGGATTTGCAAAAGGAGAGAAAGAAAGATGGGGGTTAAAATTTTCGGAATTCAATTCTTTCATAGTTTTTTGAGCAAGATAAGGCAGTTTTTGAACTTTTTCCAGTCGTAAGAGGCAAGAGCCAAATTAAATTGCAATTTAAGTGCGAATAAAGTATGTGTTACGCCGAATCCGTCTAATTGTCGAATCCACGAAACAGGCAAGATTCTTGCCTAATGCATGAATTAGGCAATTGTCTGCCCAATTTATGAATTTCTTTTATTCAAAGTTTTATACCGGTTTTCTTATTCCGTAGAAAAAAATTTAAGATACTTCGACATAGAGAGGAAACTTTCAGCTACATTGCAAAAAAAAATTCTTCTGGCTACTTCCATAGAATATTTTTTATTCTACGAAGAAAATTCTTCATTCGTTATATTTTCCATTTAGCATAAACAATTTTCGAATGGAAATAGCCAGGTGAATTTTTTTTGCAATGTAGCTAAAAATTTCCTCTCTATAGTATTTTTAATTTGTTCCGGTAGAACAAGAAAAATTGTATTAAGTAGGTATTGAATTAAAAAAAAAATCATAAATTGGGCAGACAATTGCCTAATTCATGCTTTAGGCGAGGAATTTGATTCCTTGGCGTTTTTTTAAAGAAAGAAACAATTTTTTCAAAATTTTCTGACTCAGGGAGGGGAGGGGGAGGGGGTGTCGAGTCCAATTAAATTATAAATGACAGCAGAAAATCATAGGTAAGGGAAAAGAGCAATTGACTCGCAGAAAGACAGTGCATGACTGAGATTGAAAAATTTTCAATTTTTTCGAGTGAAGTACCTATTAAAATTAATATGTTTAACATCTCTGAATCCACATTTAAAGACATTTCTACCCTAAACGTAAAAGCCAACCCTCAAGGGTAAGGATGGGACTAAAATTGAAGAACTATGGCCAAATAATTTTCAATTTTGAACTATACCCCTTTCTCTCTTCAGTCTCCAGAGAATAAATTTTTGGATTTGGGGTGAAAATGATCCGGAAAATGTTTTATTCACTCACATTTCAATTAATGGGCAGAATTACGAAATAGGTCGATGAATCTAATCGACTTATATATTTTTTTGAATTTCCACTGTTTCTAAAAACGTGATTTAGATTCTTTTTTTTAAATTTAATTTCTTCTTTAGTTAACCTCACGTTTTTTTCGATAAAGTTTTCAAAAGTTTACAAAAAATGAAGCATTTTAATTTTTATTCAACATTGTACTCAATAGATTTAAAAGAAATCTTCGTTTAGACTGTTTGTCTGTTGTCAACCTGAGCTAGTCGAGATAACAACGAACGTCATGGGGTTAGTCTCTTTTGTCTTTTGGTTCAACCTATGGCGCCCGTGTAATGTCGATGCGTAACCTGGTGGTCTGTGATTCCAAGAATTTATCTGTATCCAAATGACATACATATTATATCCTGCTATATTTTTTCTTCGTATTTCAATACCTGAGATTTAAAAATTAGGAAAACCAGCT
The DNA here is from genome assembly GCA_033439095.1 of Pseudococcus viburni. Classification (NCBI taxonomy): domain Eukaryota; kingdom Metazoa; phylum Arthropoda; class Insecta; order Hemiptera; family Pseudococcidae; genus Pseudococcus; species Pseudococcus viburni. The sequence continues at coordinate 333,097 of JAVBJF010000271.1, forward strand.
GTAGAAATTCTCTGCTGCTCTATTACAATCGATAAGCTGAGAACGCACGATGAATACATTTTAAGCATGATTTTTTCCTCTTCTGCGAACGGAAATGTATTGAAACCCATATTTTTTTTTCTGATCCGCAGGTAGCGTGTCTACGACGACGGAGAACATAGAAAATTTACAATCAACCCGGTCGCCGTATTACGATCAGAATCCGAACGTGAATTCGACGCCAACCCAGATCTCCTCCTCAGACAATCCAACTGGTAGAAGTTCCTCAAAAAGTAGCGGTAAGAATACAAACGGTACGTGGAAGTCGAACGAGGCTCGCCGTCCAAAAACCTACAACTGTTCGGCCTGCAACAAATGGTTCACATCTTCGGGCCATTTGAAACGTCATTACAACACGACGCTGCATAAGAACGCTGTAAAGCAAAGCGGCGCTCCGGATCCGGCCTCGATGCCGGTCAGCGCTCATCATCATCCGCACAAAGACCCAACGTACCCGTCTAGTCGTCAAGTCAAGAACGAGCCCAGCACCGTTTCGGAAGCCAGTGATACGCCTTCGAACAAACTCAACGATAACTTCTCGCCGGCTCGCAATTCCTCCCAGATGCCTCCGAACGCCGCTTTTTTACACAATTCCCCAAACTTGATGGCAGGTCCCTCGGAGATTCCGGGGGGCCTGCTTCATCACCCCTCCTATTCCCAGCCCACCTCAGACTTAATCAAGTCCCCGTCCCCGATTACCTCCCTTCCTCCGCATTCCAACCATACGAATTACCTGCCTTTCGGAGTGACTCCTCAGCCTCACACCATGCAGTTTTTTCAGCAGCATACGCCGAACACTCTTTACCCAAACTTCAAGGCCCCCCACGTTTCTACCCTCCATCAAGTTACCACGACCCACACACACCATACTACTGATGGTAACTTGACTAACGTGCCGCAGATGCCAGCGAATACGGATGACGACTGCAAGCCGACGTTGCCGAGCTTCTCGTGTATCCAGAAAAATCCGTGGAATTCGCCCAATCTCGGTTTGGAGCAATTCTTAAACACGTTAGATAACGGGGGTAACGTGGGGGGACCGTTTACGTCGAACGACGTCCAAAACGCCGCCAACATGCTGCTCAAGAATCTCGAAAACGAAAAACTACCAGAGCCCGTGTTCGTCAAGGTAGAACGAACCGATACCGTGAGTCCTCAGCAGCAGCAGGTTCAAATCAAACAGGAAAAAATCGATTCGCCCAACGACGATACCAACGTCACCAGCAGCACCGTCGAGCAATCGTCTCCTACGGCCAATCGAGGATACTCGTGCCATATTTGCCACAAACAGTTCAACAAAGCTTGCTACCTGACTCAGCACAACAAAAGTTTCCATTCCGGTTTCAAGCCCTTCAAATGCGGCCGATGCGGTAAACGGTTCCAGGACACTGAGCAATTCAAAGTCCATTCCGATAAACACGCCGGAGATAAACCATACAAATGCGAAATCTGTCCCAAACAGTTCAATCACAAGACGGATCTGAGACGACATGTTTGCCTGCACACCAACGTGCGTCCGTTCAACTGCGATATATGCTCGAAAGGGTTTATCCGCAAAGATCACATGCTCAAACACAGGGAAACCCATCAGAATCGTAAAAACGTCGCTAGACGAGCTCGAACTCCCAAAATTAAAAAAGAATTGGATTGCGATTATTAAATCGTCGACGGTTTTCCTCCACCCTCTTCTCATTCCCAATCCTCAAACGCTATCGATACTGTTTTTAATTTTCAATTTTTCTGAACATTAAAAAAATCATTTAGCCGGTGTTTTTTGTTCTTTATCTCGAAATTTCGATTTGATGTAATGTTAGAGATTTTTTCTGTTTCTATAATTTTAGTTGTTACGTTTTAAGTTTGTATTTTTTTTCCTATGTTAACTCGACCATTTATATAGTTGTACCGGTATATAAATTAATGTTCCAATACCGCGATGTATAACAGGCCCAAGAGGGCATAGGGATTGTTAAATTACTCTCATTTTCTTTATTTTTGTTCGCCGCCGAGTAAATTTACCCGGATTTGAATCAGGCATCGAAATCGAAAAAGTTGCGAGCAACTGAATCGTTCATTTTTACGCATTTGATATTACGGAGAAAATTTTTGTTTGAAAAATGACGAATAATTTTCATCACATGATTTTTGGTTCAATTTTCACGAAATTTTGCATTTTTTTCTACTTGAAATTTTCAAGTTTCAAATTCCATTTCAAAATTTTTCTAATTTAAATTTTCGTAATTATTTCTTCTAATTCAAATTAATTTACTCTCGAATTGTTTCAAAATTTTTGCTTTCTGAAATTATCTCGTTTGAATTTTTATCAATATTTTTTCACTTCAAAAATTTTCACATTAAAAAATTTTGTAATCTTTTTTTCAAATTCGAATTAATTTGCTTTTTCCCAAGTTTAAAAATTTCCATCTTTAAAATTTTTTTGCTTAAAAAATTATAATTTTCTTAAAATTTTCCCTCTCCAAAAATTCTGAAATTTACATTTTCATTATTTGTTCTCGAATTATTTTATTTTCTCTTTCAAGAATTTAATATTTTTTTCAACATTAAAAATTTTTCATGTTTGAATTTTTATGATTTTCACACACGTTGTTCTACTAAACTTATTCTAAAAATCTACAAATTCAATTTTTCATTATTTTTTCTCAATTATTATATTTTTTCCAAGCTTGAACTTTTTTGAAAACTTCAAAATTTTTTCGACTCCAAAATTCATTGTTAAAACTTTTTTAATTACTTTAATTTTGCGAAAAATTTTCTACCTACCTTAAAAATTTTCAAGTTTACGCTTTCATGTTATACGTATTTTTGATATTTTTTTTCAAGTTCAAGTTTTCTCATAAATTCAAAATTTATTTCAACTTTCGACATTTTTCCACGGACGCGGTGAAGGTATAATATTGAGACGGGGGGGGGGCAGCCTTTAAAAATAATATTCCCTTGCTCAAAGTGAAAAGAAAAAATAAATAAAAAAATAAGTATTCTAAGGCCTTCAAAACCAGATTTTGTTACTTATTTTCTTCCTGTAATGCCCTTAAAATTGAATGACACCCCCCCCCCCGGATTGACCTCCCTGTATGAAAAACCTTCAAAACTGGAACTACCTTTTGATATAAAATGACCCCAAAATAGACCCGTTGTGGAGATTGTTTTTTTGAGGAGGGGGGGGGGAATTATCACTTTTCTGACTTTTTCTGTTCAAATTTTCACAAATGTCTCAAAAAGTTTTCGAATATCGAATTTTTTTGTAAATTTCCCTATCAAAAATTTTCAGGTTTGAATGTTTCATAATTTTCTCAAATTTTTAAACATTTTGTTCGAGTTTGAATTTTTTTCTGAATTGTTTTCAACTCCAAAATCTTTCTCAATTTGATAATACGTCAACGAAATTAGAAAATTGATACCTACCTAAATCAATTGTTAAATTATCAATTTTCTCTCGTCGAGTTGAAATTTTTTTAAAAAACTGAAATTTGGGAAAAATTTTAAAAAATTTGAGAAATTTATAGAAATTAGGACTTGAAAATTTAAACTTGGAAAATTTTAGAATCGAAAAGTGAAAAATTTCGAAAAAATTGAAACCAAACCTCCAACGAAGAAAATTATTTCTCATTTTTCGAGCGAAATCAAAAATCCTCTTATCTTTGCAATCACGTAAAAATGAACGATAAAGACGATGAGTTGGGTGCCTGAAGCATCCATCAGTGTAAAAGTGGTCGTTTTTTTTGTTCTAGTTGTAATTTTTGTCAAGTACAATATCGTATTATCAGTGATAGACTTTATACAATTTTAATGCATTTTGTTTTGTGTATAAAATGTAATTATTGTGATAGAATAACGTAATTTTCAACATTTTTACTAGCAAATTATTGTAATCTGTTTTTTTTTTTCTTGGCCGACGTGCGTAAATATTCTCAATTGCTAATGATACAAGATATCATTTATACATATCAAGCTTTTAAGAAAAATTTTCGAAAAAAACGATCTAGAGAATGCGTTTATTAAAAAAATTTGGCTAAGGAACATGACATTTTTGCGTTTGCTCTGTGGTAACACTGAGTTACAAGTGTGCGAATTTAGATAAAAAGATAGCAACGTGTTTTTTTGTACAGATGTGTATTTTACAATTAGGATATTTTTGTACATTAATGTGTCTAGCAATAATTTAATATTAACGAAGTTCTGATGTACTCTTATGTTGTGTTATGTTGTTTTGAATAAAGTATTTTATATTGAACAGTTCCACGTGTTGTTATCACAGTATTGTGTTCGTCCTCGTGGTAATCGAAAGACAGTTCTTTGACTTCGAGATAAAATTTGAACAATATTATCGATCGAGATTACAGATTAGTGAAGTGCGGAGTTGAAGAAATTGAAAAATGCGAAATAGAAGTGAGTACTTGATTATTATTACGATAAAATGATACCTTTTGAGCCATCTTTATTAGCTATTGAAACTTGATACGTCCTCTTTATAAGTTTGGGTTTCGTAATCGTTGGTATTTTGGCTCGAACCGATTTAAAAATGTCAAAACAATATGTTTAAATTTGCTATAGCAAGTGTACGTTGAAAGATATCGAACGTATACAATCCAGAATATTATTATCGGCGAGCTTAACGATAATTTGTACTGTGTGGTAAAGCAAAGCACGCATTTAGGGGTAGCTAGAATGTTTTTGCAAATCACATTTTACACGGTTGAAAATATCGAAAGGGAAAGTATCTATACGCTAATTAAAAGGCTAATCGCCAGTATTAGTGATATTTGTGGTGTAATTTTTGACAGTTAAACGTGCTAAATCTGCGTGCGAATAATACAATATAACGAATGAATGACGCCGCAGTACAATTATGTATTAAAACGAATGTAAACTCGAATTCGAATGATCAAACGTTTAAGATAAAAGCGTTTTAGAATGTCAGCTGTTCCAGTTTAATGATATGGAATGAGCTTGGATTTTTGAATAATTTAACAATGATAGTTGATACCATGGGTGGTTTGGGATTCGTATCTACATACGAAATATTTTGACGATAGTTTGCTTGGCGTGTGTACGGTACTTTTTACACCCAAAACTTGTTATTAATTGTGTACTGTATTGGTATTGTGATAATATTTTTAACGATAGATAAGTAAGTTGATAAGTCGTGTTTTCTGATTGGTCCATGCAGATTGTCTGGTTTTGGCTTGAAATGAGTCGAAATAAAAGGTGAATGAAATTTGCAGGTACCTGGACCTAGTGAAAGAGAAGGTTTCAATTGATCGAGATTTTGTAAACAATTGGGTTCATTTTTCCTTGAAAGGTCTACCACTGTGGTGTAGATAGAGGAGTCTACTAGTATTCTAATGCCCATTCTTTTGTTCTTATCATGTAAATAGAATCTGTGTAAAGAAAGGAAAAGGATGAACTGCTGTATTTCTTTGAAAATACATTCTACCTGAAACATAGTCTGCAAGTCTACTGTTCTACATACCCAGAAACTAAATTTCATTCATGCTTGAATTGTATATGATGGTATTGGAAATTGGAATTCATATGGGAATTTTAGTTCGTGATTTTTTCAAATATCGAAGAATTAAGCAACTAAATGGAAAGTTTTAATATTAAAGCACTTGGTTCTTTTTGTTTATACAAAATAATATAATTTGAGCCTGGATATGAAAACCAACGACCCTTTGGTGTCAAAAATTGGTTTTTGAGTTGAGGTTCCCCTTGATTCTACTCGATCCATTTGAAAAGTCCAAAATCAGTGTTACCTCGAAAACCTATTTTTTACACCTAAGGGCGATTTCTATATCCAGACTCACAAATAGAGAATTCATTTACTGAATTCAATTTTGCACATCTAGAGTAAGTAAGTACATCTCTTGAAAGCAAATTTTTGGAAAATGATACCTAAAATTCTAGTAATTACCATACATACTCGTAGGTATTTTAAAGATTGTTTTGAGACAGCCATTGAGCCATTTAATCATTTCCGTTCACCATAAATATTCTTAGAAACCGTAAAGATTTTGCTTTTCAAAAATACACATGTTAATTATTGCCTATTTTCACTAAAAAGATGTACATCTAAAAAAAACGAAGTTTCTTGGAAACGACTGCCAAAGAAATTCTCGCCAAATTAATTTTTAAAACCCTTAAAGCTTAGTCATCTGTTATCTATTTTTCAAAAATATAATTGTCTTTATTCAACGTTAATTTTTTTCATTAATATTCAACTTTAAAAAATGATTTTAACTGAGTGATAATTTCTGGAAATTTTCTTCGTTTTGATCCATATACCCAGCACATCAATTCATATTTTCGCATTTCCCCAGATATGTTGACTTAGGTATTTAATTTATATGTGTGGTTTTCAAGGGCACGAAATTCATTTCTGGGATTATTCTGACCCATGAGCATGACTTGGATACCTTTACCTAAGATAGTCTATTAGGGAGGGGAGAGAATACAAAATTGAGAATTTTTCACTGGTATGGAACAAGATATCAAAAAATAAGTTTTTTCAACTATTTGTAAGTATAACGCTATAACCTAATAACGTTATAACACTGTAACACTAGAACCTTCTATAACATTGTAATACAATACAACAACAATTTGACAATTGAACGTGTCACAGCAAAAAGGACATTTATGTATAGAAAAGAAAAATGACTTTTTTGGGAAATCGCGATTGAAATTCGAGTATACTTTTTTTAATACCAAATAAAAGAATTGAGCTGGGGAAAAAATTTTACTTTAAAATTTCATCTTTTTGCTTCAAGAAAACAGCTCGCCCATCACTTGACATCTTTTCTATTTCTTTCTATATTGAAAACAAAAGGTTGAGTTATATGTCCTTTTTGTTGTGACAAAATTTCATTTCGACCCTTCTACGTTTGATGACGTATAATTTTTCCGGAAGTAAAAATTAAAAAAAAATCTTCATACAAAAGTTGAAGAGAATGAAAAAAGGAACATTTTCGTGAAAAAAAATTCAAATTATTTCTTCAGGGAGCGGATATATCGCACTTTGAAAAATAACAATTTTTTTCATTTTCTTGGTTACAAAAAAATGCTAAAAATACATTTTGGACGAATTTTATTATTTTTTCAAATTTATGACGAAAAATTAACTAAAAAAACACTTCATTAAAATTTTAAAATTTTACAATCATCTGCACAGTGAAAAAATTAAACATTACGCAAATTCTCGAAAATCAAACATGTAATGTACCGGGTGCTCGATTAATTATGGCTCCCCCCGATACTTTTTATGTCAAAAATCGTAAGTTGGCAATACTTCTTTAAATTAAACAAATCGAACGAAGTGTAGCCAACTTACGATTTTTGACCTAAAAAGTATCGGGGGGAGCCAGAATTAATCGAGCACCCGGTAGGTACCGAAATTGCAAACTTCGCATTTTAAAAACGCCATAACTCTTCGAGGAAAACATATTGGAAGGTGGGAGGGGGCTCATTGGATTCGGACCGAGCACCGAAAGAGTCGCACTCTGGTGGAAAAAGTGAAACGGTCAAACAGTTTGAAATTTAACATTGGTTCTTATGGGAGAATCTCATTTCTTCAGTTTTTTTTTCAGAAGTGCTCAAAAAGTATACTTTTTAGAGAATTATTCCCTTGAAATTATTTTTCTCTATGAAATTACCTTTCTCTATGAAATTACCTTTCGAATGACATATTAGTGTTGTGATTTTGTTCATTTTCTGTGAAGAATTTCCTTCTTATTTGTGAAGATATTGATAACACATTGATTGAAATGAAGTGATTAAGTATAAATGTTGTATTAATTTTCACTTTTTCAAACTAATAGAACACAAATATTTCATTAAAATGTTTCACTGAAGTAAAATCGCATAAATACATTCATGATTATCTTTTTTTTTTTACTGCATCATACATAATGACCGTTTATAAACTATACACGAATCAAAAAGTGAAAGTGATTATATCAATTTGAAGGGCATTTTATTACCAAAAAATAATTTCAAAACAATTTTTCTTGCAAAACAATACTTTTTTCACAAATTAAAGAAAAATTGCAATCTTCCATAAGAAGCAATGTAAAAGTTTAGGAAACTGACCGTTTCCCTTATCTTTTCAGTGACTTCGACACTAGCGCGCCACAGCCCCTATTGACAATATCACGTTTTTGAAATAGCACTTTTCTGAGAAAATAGCGCACGCCAAACGCCTGTGCAGAACGTATGCGCAGTAGAAATCGCGTTTTTAAAGCGCCAAACGCAAAAAAAAAGCGCCATTGTTTTTAGAAATTTACTTCAAAAACCAAAAGCACCATACGCATTATTATATGAAAAAACTGAATAAATCAACGTTAATGGCTTGAATCTTGTTCTAGATCAATGCTAAATAAATTCTTTATTTAAAACGAAAGAGTAATAATTGAATCAACCAATTTTTCACCTTTATCATAGATAATATACTTATAAAAAATTACCAATTGATTGAAAACAAAAGTCTTCAATTAGAGAAAATAAACAAACGAACACAGAACCATCTATTTTTTGGATGTAAATAGCGTTGGCGCAGCGCTATTTTCTCAAAAAAACGCCTGTCAATAGCGCTTTTTACAGCGTTTAGCGTTTTTCTTTGTCAATAGGGGCCCTGCTCGGTCCGAATAGAGAAAACTTCAGAGAATACGAATCGCTTGTCGCATCAAAAAGGACATTATGCTGAGTTATGCTCTTTTTGTTGTGACACATTCAATTTCGAGTTGAGGGGAAATATTAAATAGCCTAAATTCAGCTCTGAAAAAAATTCAAAAGAAATCTTCGATAACCGGGATTCAGCTCTGGAGAGGGTACATAGGACAATTTTCAGAATTTAATATTGGAAGGGTTACCAGGGAAATTTTAATTCACTGAAATTCAGCTCTCGGCAGGGGACTTGGAGAAATTTTGAGTTACTAAAATTCAGCTGTAGTGAGGGAAGATGAGGAGGATACAGGAGGAATTTTAAATTTCCAAAATTTAGCCTTCGAGGGAAAGTTGGAGAATTTATAATATTCAGCTCTAGAAGAGGTATAGGTGAATTCCCAATTTTCAAAATTCAGTTCTAGAAGGGGTACAGAAGAAATTTTAATTTATTTTATTGAAATTCAGCTGTGGATGCAAATATCTACAGAAATATTTCTTATTTTCAGGAATTACGCTCTGGAGGGGGGGGGGGGCTTGAAATTTCAAATCACCGAATTTCAGATCCAGAGGAAGGAACAAAAGAAATAATTACCAAAATTCAGCTCTACCTTGTGGTGGAGTGTGGTACAGGTGAAATTTTAAATCAAGACTGCGTTTACTTCGGGGTTTGAAATTACGCATACTTACACAATTTGAAATTGGGTATAAACATTTATTCTTGAACGATTCGAATCGATCATTTTGTCACTTCGCCAAAATTAAATTGCTAGGTACCTATTTTACATAATAAATTAAATAGCAAAAAATGTGCTAATCTGCAATTTCTCAAGGGCTGGTGGCACAGAACAGAGCAGTGCGAACAAATAAAAACACTAAAATTTGTGTTTTCGCTGAGCAATAAATAGAACAGAACAAAATGACGATCTGCACAAATAAACAAGAACAGAACACAGTTTAAAAATAGTATTATTTTGTTCGGTTCTGATCAAGATAAACTCATTGTTTTGTTCATGATTTTCTTTTTTCCTACCAGCATTGTAATATCAGAATTTCTCATTTTGATGCTTTATGATGGCATTAATGTCCTGAAATTTTGTGAACTGATCGTTCTAAAATATGAGTCGATTTTTGATGGGTTTCATGGTTTAATTTCACTGTGTGAGTCGTGAGATCATTTTATCAAAATAAACTTTTCAATTAAAAACAAAAACAAAAAAACACATTTTTTTATTGAATAACAATTTGTGAAATTGGATGCTTAAATGAGAAATCTTTAGAGTCCATCCAGTTCATGGACTAAAAGATGGACACATCAAATTTTCCTCATTTAGTCGTCAATTTTACTGATTTTTTCGAACAACAGAATTGAACAGAACTTGACTGGCACCAGAACTGATACCTGATACATCGATACCTCGACACCTCGATACCGGAAACTGGAAACTGAAACAGAACAAATCAACAGAATAAAATAGTATTTTATGTAACCAAGGGAGGTAAAGTGATTTTCGACGAATTTTGAGGATTATTGTCCTAGAGAAGCGAGGGAAATTACTCAAAATTGTCGAAAATCATTTATTCATTTTAAAAATAATTTGTTCCTGAACGGAACAGAACAAATCAATGTTCTGTTCTACCAGCTTTGTCCAGATCATAATCATGACAATTTTACATAGACGTATTTTAATTCAACTTTTCTTCAATTTAATTTTGAATTTTTCATGTTGGGTAATTTTTCTCATTAAAAATAAAATTTAGAAGTATTTTTAATTTCGGGAAAAAATTATTGAAGATAAATATAATTGGAAAACGAAGATAAATTTCATGCTTCAAGAGATAATTTCAAACCCCCAAGTGAACACAACTCAAAATTCAGGCCTGGAGGTGGAAGGGGTACAGAGGAAATTTTAAATTATCGAAATTCAGTTTCTAGCGATGGTGTACAAGAGACAGAAGGGGAGTGCAAGAAGTATTTTAATTCATAAAAATTAAACTCGTGGGGGGGGGGAGGGGGTTACAGGAAAATCTTGAATTACCAAAATTCAGCTCTGGACTTCTGGAGGACGAGAACAATTTGAAATTTTCTACGCCTAAGACCACTAAAGGAGGATACAGAGTAACGTTTTATCCGAAATTCAACTAGAAAATTACCTGTCTCTGTATATCTATACAAAATTTCTGAAATGATTTTCAACTCGAATTTCTGAAGAAAACCACATTTTGATTTTTTGGACTCTCTGCATCTAAATAGGGCCAAAAAAAATTCACACTCAAACGGTAGCAGCAGTTGAGAGACATTCACAATTTTGGAACCTCAACTTTTATGGTATTTCTATGCAATGAAAAGTCGAAAGCGCTGTTTTTCTCGTCTTAAACATAATTTTACAGTATGAAAATTCATAAATCGTATAATTCCTGTAGAATTAAATCGGTGTGAGCATAGGGAGAGGGGAGTGACGTTTTAAATTTTTTTGGCATTTTTCGAATTGATATTCATTTTTATGTTAATTATCCTTTAAAATACCTACGTATAAAAATCAATTTTATAAAAAAACAAAAAAATTAAAAAATTTACACGCTATAATTGTTTCTAAAATAACAAACCTTTGTGAATTTTCATCGTGAAAAATACCTCATATTCTTCGACTGTTATTCTCTTACCTCCTCTTTCACTTTGTATAAGTAATTTGAGAAAAACAAAGTAAAGTAAAAAAAAACCTACGATACTAGAACCTTTTATTTTCAATGAAAATTTCCCTCTATTATATATTTTCGTTGGTGCTTTTTATTTCCACGTTATCCCTTCGACACGCCTTTGAGTTAGTCGGATAAAAATTGCTAGTTTCATCCAATGGCTCGACCACCGAAGCGAATAAATAATTTATAGGTAAGTTCTAAAAAGTTACGAAATCTTGGAAATCGTTAGCCACTTGATAATACCCGCACCTAAACATATTGCTAAGTGGTTATAAAAATTAACCTCATTATTACAAATTTAATTAAGCAATAATAGAGGTAAATTTTTAAACGTCTTCGAAGCAGCGCCTAAACCATAAACTTGTTCGCACGACAACCAAATTAAAGTAAAAGATAACGCACGCGAATTCATTTCTTTCACTTAAACGAAATTATTGATTAGAGGAGAGTAAAAAAAAAAGAGGGAAAAGGCCGAAATTGTAATAATACGTCATCAACGTGATCTCTCAACGTACACGTCATAATAAGGCTACGAAATATCCAACTGAAATACCATTTACCTTTTTTTTTTTCCTTCTCTTCTACAATGACCCATGGAGACCTTTTTCAAAGCAAAAGGTTACTAACCCAGTGACCCTTTTTTCCCAAACCGTCGGGCATTTTGATCACTTTTATTTTCGCGAATTTATTTTAATTAAATGCCGAGAGCAGATTTTTTCACGTTGCGCTGGTCAGTTAAAAAATTCTCGTCTCGTTGAAAAATTCACGCGCCAATTGAGCTCGCTTGAGGTAAGAAAACGAAGATAGCAGGGTGGTTGAGGACAGAGAGGTGTTTTAAGTAAACATTGTACAAGTGGTACATTTTTTATGAAGCTTTTGTAGGTATATTAAAACCGAGTAATAAACGCGATTTATTAAGGGGTGTGTGCGCTAGTTATGATGTTTTAACAAGTTATACCGTCGGTGCTTTGTTTTGTATGTTTTCAAAAATACCGCGCGGGGGGGTCAATTTTCAAACGAGTAATTGGTATACTCGTGTTTTTTATATAAATCAAATCGTCGTTCGTTCTAAGGATTCTCGAATATTGAACCAATGTTTTTTAAATTTTTATTAATGTCTTCATTTCAAAATATAACAGTTTATTTACACTGAAAATAGGTGAATAAATTTTCCCATTTTTTGCCACTATTTCGAGAATATACGAAAATATTATTCGATAACGAGTCTTCTATAAAATCTCCAGCTATAATGAATGAAAATACCTTGCAGCTCATTTTATGACTCAAACATCAATGAATATTCCCTTTCATCGGTTTCCCTCGTTTACAACAATACGCCTTTTCGACATGCTCGCTATTCATATGGAATTGGAATATCTTCGACGTATTGTTTACACAGGAGTGATCATTTCTTAAAACTCGAATACTGTATCTATTCTGCAACCGTCTTCGTCGCGTCCGAACCTAAATCGAAGTATTTTACGACAGCGACAGTTTCTAAAAAGACAGTCAACAGAAGAAGGGTTGCTCGCGGAGTCTGGAAATGAAATTTTTCAAAAGGGTTACCCCCTCGAGAAAAAAACGATAAATCTTCAAAAAATAAATAACTGTGGGTACCTTTTGCTCTCCGTGTCGTTACGATTATTGAAAAAAATCGCTGGTTCTTTGTGAGATCTTCTAATAAAACCAACACAGTTCGACGTTGATTTTCATTTCATGTAGCACGTATCTAAACGAGATGTGGTGGACTATGGATTCGGGGTTGTTTTGAGATTTGATTTTTTGCGACGTTGGTAAGACTGGTTTTACGATTGCGAATGTTGCGAAATTTTAAACCAAACAATTCGTCTTTTAGCTGGGTAGAAAAGGATTTTAAATTGCTGGTAATTGATTTCAAATTTGATATGGTCGTGATTGTCTTGGGAACAGGTGGGGAAGGGGGTTCTTGTTTGGCAATTTCTTGACTCATTATGCAATTCAGTAATTGATACCTAAATGTATGTTGAAAATTTTCTATTCGAATTTTTATTTTTTTAAAAATACAATTGGTTAAATTGTAAAAAACTAAAAATCATTGGAAAAGTTCCAGAAGAAAAAATTAAATGAGAAATCATATTTATTAAATTTGTTTTAAAAAACAGAGCATTATCAAGATTTTTTAAAAACTGTTCAAACATACGAAGATCGAAGGGGTAAGGGATGGATGCCCCATTTCAATCTTGATTTTTTTTTACCATTTTTACTTCTGTTCCAATTCATTGCTCAGAACAGTTCCAGGGATATGGGGGGGGGGGGGGGGAGTTGAAAACTCATTTCAGTTTTGAATTTTGTTTCTTTTTTTCAACAGTCCACATCCCAACTCAAATATCTGAATATAAAAGGTTAGGATGAGATGAGTAAGGTTGAAGCTTTTTACCAAAAAATGCTGTAAAAAATGTTATAATAAGGTGAAAAGTGTCTAAATCATTGTAAAATAGATTGATTTTTATAATTTTTTATTAATTTATTTTAATATGAAAATAATTTCAAACTCTGATTTTATTTTCAAAATTCAATTTTATTTTTATTTTCTGTCGAGATGTGACTTTTTCATATTATTAAAAAAAATTAATTTTCATATTTTTCCTTTTTGCAATTTTGATATTTTTTAATACCTAGATAAAAGTTCGATTAGATTGAATTTTGCTTGATTAAGGTATCCTTTATTTTGCTTTTTCGACAGTCGAGCAAAAATTAATAATAAATCAAAAATCATTCTCGATTTCAACGATTTTCCCCTGGGCCCTGTTTTCCCTCAGCGAGGAAAACGTAACCTTATTTTTGAATGAAATCAGTAGTGTCATTGAAATGTAAAAATTGGTATGGAGTACTGAAGGTAAATGTATAGAAAATGAGGGTTCAAGTTGAAAAATCGTATTTTGGATGAATACTAAGGCTAGAAATTTCCCAAACTCGCCAAATTTGGTAATTTTCGGAGAGCCAGATTTTTTTGTGGAGAGGAAGGAATCAGACATCTCTTGACCTCTCCTAGATTACAACTCTGAGTGAAACTCCAAATTTCTTACGTTTTTCTATATTTTGATAAAATATGTAGAATATAGATTGATTTTTAAAAAAATACACCTGTGAAATTTGAATGTATTTTTTTTGGCACCTTTTCATTATTTTGAGGTATTTACGAGTAGGTACCTACTAGAGAAAACATCGAATCAATATTTCCACATTTCAACGGAGGGAGGGAGGGAGGGAGGTTAGTTATAAATTCTCAGTTTCTCCAGCTTGATGAACCTTTCATTTTCAACACCGGAAATATTTTTGGAGCTCCAGGTTCATTTGAATTTATTTTGTTGAAAAATCTTTTGGATCTTTTAAGTTTATTAAAATTTAACAAGAATTTATCAGTGATTGAAATTTTGAAAAATTTGTCAATATTTGGTCAAAAATTTTGAAAATTGGCATCATTTGGATTTTCATTCGATATTTTATCATCTAAGTTCCTTTCTTTAAAATTGATCATAATATCTTTGCCCGTGATGATAATTTTAATTTTTAACAAGGGAGGTGTCCCGATTCGAAGTAAAATTTTGAGCTGAAACAAAAATAAATTTGAAAAGTAAGTACATCATAAAAGAAACCCATATCCAAAATTTCAAGTGCTAAAGTTCATTTTTTGATTTTTGGAATATCAAAATTACCTCATCGCCCTGCAAAATATGAAAATTTGATCTAATCTACTAAAAATGTTGAAATTTGGTATGTATTCTATTTGTGACCTCCTGAATCGATTGGAAGTGGTTTTGAAACGTTTTGGAGCTTCTAGAAAATCTTGGAATTTTCCAACACTGGAGAAACCCCCATAAAAATGGCTCATATGAACTTGAGCACCTATAACCGCAGATTACCCATATTGGTGACCTGTTTGATCAATTAAAGTCCAATTTTCTGAAATTCGTAACTTTTAGTTCAAATTAATATTTTTTGGCAGAAGTTTTTTTCTAAAAAACCTTGAAAATACATGACAGCGTCCGCATCGGGTAAAAAGCTGAAATTTGGTATAGATCTCCTATTTTCGACCTCACTTACTAATATGGGTCATTCGCGATTAAAGGTGCTGAAGTTCATTTGGGCAATTTTATCGACTTTTCTCCAGTGCTGAAAAATCCCAAAATTTTCTGGAGGCTCCGAAACGTCTTGAAACCACTTCTAATTGATTCGGGAGGTCAAAAATAGGGTATATACTAAATTTCAGGGTTTTTTTGTGGATTAGATCAAATTTTCATATTTTGTAGGACGATGAGGTAATTTTGAATTTTCAAAAATTCGCCAAAATTCGAGAAATGAATTGTGTTACCTGAAATGGATATTTTTTTATGCTGTACTTTCGATTTATTTTTTTTCGGCTCAAAATTTTACTTCGAGTTGAGATGCCTTCTGTGTAAGAAAAAATTAATACTTAGGTACTTAGATGGATAGAATTGAGAATACCTCAATACATTTTTAATAAAATTGAAAGAAAGATCGTAATATATTAAGTATTCTATTCATCATTTTATTCATGTTAGGTATCTACCGTTCTTAAAAAATCTGCAATATTAACAATCTCCAAGTCCAATAAACATCCATCGTACGCGATATTATACACTCTCGATTCGATAAACCGTGAAAATTTTCCAATTGGAAAATACCTCTTTAAGACACCGGCACATGGCAGGGTTATCCTCAGAAAGGAATATTTAATAAACGCGGTATAGCCGAAGCCAACGTGACTGAAAATCTTAATCCGAGGTTATCAAAGCTTTAAGAACGAAATCACGAAATAAATTAACAAACCCCTCGAACCCCACGTCACCTTTCAAATGACCCAATAAACAATAGACAGAGACTCGAAAAAGTCGGCATTTTTCAGCTCGCCGATCTTTCACCGTAGTTGGAAAAAAAGAAAAGGTTCTTGATAAAATTGATAAGAATGGCTAAAGCTACGCAGACGACCCGACATTAAGGCAGGTCTTGTTTCATTCGTCACAGAATCCAATCGACGATTCTTCCCAATTCATTTCAAGTACGTTAAAGAAAGTGATGCTGCGATGGTTAAGATATGTTTTTTTTTCGGTTCGAGGGGAGAAGGAGGAGGAGGGAGTAATTCTGCCGGAGATGAAGGCGTTAAGATAATATTTATTTTTACGATTGTATTGTACAGAATGAAGGTATAGATGGGCATAAGGTATATAATTTTCGTACATAGACTCTTCTTACGTGTATCTATGTATAGTGTAACAAATGATAGCGAAATTCTATCACTCGCATCTGCGCTACGTGAGCAAAATACGCGGCAACGTTGCTTTCGCGGCGAACTTTTTCTAATATTTGGCAACGATCAGATCAAAGGAAATGGCTCTACTATTACAGGGTGTATTAGTCGGTCGGTCAGTTTCCTATTTTTCGAGAGCGGTCTCTTGTTCCACCTGATTAGCTATAACAGCGGGGTGGCTGGATTTCGTGGCGCCGATTGTTGGAATTCATCATTACCCCTGGAAAATGCACCCTAAATTAAAAGCATATGCTCGGATTATACACATACGTGCGTATAGGAAAGATACGTTAGCGAATCGTTCGTCTCTGTCTTTTCTTTCTCACTTCGCCGACGTTGCTCGACTGATGCTTTATCACCAAACATTCTTTTTCTGGTATTAAATTTTAACTCAGCGTGTAAAAATTATTATCTAAAAATAGTCTAGAAACCTAGGTATAAAGATAGCTATCTTCCAGGGCCGGCGAAGTAAATTTTTCTCGTGTGTAGCATGCAAAAAAGTACAGAAATAGTGAAATTTACATCCCCCCGCGTCATAATTAGCTTTTTTAATTTTTTTTTTTTTTTAACGAAAAGGAGAGAAAAAAATATTTATTCACGAATTTTAATTTAAAAGTGGGCATTCTTATGAAATAAACTTATCCCTCAGAGTTGGAAATTTTCACCCCCCCCCCCTCCATAAACCAATTTTGGTTCGTCCCGAGCGTTTTCTTCTGTTTGGATTTTGAAGAGTGCAGAAATGTTGAAAAGATTTTTGAAAATTTCAATATTAAATTCAAATGGAACATGATTGATAATGAAAAATGAAGTTTTCAGAACGAGGAGAAAGGGCAACTCCCGACCTGGCATAATTGCATCTTCAGTCAAAATAGTTGAAGTTGAATCTGGATATTTTTTAAATAACAACCTTTTTGTAGAAAATGTTCGTTTTGAGTTGAATGAAATTGGAAAAAATGTAGGTACTTATTTTTGAATCAAAAGCTCTTAGGAAAAAAATTATTCCAGGCGGAAATTTTTAATTTTTCCCCTCCTCCCTCCCATAAGCTAAATACGGTTCTTCCATAAGAATATTCGAGTTTTTTTTTTTTTTTTTTTTAGTAAGGACACAAAAATTTTAATAGTTCTTAAATGGTATACCTAAAAAATAAAGTTTTAAAAATTTCACTTTTTCATTTTTTTTGGGGGGAGGGGGATTGATTGGAGTTATGGATCGTTTCCCCGAAGCCTAAATCCCGAACAAACATTTTCCCGAGTAAGATATTTCACGAAAAAAAATTTACAAATCCGTTTTCCCGAATACCGAAATCCCGAATCACGTTTTTCATTATTTCTATCCCAAAAAGTTACCAATTTTTTTATTTTTTTTATTGAGAATATACGGCCATATCAGATTCTCAGGTGCCCCAATTAGGGCTCTGACCTTAGAAATATGGAAATTTTAGACAAAAGAAATCAAAGTTTTTTTTACATTTTTGGAAGTTGGGGTTCTTTTTGAAGCACTTGAGGGCATGATATGACCATCAAACTAATCTTTTTCGGATTCCTTATGAAATTTGCTATCAATACAATGTATCATCATTTCATTTTTTTCTCAAGAGACTTGGCTTTCGAGATATTTTAGTTGAAAGTTGTAAGTTCCTTCTACTTTTACATATTTTTTTGAAAATATCTCAAAAACTAAATCTCCTAAGGAAAAACTAATTGGACTCTAAAAATCTGCACCTTTGAAGAAGTGGAATGATCTTCACGATCGGAATTGTTTTATCATGAAATGAAGTCCATTTAAGTACACTGTTTTTATTAATTCGAGAAACAAAGAATACGGGATTTTGGTATTCGGGAAAATGTCCGTTCGGGATTTAGGCTTCGAGAAAATGACCGTGAACTGTTGATTGGTTGTAATGAAATATTTGAAGCCCGATTGAGCGGGAGAAAAGCAGAAGCGGTAGCTTGCCTTCTATTAATGGAAAGATTTAATTTTTGGACAAAAAATTAGATTCGAGTCAGAAATTTTTATACGATAGAGACCTTTTTAAAAAAATTGTTGTTTCAAGTTGGAGAAAAATTGAGAAAAATCATACCTCAAGTCGAAACAGTCCATTTCGTTTGGAATTTTTCAATTTATGGTCCTTGCTGCCCCTTCAATAAGGCGGTTTCAGTTTATCCACGAGTGTGCTATCTTTTTGTATTACGAAAATGAAAGAAACTTTGGCAAATTGGATTATGAAATTTTGAAGAAAATTTTGTTCCAAAAATCTCGTCATTTTTCAATTTTTCTCTGCTCAAAAATAAAAAATTTAGATTTTTAGATTACCTAATTTTTTCATTGAATTTTGACCCCCTCTCCACATTTTTTCTTGGATTCTCAGCCCTCTTTTTTTTTAGCTATAGTGGTGGTGAAATAAAAAACCAGAACTTTTTACGAATTCCGGAACATTTTTGGAAACTTTTCAACATTAGAATTCGGCAACACTGTGTATTACAACCGTAATGAAATTATTATTTGTTTATAGTTTTGACGATGGAATTTAATAAAATTATTCACGTCGTTTCAGTTTATCTTTAAAATGATTGCAGGACACTTCAAAAAAATTCCCCCCCCCAATCTAAAAAATTGAATTTTTGGTTACAGTTTGCTCATTTATTGATTACTTTTTGATTACTTCATGTTCGAAAAAAGTTACTTAATTTTGATGGAATATCGCTATGATACCTGAAATAAAATTATTCACGTCGTTTCAGTTGATTTATCTTTAAAATGTTTGCAGAAAACTGCAAAAAAAAATTTTCCCCAAAAAAACTGTAAAAAATTTTCCACCCAAATAAACTGTAAAAAAATCCCTTCAAAAAATCGAATTTTTGGTTACTTTTTGGTCAATTTTTGGTCACTATTTGCTCAAAAAAGTCACTAAAAGTCACTTTTTTCCTTCGAAATTTCGCTGTGGTACCTGTTCTTAAAAAATTGATTTTTGTGTATAAATGAATGACTGAAATTTAAAGAACGACTTTTTTCTCTTTTTCCCATGTGTTGCATTTCTACACATAAATTTTACCATATATAGCATTTTCTGCACATCATGCTGTAAAGGAAACACCGGCTATGATATCTTCTGTACGATAGGTCCGAAATTTATTCCCAATTACGTAAAATTTTCCCCATATCGACTGTATCATCGTACTAATGTGTGGAAAACGTGATTACGTATTATTGTCATTTCGGATTCATTCACCCGTCAAATTGTGTTTGGTTACAGAGAGAATAGAAAAACCAGTTTTTGAATATTCTTAGAATTATCATCGGAATATCAAACCATAACTAGTGATTTATCTATCGCACAACCTCCTCTCTCCCTGCTTCTACGTAATGAGTCGACTAAGATTCGCGTACATTACAATAAGCCGTATAATTATTAATACTTCCGGTTCGGTATTTGGCCGACATTCCACCATACTATAAACGTAATACCCGAAACGCATATACGAGATGTGATCATTTTCGCACAATTTTCAAGCCTGTGCGCATAAACGCGTCGCGTGTCCGAAACCCATCCAGTCATCGATATGGTTTCGCTGGGCAGTCTCTTTTGTCCGAGTCGTTATGGACTCCGAAACATGGGAATCATTCTAATCGACCACACAACGGCAGGTACTGTTCTCTTAATGACATTTCAAAAGAATCCACGTATTCACGGTTTAAAAAATTAACCACGTTAAACGTATTCTTCTTAATAATTATTTATTTTTGTTCGCTTCATTGCACCGAAGTAATCCCCGAGTTTCTACTTTAAAGATGCAAAATGCCAATGGGAGACTTGGAACGAAATTTACCGTTTTTTTGGATAATTTTGCAATAGAAGGATTCGATCGAAAGCTGTGATCGATTTTTTTTTTGGAACGTTAGAAATATTCATTTTTTATTTCGAAATGCAAATCGACTTCTGAACTTCCAGTCAGCAGTTGAAGAATAGTAGATTTTCTTCCATGAGTAGGGAAGGAAGGATTTGACGTAATTCGAAAGAAAAAGGATTATAAGTACAAAATATTACCCCTCCAACCATAGCTTCAGATTTGAATACATAAAAAATTATAGAGAAAAATTTAATAAATTCTCATTATAAAGTTTTTCTCAATAATTTTCAAAATAGTATCTAACTATGGTTAATATTATGTCATACCTACCTTCAGTCTTTTTTTTCCTGAATAAGAATGATGCATGTCATAAGCCAATTTTTCAAAAATGCGAATCATTTTGATGAAATGTTTTTTTAAAAATCGTTTTCGTATTGTTGAAATGACGAAAAATGTGCCAAAAAAATTACAATTATTTTTTCCCCATCAGGAAGAAAATTTTTCAAAATCAATAATACACACCTACTTACGTTCTTGATATTTGTTAAAATATTTTGATTTGAAAAGTATAAAAATTGAAAAAAGTTGTAATATTTGACATTTTTACAATGTAAATCAAATAATTTTTCAATGTATAAGATAAAATCTTGAAAAGGTCCAGAACCGTTGAATGATTGATAAAAATCAAGCCAAAAATGTTAGAAGCCAATATCAGAAAAAGGTGATTTCCGCCTAAACTTTTTTCCAAAATGCAGAAATAAGTATTCTATGCAAATAAAGACAAAAATTGTCTTAAAAAAGATACGACAAGAGGATTCCCCCAAAAACACAAAAAAGGAATTGAGTTTTGGGGTTTGAGGTGTTCCATTCCTCAGAGTTTTTGCGTCGGAAAATATTTTTTCATTTTTTTCACATTTTGATCTTAAACCCAAAACTGACCCTGGGGGAAGGGTGAGGGGATAGGACTGAAATTAAAAAATTTTCACCTTCGACGAGTAAGAAATCTATGATCTTAACCCCCCTCCCCCTCCCCCGATTCATTTTTTGTCTTTTTGGCTCCAGACGTAAAACTGGATCGCTTGGATCCTCCGGGAGGAGCAGTGTGACAAAAACTAGGTATTTTTCAATTGTTTGAGTCATCAAAGTTCAACTCTGAATTCATTTCTGAGGTAATTTCTATCCAAACGTGAACGGAAAGACGACCCTCAATGGTAGGGATTCATCAAAACTGAAAAAAATTCAAATAGTTTTCCAATTTGAACCCTCTCTTTCACTTTAGAGAGTAAATTTTTTGAGTTTGGAGTAAAAATGATCTCAGAAACGGATTCAGAGAGTTGAAAAAACATGGATTTTGATACCTCACTCGATAAAATTTAGGAATTTTAAATTTCATTTCCACTCCACCATTTCCTGAGGGTCAATTATTGGGTTGAGATCAAAATAAACCCCAAAAATTGATGCAGAATCCTCGGAAAGCTCTTTACAGTCATTTAAGAAAATTTTCGAAAAAATTTGTTTTTGAGCTTTTTTTATAATTTATAGGTACCTATGTTTTTTGTTGTAGGGCTCATTTTCTTGGAAATAATAAAATTTGAAAAAAAAATTTCAACTCAAAAACTCTGAGAAGTTGACTGCTACAGTGTGCTTTAGGTGTGACTCTAAAATCCGTTCGAAACCAACGATTTTACACATTCTTTTTTTTCGCTCGTAAATTGCAATTTAATTTTTCTGTTTTCCAATGCGACTAGAAAATTTTTGAAAATTACCGTAGGTATCTGGTTTGAAAAAACTCCAAGGAATCGAATGTCGCAAACTCGAAAGTTGTCCTTTCTAATCGATTTCTGAGAATTTTTCACATAAAATTGATCTAAAATTGATCTAAAAAGTCACAGCTCAAAGATCAGTGAAACTTCATTGAAGAAGCTGTTAAAATTGTCCTTTATGAAATTCTAAATGGCTCTCTACATTTTTGAAATTAGGAAAAATAATTCAAGATCAAGGTCAGATCAATTCAGGCGGAGATTGAAAAGGAATTTTCCACCCTTTTCCCCACCCAATTTTAAAATGAATTTTTTGTTGATAAAATCAGATTTTAGTTTGAAAATTTTGTAAAGTGATCACATTTTTCTGGATAACTTGAAATTTGAGTTGGAAAAAATTTTCTAAATTGTTTTTTCAAGTTAAAAAAATTGGAAAAAATGCTACTGAAAAATTCAATAGAAAGAGTAATCTGGAATTTAAATAAAAACTTATAAATTGAAAATTTCTGGGTATCTGATATTTCAATGTTTTTTTCTCTCTCAAGAGCAAGATATATCTTTTTTCTGTGAAATATTGAGGGGGTGGCGAACTGGTAGATTTTCTTAATCGGATTGAATCAACGCAAACGTTAAATTTGCTGTCAAAAATTTACTCTACTGGAGTCCTCGTACTAAAGCTCGAATAGAACGACCTCTGCTGTAAAGTATAAGCAGATCAAATCTATTTTTCAGCCAAGTCATTGATTGCTTCCCAGGTATTTTGAAACCCTAACACCTAAATTCATCTATCACCTCCCTCTTCTTAACAATATCTCCGAAGATGGACTACTGATAAAATAAAACAAGATCTTTTCCCCCTTTCTCGCCATCCTTTCTCATCAATATCTATTTTCACCTCATCTAAGGCATAGATGTAAAGTACACGTAGAAAAATTCACGAAAATATCTCCCTTTCCCATCACCAATTTCAACTCGTTTTACATTCCATTTACAAATCCCAGCATCCGATTCGAACCGACGAATAAAAAATTCATACGTGAAATTGCAACGCTCTGTTCGCGCTCTTTATTAGTTTTGGCTTCTCGTAGCATGATTTGTTGTCTGTTGGACGAGTCTCGTCTCAAGGCTATTGTTTTATTAGGTAATAGACTGGTTTTTTTTCGGGCTTTCATTAACCTTTTCCAAACAGGTGAAAGAATTGTAATTACAAAGACGTATACGAGAATCAATTACCAATATGGCTATTTTATTCCACCTAGTGCCTCTCTTCTGTTCTATTTTCATCAATGACCATTCCACCGACGGTGATATTTGATTTTCGTCCATTTTTACATCAATTCAAAAAGATAACATTAACATGTGTGAAACGTTACGATCACACGCAGTTCTCACAATGTGTTCCTTTGGTAACTCTTTTTGCCAATCTTTACCATCTATCGCTGGTGCGATGTTGGAAAAAGGCAAAAACTAGGCGAATTTTACAAACAGGTGTGTTCATAATGGTGCTGCGAATGTGAAAACGCGAAAGTGTTTCGATGAGATCTCGGTTTTGTCATCCAGCCAGGCAGGATATTGGGCGAAATCCTTTATTTGCAAACAGTGGTCTTAAAAGTACTCTAACGGATTTTTTCGCGTACCAAGACCAACTCCTTGATTACGATACCGGCGTCGTGTAATCGTCGGAGTTGCCATAGGAGGAAAAAAAAGGTAAAATGGGTACAAAAAGATCCCTTTTATAGAGGCCTTCTTGTAGAGAAGTAAACCGCATCGAAAAACGTTTGACAATTGAACTACGATGCGATGTGCGTTAGTACGTGACGGAATAGTTTTTATTTCAGATTTACGAGGGTTGTTTTGTTACTGTTTTTTTAACGTGTACGTGTAATGCGGTGTATTTGTTTTACACGATGCCCATTAAGAAAAGCCCGCAGCGTACTTATCGCGTTAAAGGCAAAAAAACTTGTGAATTATTTTAATAAACGATTTAAATTCGCGGGTATCCCGCGTGTGTGTCGAGCCACCCCCACACCCGTCTCTTCAAATACCATAAATCGCGTGTTAATCGTCGTACAACTATTTCGGCACGCGAAAGCGTTTTTAAAAGCGCTAAAAGTCGATCTATTTTCAGATTCGAATCTGATATACACGGCCTTCTGGTTTTTTCCAGCCGGTCCTCACCTCTCCCGGTGTAGCACCTTGTCATACTCTTGTTTCGCGTGTACGCCTCTTTGAATCGAGCCCACTACGAGCCGAAGATGTTTCCAAAAATTCTACGTTGTAATTTAATTTTTACCGAGAATTGTAATTTTATTTGACCGGCTATCTTTTTATATTCATTGTAAGTCTTATATTAAATATACTCGTATAATTAATACGACCCGATTATCGCGAGATAACTCGCAATTATCTTACTCATCTGTCCTAGGCTATATTGCGAGAAATTCATAGATTGGCGCCGATCACCTCGCATCAGTTGAATTTCCCCGTGGGAAAAACGTCCCATCTTACGAAGAAAAAATTTCTCGTCATTTTCTTATTTTAGGCTGTTGGATTTTTCAGTATTCGAAATTCGCCTGGATGCTGGCTTGGGTGTTTTCTGATAACGCGGTGAATTTTTTTCAAATTTTGGAGGCCTCATCCATTAAGGTGGTTTATTTTTCTCTAAAAATGAGATTTACAAATTTTTTAGCCTTCTACATTAATTAGGGGATAAATACTGAGCCCTTATTTTTCTTATTGGGATTTAACATAAAATAACGTGATAAAAACAAAAAATTTTTTTGGGGAAAATGATGAAAAATAATTTTTAGCTTCAAAATGACATTCCCTCCCCTCTCCCAGGAAGGTGTGACCTTGAAAAATATAATTGTTACAGTTTTTCGCCCCATTTCCGGCGATTTTCAATCAAATGAAGCGAAATTTGGTAGAGGACTAGTAGGAGATATTGTTTGTATGATGCGTAATATGAACATCCACAAATTTTCTCAGATTTTTTTGATCTTAGAAAATGATCTTGAAACGGGTTTTGAACCCTTCAAAATATGGCAAATATGAGTGAAAAAATTTGAAAGATTTCACATCTGCTTGAATGTGTTCTGCAACCACCTGAATTTTTTCAGATTTTTGGGCTGGTGGAATTCTCGAAAATGCTTGGAAGAGCGATTTGGTAATGAAGCAAAATGATGATTCTAGATTTCCCCCGCTGTTCCTTTTGCCCTCTCCCACAACATTTTAAATCACAAATTTTTCCAACATTTTATCTTAAACTGTTCAATTCTACATGAAAAATAAAAAAATTTCATGTTGAATTGTTCGATTTTTCATGGAAATTGCAAAAAAAATGTTCATCATGTTAAAATTGTTCAATTTTTCATGTTAAAATTGTTCAATTTTTCATGTTAAAATTGTTCAATTTTTCATGTTAAAATTGTTCAATTTTTCATGTTAAAATTGTTCAATTTTTCATGTTAAAATTGGTCAATATTCCATGTTGAAAGTGTTCCATTTTTCATGTTAAAATCAGTCAATTTTTCATGTTAAAACTGGACAATTTTTCATGTTAAAATTGTTCAATCTTTCATTTATGTTAAAATTGTTCAATTTTTCATATTACAATTTTTCAATTTTTCATGTTAAAATTATTTTTCATGTTAAAATTGGTCAATATTCCATGTTGAAAGTGTTCCATTTTTCATGTTAAAATCAGTCAATTTTTCATGTTAAAACTGGACAATTTTTCATGTTAAAATTGTTCAATCTTTCATTTATGTTAAAATTGTTCAATTTTTCGTGTTAAAATTGTTCAATTTTTCGTGTTAAAATTGTTCAATTTTTCGTGTTGAAATTGTTCAATTTTTCGTGTTAAAATTGTTCAATTTTTCATGGTAAAATTGTTCAATTTTTCATGGTAAAATTGTTCAATTGTTCATGTTGAAATAATTGTCCAGCTTTTCATGTTGAAATAATTGTCCAGTTTTTCATGTTGAAATAATCGTTCAATTTTTCATGTTAAAAAATTGTTAAATTTTCATGTAAAATTACTAAATTGTTCAATTTCTCGTGTAAATTGTAAATTGTTCCATTTTTTGCTTAAAACTTTAAAACTGTTCAATTTTTTACATATAATTATGTAGGTAAAATTGTTCAACTAGTCATAAGTAACATGTTGGTGTCACATTGAATATTGCATGTATCGTTTTAAATGATTTTCGATTTTCCAAATCGATTTCTTCGCTTTTTTATTTTTTTTGGTTTGTGAAAGGACATTTACTCGTATAACGATCTTAAAAAGTCATAAAACGTAGATTTCAATACCTCACTCAGCATATATAATATCAAAAAATATTGAATTTAGGTCCTTTCAGTCCACTTTTGAGCCTGGTGTCAAAATGACTCCAAATTAAATTCAGGGGCAACCTTCATCGATCGTTAAAATCATTTTTTGAATTTGTTTCGAATGATTTTTTTCCAACTTTTAACATGGGTATGTTATGGGAGGGTCAATTCATAAAACGAGAAAAAAAATTGGCGATTAGATTTTGATCACCAATTTTTGACCACCTCTGACATAATGACGTTTTGTTGGACTAGAAGACTTGAAAAAATTTTGACAACTGATAAAATATAGAAAAATTATTAAAATTTTTAAAAGACATCCGTTGTTTTTTCATTTTTTACAAAAATTTAAGAAAAAACTGGTCAAGTAAAAATTAATTTCAGATTTGTGTTCAGGAGGTCAATTAACTTTTTTATACGATACTTGAGCGACCATTTTACTCAAAGTCAAAAATTCACTTTTTTCATTGATTTTTCCATGTCAATTGAAAAAAATACGAGTAAAAAATTAAATTTCGAGAGTTTAATCAAAATGATTTAGAAAAAAGTGTTATCGGGGTATTTTGACGTACAAACTTGAAATATGATCCAATTTTGATTTACAGGAATGAATTTTGGACCCAATGAATCATCCTACGGAAATCAAGGGTCCCTCAAATTGGATAAAAATGGCTAAAATGTACTTTTCGAGGCCTCCAAAAATTCCCTCCATGATGATTCCTTTGGGCTAAAATTCATTCTGAAAAATCTAACTTGAATGGTATTTTCAGATTGTTGAGAAAAATTTGGAAAATTTGCATTATTTTTTCCATTTTTCATTTTATTTTCGTTTTGTAGCATGTTATTTTATGTTGAATTCCATAAAAAAAAGAAGGTCCAGTGCTTGGATTCTAATTGATGTTGGGAGCTAAAATTTTAGAAATCTCATTTTGAGAAAAAAATAACGATTTCAGGATTTGAGACTTCGAAAATTCGAAAATTCAGTTTAAAACACGCCCCTATCCTCGTCACTTTGTACATTTTATACAAAAATGTCGCCTTTTTTGTTCGAGCTCTCGCTTTCGATGGTCTAGCCACCACTGGAACGAGATGATTTTCGTACACGAATCCTTTCTTCACAAAGACCTTTCTCATCTCCGATCCCTCTCCGGCGTTCGAGCCGCATACCATTCAACAGATTGTACCGGTATCGTATTCTTTTTAATAATTGCCAACAGTGTTACAACCACCGCAAACTGTAACCGACTTTTTTCCTACCATCATCTTCAACTGGTTGAAAATTTTTTTAAGCCTTTGAAACCACGTCTTTTACATGACGATAGATACCGGTAAAGGATTAAACTTACCGAATGCTGGTATTATGACGAAATGCCTCGTGTACTTCCTATTCAGCAGTTTTATGTTTGTTTACTCAACTAATCTGATTTCGCAGCTGGACTGTTTTGATAGGTTTTTTCTCCGTATTTTTTAGCATCTCGTCATTAAAATTCGATCTGCGGTATGTTTTTCAATAACGATGGGATGGGTTGCCTGTGGACGTAGAGGTGGTGTATGAAACGTGATGAAAAAATATGAACGAAAATTATACTTAGTAAGATAGACGAGCTTCCGGTATTGAATTAAGTACCTTCAATTGGTGGGAGTTAACGTGTTTACAACCGGGAGGAGCGTAATAATCAACATGAAGACTATGTTCCTTACCTTACCTTACTAGCTCTATGATATGTTAAAGTATACCTATAGATGCTACGATGACGATATTTTTATTTGTAAAAGAGATTTGGAATTTTGATAATGCTCCGGTTAAAATGGTGGAACTAATTTTTTGAGAGGTTTTTATTACCTACATTTTGCATTAGCACATTGCCTTGTGTGTACGTATAGGGAAGAGCTATCGGAGGAATTCTGCGGGATGAGATTTTATACGTGTAAATGTGCCAAGGCGGGTGTACGAAAAATTATACGTGAATTTGGTATATCGTGGGAATGTGGACTGGATTAGCGTGTAATTTGTGTCGAGATATAGGGGATGTTCCGTTCGGAACAGATGAGATTGATCAACACAGTCTGTCTGAGATCAAATGATGTAGTGATGATGATGGGGGATTGTAAGATGTTTTGGGGTTTATTATGTGTTATTGTGGATTGGTACGGTGGTTTTTATGAGCATGGTTGGGTACCTAATTAAGATGATGAAATTATATAAGCTGATGATTTGCAGAAATAAAAGGTTTAATATTGCCATATCGAAGAAGTCGAATTGCGTCAGCTCTATAGGTTAAGAGGTCGGAAAGGCAGTACAGAAAAATTTTTAATTGTTAAAATTTCGTTCTGAGAAGGAGATACGAGAAAAAAATCTTACTGTAGATGGGGAGGGGTAGGAGAAAATTTCAAATTATAATTCATGCTTCGGGGGGCCCATTTCATTCACCAAAATGAAATTATTCTCTGGAGAGAGGGAGAGAAAAATTTTTGACTCAAAATTCTGCTTAGGAGGAGGTATGGTACAAGTGAAATTTTAAATTACCAAAGTGTAGCTCTGGACGTTTAGGGGAAATCTTAAATTAACAAAATTCGGGGCAGGTGAATTTTTAATTACCTTCTATAACTGAGCGCTGCAACGGGATGAAGGAAAAATTAAAAAAAAAACAGTTCTAGAGGAGACACAGTTGAACACTGGAGCTGGAGCGACAAAATTTCATGAAAAAAATCACCATTCTAGAGATACGAGAGAAATATCAATTCTTACCAAAATTCAGCTTAGAATGGGGGCGCCGAGAGTTTTTAAATTCCATGTATAAAAATTCATTTATGGACGGGGTATAGTAAAAATATTAAATCATCCAAGTTTTTCTGATGAGGAGATACAAGAAAAATATTTCATTGCCAGATTTCGGGTGTGTGAAGAGGGAGGGTGAGACGTGGAAGAAATTTCAATTACCAAAATTCAGCTCTGGTGGGTTGGGGGGGCTGTAGAAAAATTTAAACTAATGAAATTCTGTTTTAGAGGGGATACATGAAAAATCAAAATCATGCTCTGAAAGGGAGGTACGGGAGAAATTTCAAATTAACAACATTCCTCTCTGAGGAGAAGTATGCAAAAAATCAAAATTGTGTTCTGGAAGTTGTATGGAACTATGTTAAATTACCAAACGCAGCTCCGGACTCCGGAGGACGATACGAGACAAATCAAAAATTCGCTGTGCAAGGAGTGGAAATTTTCAAAATTTTGTTTTCAAGTGGAGGTTTAAAAGAAATATTGGTTGACTAAATTTTATTCCAGAAGGGAGGTACAAGAGAAATTTTGAATAAATAAAATTGTGCTCTATAGAAAGGGTCACGTGAAAAATTTCTCTGGAGGAGGGAAGGTACAAAAATATGTCAAATTATCAAAATTCTGATCTGGAGAGGGGAGGGGGGTTGAAAAATTGTCGTTTTCATTATTTGTTCACAAAATTCCAGGTAAAAAGCTGAAAGTTGGTGGATACCCTATTTTTGACCTCCGAAATTAATTGAAAGCAGCTTCGAGACTAAAGATGATATTTCTCATTCTTTTGAACTAAATTTGAAAATTTCGAGGTGATAAAATGAATTTAGTTTAAAAGCTCAAAAATAATTTAAAAAACGAAAAAAAAAAGAGAATGAGATGCCCATTCCCCTGAATTTAATTCGAATTTTTATTTGACAAGTCAAAAGCTTAAAAATAATAAAACTAAAAAAAAGATAATAGGATCCCCTATTTCCTAATTCAATTTTAATTTTAATTGGAAAATCAAAAGTTTAGAAATAGTGAAATGAAAAAAAGAGAATGAGATCCGTAATTCCCTAAATTTAATTCGAATTCAAAAATTCAAAAGCTTAAAAATAATAATAAAGTAATATTCAAATATTTGAAAAAAATAAAAAGTAAAAAAAGGGTACAAAATAATCATTCTTCTTTGAGTAGGTACAAATCTTAAATTTCAGTTCAAAAATGAATTTTTTAAACTCTTTCGGGTGATTTTTTAAGTAACAAAAAATTTCACTGTATCGTTTGATATTCATTTTGATATCGATATTGCGATATCTGTCAGAGATATCGATAATATATCGAATATCAACACCACTATTCGAGACGTATTTGAGCCTCCAGCAAATTTTGAAAATTTCTAGCTCTGAGAAAAAGTCCTTTAGTAAAAGTGGCGATTATGTGTAATAAGACGTATATTGTTCAAGAGTCGAAAATAGAGAATTTTCCAACTGTTGGCAGTGTTGGCTCTTTACCTTAATGCGTGCAGTGTAGGCGTATTTTTCAATTTTTTCCAAAAACTTTTGCTGAAAAAAATAGGGTTTGATTCGGTATTTTCGAATTTTGAAAAATTGTGCTTTAATCAATCAAATATAGGTTACCAATATGGATAATTCGCGGTTATAGTTGCTAAAGTTCATATGGATCATTTTTGTAAGGTTTTCTCCAGTGCAGTGACGTACCGATAGGAGGGGGGGGGAGCTTCCCCCCTGAAGAAATTTTTTACTTGTAAGTTGGGAATATTGAATATTTCAACACATTGGTTGGGAAAATTGGACAGTTGGGATTCAGTTTTTTGATGAAAAATAATGAATGAAATGGTTATTTAAAAATCTTTAAATCAACAAAAATTTTACTTGTTCCTCAAAATTGGTAATTTTCCCAACTCAAAATTGGTTATTTTTCCAACTCAAAATTTGTCATTCTCCCAAGTGATGAGTATAAAAATATCAGTTGGGAAGACTGGTATTTATTTTTTAAATGAAAAATGAATAAATAAAATGGTTACCTATTTTAAAAGTCGGAAATCAACAAAATTTTCACTTGTCAGTTGGGAAAATTAGTCATTTTCGCAATCTTTTCCAACTGAAAATTGATCATTTTCCCAGCGAAGAATTAAACCGTTGTAATTTATGCTTTTTTAGGAAAAAAATGTTTTATTTACCTTGTCATTTTAAAAATGTTCACTCGTCAACTAAAAAAATTTATAGTTGTACTTGTATAATTTAAAAGAGATTTTTCCGCATTTTTCTTCAAAATTATCCCAATTAATTTCATTGTTCTTGTTCTTTTTAAAACTTATTTTTGATATTTGAAAATCCAATTTTTCAAAAGCTTTGGCCTCGCTACGCTCGGCTATATTATATTGCTGCTTTGAAAAATCATTTAAAAGTAGAAGCAGTCGATTTTTCATTAAACTTTATTCTTCCAAAACACTATTTTATTGCACATTCAATTTGAGGTTTTATAAAATTTTCACCCTCGTTTCGCTCGGGCAAAATCCATCTCCTTATTCTCTACATTGAAATTACAAAATTTTATTGATGTAAAATTATAGGTAATTTTTCTTCGAAACTTCCACCCTTTCTTCGCTCAAGGCAAATAAACTACCTATTTCGTATGTTTTTTCAACTACAATGAGATTGCTTGTAGTTGTAGGTACAATGAAAAATTTATTCAGATCTTTTATCTCAAAAAGGGTCTTTTAATGGGTTATAAAAACTTCAAAAGTTCGCAAAAATGATGAAAACGACTAAAAAAACTCGAAAAACCTCACGCGTGCTATGGGAAAAATTAGTACCTACATGTAAACTTTAAGAAATCAGCCGGAAAAGTTTGAAAAAAATTGGTTAGCAAGTTTGAATCTCACCCACTCCCCCGGAAGTCTGATATCGGCTGTGTGTAGTTGGGAATTTTAAAAATTTGAGTGGGGATTTTCACTTCTCCCCCCCCCTGGGAAATGCGTTCGGTACGTCACTGCGGTCCAGGGCTGGAAAATTCCAAAATTTTCTGGAGGCTTCGAAACGTCTTGAAACCGCTTCCAATCGATGGGGGGGGGGGGTCAAAATTCGAAAAATTAACTCAAGTTCCTGAAATTTTGGATATAAATTTTTTATGATGTACTTCCTATTTATTTTTGTTTCGGCTCAAAATTTTACTGCTGGTTGCTGTTTGGGATACTTTCCTGTCCCTTGTCAGGAAAAAGACAGTTTACCCAATTTAAATGCTTTTTAGTTCCACTCATATAATGAATTTTCCAAAATTGTCCTCGAATGAAGGAGGATGTGAAAAATTAAATTTTTATCCTACAAATAAATGTTTACATTTTTATGAGGCATCTAGGTCCTCATCAGCAATCTGAGCCTGGGTACTGAAATTACCCTTAGGAGTCAAAAATTGATTTTAGAGTTGACACTGATTTTGAGCCTTTCAGAAGGAATAGAATCAAGGAGGAACCTCATCTCAAAAACCAATTTTGACCCCTAAAGATGGTTTCAACATCAAGGCTCACATAAAATTGATTCGATAATTCCAATCAAGGATTTAGACTATAGCAGATGCATACCCAAGGGAATTTATTTGTATACCTAAATCCAGAGAAAAAGTCTATCGTGTACCACAGCTTACTATTTTCTATAATAAAGGTCTATAAGAGTTATAATTCCACACATTGGAAAATTACGCTACAAAGTTGATACAAAATCGTGAGAATTTCTCAACCGCCCACCACCCAGCACCTATCACAATAGACCGATGATTTTGAAAAATCGATATTTGTACGTATAATCGAAACCGCGTACCTATTTCCAGACTCTAACGAAGACGTAAACCAAAGTAAAAGTTACGGTAAAACTTATTGTTTTCTTAATTAAACCAGTCCAAATTGGTTGCGTTTAACTCGCATGTACCACCTGTACAAACATCCTTTACTCTTCGACATGCAGTCAGCTGGTTACAAGAGTGAAGGTAGTTGAATTTCTATACTACGAGAGAACCGTGGGAACAGCATCCCTTCGCGAGATTTAATGCATCTGGGGGTACGCGTAGATCATCAATTTCAGATTCTATCCTTCTATAAGAATTCTTCAACTATTGTCTATGCTTTTGGTAAAGGGTCGTTTTTAGTCCTTTATGTACGCGCTTATATATACATATATCCTTTGAACTTCCTTCCTGATTTTAAACCCTATGTCGATATATCCTTTATACTCGTACAGCGGCGGGTTCTACGTATATAGCTATCTGTTATACTTTTTTTTTTGCACATTCTTTTATATTAGCAAGGCGAACGCAGATTTATAGATCATTGCTTGCCCCGTTTCCATAATTAATAAGCGTACGTGTAAAGGGGCATTTACCGGTGTGTGTAACTCAGCCATACACTATGACGACCTCGTTTAACGAAGAAACCGCCATATACGCGCGCCACCGTGAACACCGTACCCTCCGAATTTGAAAAATGCTACCAATTAAAATATATTGAGGAGAGAAAATAACGGGAATAAATCAACGTTAGAAACAAACGTTATACGTTTTCCGAAATTATACGCCGGCCTTCGATTTTTCCTCGTTTTCGTATGCGATTTTTTTTTCTCTCGGTCTCCTTTCACAGTATACCTATGTTTTTGCGCACGCCTTCGCTCTTTAAAACCCGTACCGTGTACGTAAAGTTGGCGAATATATTCATTCGAGTATATAGAGAGCCAGGCTCGATGGCCAACGCGAAACGAAATCCTTTAAAGTCCGATCCTTTGAAGCGTGCATGTATAAAAAAAAAAAGATTAAAAGTAAATTTGCCATTGTAATGTAATACACAGCCGAAAAAGATGGCGAATGCTCGTATATACACTAAAACTGATACGGCTTTGAGAAAATTAGATTATAATGCGCACTTCAAAGGGCTGTTAATTTGAGATAATTCGAGGCTCGCCGTTACCGCCCCGCTACGCCCGCACCATCTGCGCTATTTTTAAGCGTGACCAGAGAAAATGCGTAATTAGGTCGTCGATTATCGATGTTCTAGGTTTAGTTTTTTTTTTTACACTTTCCAAGGGTGTGTAGCTGTGTACGAATCGATATGGTGTTTTCCAGCATGAAAATCATACGATGGGGGATTTTTTAAGGTGAGTGTGGAATAAGGGTAGAGAGACTGGGATGTGGAGATCGAGATCATGTTCGCGGAGATGTTCGGTTATGCATTAGGTTGAGGACCGTTACGAAATGCATTTTGGGGATGATAAAACGCTAGAAGACATGAGCAGAATGCAAGCAAAAGGTGTAATTCATTCCTCCCTTATTCATCTACCCCTTTACCTGTTCGTTTTATTGCCATTCAACTTGCACCGCTAATCAGTTATTTCTGGTTGTAAAATTAGCCCAGGAGAATATGTAATTTGCATAAGCCTTGGCGGAACTGAGATGGATTTTTCAAAGCAGAAACCCTCGAAGACTAAGGAATTATTCAGTTTTGTCGTCTCATCAGTCAGATGTCAGATCCGGGATGAAAATCTTCGGAAAAATATGTTCAGAAACGTGGTGTCTACTGACAAGAAAAAAAAACAGAAAGTAGATAGCAAGAATTTTAATGATTTTACTGGGAAAAGCAAGAATTTTCATTTTTTCAAAAAAAAAAAAAAAAAACAGAAAATAGATAGCAAGAATTTTAATAATTTTACTGGAAGAAGCAAGAATTTTCAATATTTTCAAAAAAAAAAAAAAACATAAAATAGATAGCAAGAATTTTAATGATTTTACTGGGAGAAGCAAGAATTTTCATTTCTTTTTAATATTTTCCTCTTTCCTTGATTTTTTTACTGGAAGGATGAAAAGGGGGTTTTTTGAGAAAATTTAAAACAAGAAAATGTGGCTAGAAAAATTCACGAAATAGCAATAATTTTCATTTTTCAGATACAGTAGAGACCGTGAGAAATTAAAATTTTATGATTTTTCAACCATTGAAGTCATAAATCCAATAAAAGAAAGAAAATAGCTCTAGGTTTTTTTTTCATAATGCTGTTGGTATTGGATCTTAAAAATATTCAAATCAAAAAATGATCTCTTCATATAAGCAGAGAAAACAAGGACGGTTCAATGAGGGGGGGGGGGGGGGGGGTAGACGTGTTTTAAAGTCAGAAAATCAGCAAAATTCCGTGACAATGAAGTCGGAAAATTAAAATCTTCTGATGAGTTTTTTTTTGCTTGTTACATTTTTAGTCAGCAATTTTTTCTTTTTACCCCACAAATGAGTTGTGCTCGAACCGTCCCTGGGAGAAAATTTCCAAAAACCGATTTCTTCTTATAAAGAAATCTTCTGAAAATCAATCATCGGGGTATGAAAGATTTTCTCCGGGAAGAAACCAACAATGTGTAATTATTGTCAATTTTTGATATTCATTTCATTTTAAGAAATGGTCTTCAGAAAGAAATCAACGATTCAATTCTTCAATATTTTTGGTGGTTTTTTCATGATGACCCTTGCTGGCTAATAATGGCGCCAAACAATGGAATTCATATCGAAAACGATTTTTTTTTAAATCAATTTTTGTAATGATTTTAAATGAGTAGATCTAAGTACTTACTAGGTACAAAATCGGTAGCGAAACCATAAAACTAAATCCAAAAAAACTGAAAAACAGAATGCACTATTGATGGAGTTATTTGTATGTGCAGGATTTATTTCAGAATTGGTCGTATCTTTGTAGCAGACGTGGAATAAAACAACGAGATTTTGGAAAAAATGAGCTATTCGACCAGCATTATTTATTGGAAAGTGATACACGTTCCTTGATAATTTTTCGTTCTGAGTCAGAAAAAATGGAGAAAAGTGTACTATTTTAGTGGAAAATTTTCACTTTTCCTTCCACCTTCAAACCAGTTTTAGTTTGTTCTCTAGTGGATTGCAGAAGAGATTTTCAACTATCCAAAATTGGCATACTTAGTAGGTACTTACTTACATGACTATTTTTTTAATTTGAAAATTTTCCTAAAACATGGATTTTTTTCTATTTCAACATTTGATGACAATTGGATAATTTTTCAAAATTTGAACTAAGTATTTTATAATATTCGTGATTTTTTTTTATAAAAATCGTGGTATCTTTCAGAAATTTTGATAGTTTTTTTTTTTAAATTGAACAATTTTAAAAAATTCTTCAAACCCGGGACAATTTTCTAAAAATTGGAAAATTTCTTGAAATTAAGTAGTTATTCAAAAATTTGATGATTTTCCAAAACTTGAACGATTTTTGTTCCAAAACTTGAACGATTTTTGTTCCAAAATTTGAACGAAATTCTTGCGTCCCCGTTTTGAGTAAGACATTCGCGGATTATGAACACTTATAATGCTCGGACGAATCGTAAATTCCCAAGTGAAATAATTTTTTTCGACTCGAGTGATCCCTCCCCCTCCCCCCTCCCCCCGCTCTCCCTCCGCAAAAATGTATGTATAAGTATCAATTTTACTCCTTATGGCTTGTTATCCCATTATTAGAAGTTTTATTTTAGAAAAATTTTGGTTACCCATGTAAATTATTATTCATCGGTTGAAACGCGATGATTTTTGAATTAACGTTAGTGATTTTTGATAAAAACAAATATATTACAATTTTTGATCAAAATTACATCAATTTTTAGTTAAAAAATAATAAAACAGACAATTCTACAAAAATGATAATTTTTCACAGCGATGACAATTTTGACGACGAAAATAACACTATAAAAATTATGTGAAATTTGCATTAAAACATGAAAAAATTACTATAATTATTATTGCTTATGCTTAAAGCTACAATTCTGGCTAAAAATCGTTGTTTTGGCCAAAAATGATGAAGGGATTTCCTTCCCTCATGAATTGTCCATGGAAATTTTGACCAAAAGTACCTAATATCAAGCAGTCGAAATTTTTCCTGCCAGATTTGAGTGTGGGTATCTGAGTAGAAATTAAAAACTAAAAAAGTGAAAAAGTTCTCTTGCTCCCTAAAAATAGATATAAAAATAATTTTTGCATAGGTATCATTCATAATTTTCCAACTCAGTGGTGGGCAAAAATTGCATGTAATATGTTTTGTTTTGACTCGAGAAAGTCAGGGTAGCCAACGATTCGATCAAGTTTTCAATAAAACATTTTTATCTGCAATTTTTTAGATTTTCGCTGAAAAATTGAAACTCAAAACTATTTGGTAAAATTTTGGTGGTGTAAATCTTGAGCCAAAATTAAGATAAATTTTTATGGATAGTTCGTGAGATTTGTTTACATTTTGAAAAAAATCAGATTTGTTTCTTCTGGCTTTTTTGTTGTTTTTTTTTCTTAGGTACATTATAGAAATCTGCCTTTTTAATTTTAGATTAGATCACAAGACGGCGACCAAGTAGATTTTTTCTCAAGATTTTTCGAGAACTTTCAAATTTTAGAAAAAACGCGTTTGTTTTGCTAGAAATTTTTATGGTTTTGGGTTTTGGGATTATTTTATCTTCGTCAACGGTTATCAGTAGGTATTAAGATTCTGAAATTCGAATTTTCATGAAATGCATGTTTTTCTGTGTTCAAAGTTATTGGGTAAGGTTATATTGTTTTAAATTTTGCAATTCATAAAATTTCCTATTGAATAAATCCAATTTGATTTTGCATTTATGCTTATTTCAAGCTAAAATGTATGTTTTTGCGTATTTTAGTCGTTTTAAAAGCTGATATCATTTTATGGATTTGTCTCTAATTTCCTGCGTGGTTTGAAAATTTT
The DNA here is from genome assembly GCA_033439095.1 of Pseudococcus viburni. NCBI lineage: Eukaryota > Metazoa > Arthropoda > Insecta > Hemiptera > Pseudococcidae > Pseudococcus > Pseudococcus viburni. Next base: position 371,284 of record JAVBJF010000271.1, read on the forward strand.
TGGCTAAATTGGCAAATTTTTATTGTTTGCAGTTTTTTATTTTCCAGTAAAAATGACGAAGTTTAGAAAATATCAGGAATAAAATGACATAAGTAATTTTTTTTTATAAATGAACAAAATTTAAAATTTAAATATTTTTTCAGTGTTTTGCCGATTTGTTGAGAAAATTTGAATGCGGTCCAACCAAGGACGATATCGAAAATTCAAAAAATACTTTTTTCCAAAAATTATTGTACTTTGAGAACCTATTACTCCAATTTCAGGGATCCAAAAGAGCTGAAACTTGTACAGTAAGGATCAACGAAAAAAATGGGAAAATCAAAAAAATTGACTGAAACTGCTTCACGATACAAAACTGAAGGTGTGTTTCATACTACATTTGTACAAATTTTATATGTACCTACATTAAAATCTTCAGAGGACACATCTCTCACGGCTCGTCGATAATTCTTTCCATTTTTTCAAAATATTTACAGCAGAATTTTTCGATGATGATTCCACATTCCTGAAATATCCATATTCCTCATCCACAATTTTTTCCCAAATTCTAGAATTCATTCTACATCCTTTTTCGACGCAGCAGCACCCCAAAAGGTCAACGAACGACCACCGTTGCCATTGCCAATTTCCTACCATCCCTCGCAGTTGACTGGGAAAATCAGGGATATTAAAAACCTACATTCCTTCGCCGATACGTAAAACAGCTACCAAAATTCTCACTACACCGGCTCACACGCCTAGAAATCGTTACAGTATATGGAATGAAAATCGAAAAAAAAATCATGTGCACGAAGACGCACACGAAAGCAAGGTACATTATCTTTATCGGTGAAATTACAAAAGAGAACGGATTTGCATAATTACGGTTTTGATCAGTCTTCTACACAATATAGTGGACAGTGGGCATTCTAGAGTGACCGCTCGTGCTTAACGCGTGCCGATAAATTGGTAAAAGGGTTCGAACCCTAGTTTCTGCAACTTAGGGTCTGCTATATAGGCGCGTTGTATACCCTTTTTCTTCTCTCTTCTCGTTTCTCTTCGCTTTTTTTTTTCCTGCATTTTTTCTACGCTTATTCTGCGACTGGTCAGCGCGCTCTTTTAACGTAATACTAAAACATTGAATACGATTAAAAGCAAAAACTCGCCCCCTATTTCGGACCAGCCTTCAGCATACGTACGTATATAACAAATGCATCGAAGAATCTTCTCTCTCACTTGTATGGGGTAATTAGAAAGCTGGTGGAATTTTTCCTTTCGTACGATGGAATTCGCAAAAGCGTGTTCGTGGTCGGTAATTAGTATACGAGTCGATGCGAAGCTGGAAGGGTGCCGAAGCAGAATCTGCATGGGGGTGGGAAAAAATGGCCAGCGGAAAAAAAAAAACGCTACGCCGCGTCAAACTTTCGTCGCATAATAGCGATAAAAATCACCGTTACGTGAGTTATTATATTCTTGGCGCAAATGGCCGTGGCCGATGTCGATTTATTCGTTACTTGGGACGAAAACTAATTAGTAAAATTTTTGTCGGTACGCGAATTTTCGCAGCGCAGACGAACGACCACCATCCACCGTTAATTTTACAACTCGCACAGTTATGTCCACTTTACTTCCGCGAAAACTTAACAATAGTAGCTATTTACTTTAAGAATAGCCCTTGCGGTGTCATTAATTATCGAAAAGCAGCCAAAAGTACGTATAGTTGCTCGCGTTCGTAACGCGACTCAATTATTTACAATACAATTTTCGCGCATATTATGCGCATTATTTAGCGCTAATTTCCAAGCTCGCCAGTCGCCGTCGCCATGGCTCGCAAATTATTATACCGAGATTCGAGCTAGGTTTTTATGTATACCCGAGGTTTTTTCCTCGTTTTCCCGGGTCCCCCTCTGACTTCCTTTCACTTTCTCGCGCCTTTGTACGTATGGACGATACGCGGTGTAAATAGCGTAATGGTGACGACGCCCCGCGTAATCGCAGCCTGGCCAGAGATGTTATCGTCCCTTTGGCTGGTTGTTCGACGTGGTTTTTAGTACATTTTCACATCGACCAACTCCCACGCACGAGAAGTCCCCGCTCAAACTGTGTAGTCAGAAGTATTATGTGATATGTGCTGTATTTGTCGCCTCTCATCGATCATATCTCTGGGTATAGAAGGATTCGAAGCATCAGATGGGGTATCCCCTCCCCCCTCAAACATCTTTCATTCTTAATTGGAATAAATATGCACCTGTGTGTGAGAGAAATAAAGAAATAATCTCAATTTTAACGGAGGTATTGAAGTACAAGACGTAAATGTGTTGTACGAGTGGAGTTTGGAGTTTGAATTTTTAGACCCTTCTCTCTCATTTCTGAATCAGTGAAAATTATCGAAAATCACTGAGAAACAGTCAGAATTGCAGCGCAGGAGAAAATCAGTGATTTTTTTTTACTAAAAACAAATCAGTAAGAAACATCATTGGAAAATCAGTGAATACCCACTGAAAGGTCAGTAAAATTTATGAAATTTGCTGAAAAATCAGTGAAAATCTTTGAAAAATCAGCGAAAATTCGCTGATTTTTTTCTGTGCTGCAATTATGACTTTTTTATCAGTGACTTTTCACTGATTCAGAATGAGAGAGTATTAAATCAGTGAAAATTTTTCACTGAAAGGAAGTCAGTGAAAGAACATCACCGGAAATCAGTGAAAATTCACTGAAAACGAAGTGATGTTTATGAAATTTACTGAAAAATCTGTGAAATTCTTTGAATAATCAGTGAAAATCGCTGAAAATTACTAAATTTCACTGATTTTTTCTGTGCTGGAATTCTGACTGTTTATCAGTGACTTTTTACTGATTCAGAATGAGAGAGTATTAAATCAGTGAAAATTTTTCACTGAAAGGAAGTCAGTGAAAGAACATCACTGGAAATCAGTGAAAATTCACTGAAAACGAAGTGATGTTTATGAAATTCACTGAAAAATCTGTGAAATTCAATGAATAATCAGTGAAAATCACTAAATTTCACTGATTTTTCCTGTGCTGGAATTCGGTTTTTCACTGATTCAGAATGAGAGAGTTCATTTCCAGTAGTCCAATTGATGAAAATTTCTTTGAGACTAGTTTGCTGTTGCATTTATAAATCAGTGAAAATTTATCGAAAATCACTGAAAAACAGTCAGAATTGCAGCACAGTAATAAATAAATGAAACAAATTTCACTGAGAGTAAATTATGAAATTTTTTTTGAAAAATCAGTGAAAATTCATTGAAAAGTCAATAAAATGTCTGAAATTCTGAAAAATCATATTTATCAGTGACTTTTTCCTGATTAAAAATGGAAGAGTGCTGGAAAACCTATTCTTAGTCGAGAAGCCAGTATAGAGGAGTCACCCCCCCCCTTTGCCAACTCTCCGAACATTTTTTTCTTGAAGGGGAAATCCTAGGGAACATTTATAGCGGTTGTTCTCGAAAAGAAAACTGGCCCTACTAACAAAATGGCGGCCATTCTGATTGACTTACCCCCTCAAAATCAACATTTTACCTTCTAACTCCGAAACGGTACCACTTACGACAAAATTTATAATAAGAAAAAGTGATATGCGGTAATGCATGTATCAAAGTTATGATTTTGAATTTGGAAAATTTTTGTAACTCATAAATAAATCATACTTCCGAACGTGAAATTTTCACATGAATGAGTCAGTAGGTACAAATACGTAGTTTGCAAATATGAGGCATTTTAATTAGAAAAACAGTCTAATTTTTTCTCCTTTATATCCTCCGCTGTTTTGAACTATACCGTATCGATTTAGAACTTTGGTACCTACTTTCAATAATTATTATTTTTTGGAAATAGCCAAAATGCAAAAATTATTCTGAAACAAGATTGCCTGAAAATTTATAAAACCTCATTAGATATAGCAACTTCAACGATCAATTAGATACTTTACACTTCGTTTCACAACGTAGAAAATTTTAGCGAAGAAAATTGAAAATCTATCGATGCATATAATTATTAAGGAACAAATTTTTCATAAATTGACAACTCAATGTGACCCGATTAACGTGGAAAATTTTTAGAATAAAATCGATACGAAAAATTGTCGATACTTACGTGTCGTTTACGACGTACGATTTTTCTACATAATTACTGATTTTTCGTTGAAAATTTGAATTGATGGACTTTTTGCAGTAGATTAAACTTTGAGTACCTACTTTTGAAATTTCTAAAAATTTCTATGAAGTACGGATTTTCTAAAATTGTAAAAATGGTTCAAAGTTGTGTGAAAAATGTTTGAATAATCGTATGGTATGCAGAATGGTGAAATAAATCGACTAAACTACAAAAGAAAAACTCAACTTTTATTAATATAATTTTTTTTGGTGTACCGAATTATGTATAATTTTGTGCTTAAAAACTTCTGGAGTAACGAGATACGGAGATTAAGCGAGCATGAAGGAGACCAAAAATGAAAACAGAGATTTTCAGAAGAAAATTGGTATTAGGAGAAAGAGAGGATTCTCCTCAAAGACAGCAGGAGGCACAAGGATGACATTTTAAGTTCAAAAAAAGTTCAATTTTAAACACAATGTAAGTTGAGATTTGTTGTGTAGGGTTGAGAATTTTGCTTAAAGGTCATTGGAACTTTTTTTGGTCTCTCCTCGATCACGTCTTCGATTTAAAAAAAATATATAGGTATATTTTGCGTATTATTCATCTCCAACAGTTTCTACGAAAATCTAATGATTTTATTCTGCATTTTAAAGAAATTATATGATAGGTAGTTAGGTACAGGTACCTTTTTTCAAACATTTTTTGCCATATTTTACACTACCTACTCATGCCTTGCATTATTTTATTAATTTTTCAGTTTTCGTGAAATAAATTTTTACAGAAATGCAAGAATTCCTTTTTTCTACCTTTAAAATTTAAACTGTATGATTTTAATAATTTTCGTGACTTTTTGTCCAGTTTTCACGTTATTATGATATATTTTCAATTTTGAAAATTTTATGTACAATCAGGTTTTTTTTGGATTTCCCACGATTTCGTTACCTTTTCATAATGATTGCAGTATTTCATAATTTTGTCTGCTTATACAATATTTTTATCTCGTTTTTACAAAACTTTCATGCTAAAATTTTTAATGGTGTTTTGGACAATTCTCAAGATTTTCATCGGAATTTTTGCAATATTTCGATTTTTTTCCAAATGGTCAAAAAAGGTATTAGAACTGATACTTATATGCAGACTTTTTTTTTTCAATTTTAGAATGCTTCTCGGAGGAAAGAGTTGTAGAGGTGATAAGGAAAGAATCCATTACTCTGATGATAGTCAGGTCTCAATCGTACAAAAAAAGGCTTCCGCGCGAAATTCCTGTTAAAATTGATTTTATGATTGATGCATGTTCTAGACACTAAAACAAAGAAATTAAGCCCGTATGTTCTTTTTCCCCCTCTCCCTTTCCCCAGGGTCCACCCACCAACATTTCAAACGCGTGTATTGCCTTATCTATGGGTTGTAATGAAAAAATTTTCAAACAAAAGTTATTCCTCGGCACCTAATGTACATTTTCATTTCTTATTAAAATCCATTTTGGAGCTACTCCTGCCCCTCAAATTTGAAAATAGGTAAAACAGTTTTCAGAGAACTTCAAAATCACGTTTTCTTCATTTTAAGCGAAAAGTTTCAGAGGTACGGCAAAATTTGTAACCACAAAAAGTATTCAGAATTGGATTTCCTTTCCAATGAGCTTTATTACGACCATTTTCACCAACTTTTCCCAACAGAGTGGATCTCTCCCCCTCCCCCTTATCTCAAAAGTTGGACCAACGAAAAAAAATTAAACGATTTTTGTTCTTCGATACCTAATGCATAATTTCATTCATTATCGGAATTCATTTTAGAGCAAATTTTGTTCGTGGGTCCAACTTTTGTGAAAACGAGGAAGGGGGAGAGGTCCACTGTGTTGGGAAAAGTTGGCAAAAATTGTCGTGATAGAGCTCATTGGAAAGGGAATTCAATTCTGAATACTTTTTGTTATTACAAATTTTGTCGTATCTCCTAAACTATTCGTTTAAAATGTAGAAAACGTGATTTTGAGGTTTTCTCAAAAACATGTTTTGTTTCTAAATTGGGGGGGGGGGCAGGAGTTTCTTCAAAATGGATTTTGATGAGAAATGAAAATGTACATTAGGTGCTGAGGAACAACTTTTGCTTGAAGATTTTTTCATTACGACCCATAGATAAGTCGATACACACGTTTGAAATGTTAGGGGTGGACCCTAGGGAAAGGGGGAGGGGATAAAAAAGGCATACGGGCCTAATTTCTTTGTTTTAGTGTCCAGAACAAGAATCAATCATAAAATAAATTTTAACGGGAATAGCGCGCGGATGAACAATTGAGACCTGACTATGACTCGAATCTTAAAAAAAAATCGAATTTTCAGCTTATTTGAATGTTTTTTTTCTAATAATAGAAATGTGTATTTTTCAACGTTTTAAACCATTCGAAATTCGATTATTCATTTTCCAACAAAAATTTCCTGTTTGATTGACTGGCTGGTTGGTTTCGCCATTTCATAGACTACTCCCCTCCTCCACCCAGTTTTGTCCCAAATTTGAGGTATCGAAAAGTAGTTATATAACCTAATTTTTAATCTTCAAACTTCTTCACCTTGAAATAAAATCGATTTGTAACATTTTGGCATTCAAATAAGTAAGCACATTAGCAAACAATTATTGAATTTTTAAAAATATCTTTTTAAAAAAATCGAAAAACATGAAAAATGAATTTAGGTTAGGTACCTACGATGAAAATGTGAATTTGAAGACTTTTCCATCACATTCTCATTTGTTTTTTGCTTACGTTTCATTTCACTTAATTTACATTGAAATTCGTACAAAAACGTCTAAGTATTTTCCTATTGTGCAGTTTTTTCCAGACTTATCGACTTTTTTCGAAAGTAGTACTGCTACAATACTCTCTGGTTTTCGAAAAATGTGTCTTAGTCCATCTACGATGTCCTGTCGCCATTGCTCTTGAAACAGAATTAACGTAACCCCATGATTTATATTTTCATAGGTAAAGCTGTGTATAAAGGCACCTATTCGAACCCCCTTCCTACCTTTTCGGGCCAAAAATACACGTTTTCGCGCCACCTCGCAACGCGAAAAAACCCCCTAATAAGCCACTTGCTGTTAAGAACGTCGCTTTTAATCTCGTTACGTCGATACGATAATAATTGTTGACAGGAAGTCGAGCAACGAGCAAGTGGTCGCAAAATGTCACAGCATTTGTACGCGATTTCAACACGCCTTCGCCTTTAGATTTCATACACCTTTGAATAGGTGAAAATTTCCGAGCCCCGCTGCGTACTCGTCGCACCGGCGAACGCTAAAAAATCCTACCCCTTTGGTCGGTTAATCAGGCAAACCCACAAATCAATCATATTTGTAAAGAGGTAAGCACCCAGCGCCCTGTATGCGGTCGTACACGTTGTGAGATTATTTCATTTGGCGTGTGTATTGATGTTTGGTCGTGGCGCGCGGCTTACACTTAGTTAAGTCTCGATTGTGGGTAAATAAACTTAATGATTTTTCAAGTTTTTTTCTCTCTTTCTTCCTTTCGTTATTCCAATCGCGAGTCGTTGGTTAACTTGTAATTATACCGTATAAAACTTTCTTCTTCAAAACTTGCGAACGACTTAATTGTCACGCAATTCGTAGAAATACTCGGACGCTCGAACGTAATAACGAGACTCGATCACCGGGGAAATCGTAGTATTTTTAAAATGAATCATCTTACAGCGAATGGAACCATCTGCGGTTAAACAAGGTTCAACGTTCTGTCTACGAAGTTTTGCGGAAAAAATATCAATTTTAGGCTGCCGCAGAAAACGAGAATTCTAAACCGGGGTACTCTGGTAACACTCGCTGTGAACTTGAATACAACTTTTTCAAGTTTAATCTCTTTAAAGAAAGTAAATTACGAAAGTTTTCAAGACGTTGAATTTATCGCGCAAAAATACATTTCACGCGTCATAGTTTTGTGTATATTTTTTTCCTCCTTTTCTCGACGTCTATACCCTAGTTTTTTTTTCTCCGGGCCCAAATTGCGCGTAAAAAATATTTTTATTCGCGTATATAAAACGAGGTACTTAATTTTCTTCGGGGGCTTTTTTTTATACTTTTTTCGTAGACGGTAATTCGCGCCTTTTTTCACCCAATTTTCCCCGAAACGGTTCGCGTTTTGTTTTCGTGTGCTGGGTGTTTTTTTTTGAAGGGAACGAGGAAGGAGGGGTCTATTTGTATAATTTTGACGAAAAAATCCTTATAGGTATGATTTTTTTAAAATCGAAATGCCAGAATGTGGAAAGTCTACGGCATTTTATGACGTTTTATTGCGATATTAGATTTTGAGATATTTTTCAACATTTTTACGATTTATTCATACTAATTTATACACTTTATATTGAAATGTTGTTAGTTAGGTACAGAGGTGAACCTAAGGGGGGGGCCTCAGGGGGCTCGATCCCCCTCCCCTCCAAGCTCGGCAAGGAGATTTTTTATCATAAAAATGTCAAAGAAGGGTATGTTTTTTTTTTAGATTTTCGCCCTCGCTTTGGTCGGACAGTATTTTAGTAATCTATATTTCTAAAAAATTATCACTCTTTAAATTTAAATCAGTTGAATTTGCAAAAAAATCTGTCTTTTTTTTAATTCGTAAAATAATTTTCATTGAAAATTAGTGAATTTTCACTGATTTTTCGATCAAAAATTACCAGTTTCTCAGGCAATGCCCCATTTATCAGAAAAAATCAGTAATTTTGACTAAAAAAAATCATTTTTTCATTTTTCTTCGCTCAAATCTGTAGGTATTTATATTATTTGCCTACTGAAGATACCTCAACTACTCCAGTTACTTCATTTTTTCATTGAATTTTGACCTCCCCCCCCCACTCTCCCCATTTTTTCTCAAAATCTGAGCCTCTCCCTTACTCAATTTCTAGGTGTACCTATGGTTAGGTATAGATTGTAAGATATTTAGTCATATCCTAGTATTCTGGGGGTTAATTTGAATTGCCAATAACTAATCGAAAATTTTCTGTTTTTTTTTGTTTTAGGTAAGTTTCGATGTTACAATTCTCATCCAAAAAGTAAGAAAAAGCTCATAAATTATTATTCATGATTTGTGTTGCAAATGAAATCCATTATGAATTGATAACTTGATAAGGTAAGAAAATGATACACGTACCCTTTACGTTGTTAATTTTCAGTTTGTATCTCTTCGTTTGGTAATTTTCTATCAAAATATTATATTTTGAGGTGTATTTTTCAGGTTTATTTAGTTGAAATTTTTGATGCTTTCTAAAAATGCTTAGTAAAATTTTGATAGAAATATTGAGCAAAAAACCTGAGGGAGGGGGATTTTGGCATTTCCGACTTGAATGAGATTTATTTAATTTTTTCATCTTGAAATACTAATTTTCCTCCTAATTTTCCCCTCAAAAAAGGCCATGATTTTTGTACGTTTTTGAACTAAAATCCTACTTTTCTGAAACAAAAATTGTAATTATTTTATTATTATGATGATGAAGAGCAGTGCCCTGGCCTAGTTTGGTTCCATTCAGTGGCGTCGGAAGCTTTTTTTGAGGAGGGTGCAAAATGGGTATAGAGACTTGGAATACCAGATGGATTGGGGGGGGGGGGGGTGAAAGGGAGCCTTCTTTCGCACTTTCTTTTTCAACTAATTCGCTCGGGCGAAGCTTTCAAAAAATTGGATTTTTAATGTTAAAAAAAACATTTTTTTATGCTTTAATACTTCGAATTTTTTTGTGGTACAATTGATGTTTTGTACTCTGACAGCTGATTGGGGGGGGGGGGGGGGTATTGTACTCCTTGTATCCTTCTTTACGACGCCCACTGGTTCCATTTCCATACCACTGATTTTTTTTGTCACTCTTCAACATCTTGAGACATATTATATTTTTCAAGTTCAGTAAAGTACAAGGTAGGACATTCATAGTGATGCCCCGTGACTTTCAACTTAAAAGAGGTGAGCTAGATTTAATTTCAACATGTATCCGAAAATTCTAAATCTCCAAAAGAATTTTAGGTACCTCCCTTTAAGATAATTTTTTTTTATTCTAAATTTCTCTTATACCCTACTTCAAGTTGAATTTAGTAATTTCAAAAAAAAATTTGTGCCCCTATCCAGGCTTTCTCCTGTACCCTTCCCAGAGGCGTCGTCAGGAGGGGGGCGAGAGGCAGCCCCCATGAAAAAAATTCTGGCTCCCCCCAAAATTTATGTTGTATTTATAAATTTACATTACACTTACATCAGATAGGGATTTTTAAAGAATTGAAACATGAAAAAATGTCTTTTTAGGGCATCAAAAATCCAATTTTCAAAGTTTCGCCCTCGCTTTGCTCGGGCATGAACAAAATTACAATTCTATAATCTATTTGAGATGAAAGTGCGGAAGAAGACTCCCTTTTTACCCCCTCCCCATTTTTAGCAGGTGAAAAAATTCAGTCCCCCTTTTTCACTTCGAAAAAGCAAAAAAATTTGTCCAATACACGGCCCCTTTTGTGCCCCCCATTTTTGATTCTGACGACGCCACTGACCTTCCCTTCTAAGCTCTATTTTTATGATTTCAAATTCTCCTGTACCCTCTAATAGGCGGAATTTTCCTTTATACCGTTCTATTGGATTGATTTTCACGAATTCAGATTCCTCCTGTTCTCCTTTCCAGACAGAATTTTTGTACTTTCAGATATCTTCTGCACTTCCCTACCCGCTAAATTTAGTTCATTTCGAATTTCTTCAGTATCCTCCATCAGAATATATTTCAAATTTCTATTATATTCTCCTCCAGTCGGAATTTTGTCACTTTAAAAAAATTTCCTGAGCCATTTCCCGGCCAAATTTTTGTAATTGTGTTAATTTCAAATCTCCACTGAACTTCTCATCAGGCTGAATTTCGGTAAAATCAAATTTTTCTTATACTCCTCTCCTGGGCTAAATTTTGTAATTTCATTGCACCCCTTTTTCCACGGGCTGAATTTAATTATTGATTAAAATTTCTTCTGTGTTCCTTCTGGTCAGAATTTTCAATATGGATGTGTTTTAGGGTTGATGTTATTGGTTAGAAATTCTTCAGTTCAAAAAAAGCTTCAAAAAATAAAAATTTCAAAAAAAAGCTTTAAAAATACAGAAATTTTGTTTTGAAAAAAAAACTTGATTCATGGATTTGTATTTATGTTTTAGGGATATTCCTTGCTCATAAATTTTAATAAATTCAAAAATAATCTCACATATCTTGAATTACAAGTGTGGAGATGATCTTTCGGTATAATATCACATATTTTAAGCCATTCTTGTCTACTTTTCAAAAAAAATTGACAATTTTAATAGATGTAAAAGTAGTAGCAATCAAATTTTACGTTTTTTTAAAAAAAAAGTCAGATATTTTGCCTTTTTTTTTTTAATTTTCAAAATTGTCATGCAGTCTTAATAAACATTTTAATAATAATGCCATTTTTGGAAAAATATTTTCAATTTTAATTTTCAGTTTTTTTTTCAACTTGAAATTTTTTGAATAGTAAGATTTAAAGGTCAATTGGAGCAGAAGGAGAAGTTCTTGACTGTTCTTTCTGAGGTCTAGACAAAATTTTCTGTTTGGTCCCTCCCCCTCGTTAAAATTTTGAAAATAGATCAAAACGATTCGTCCTAGTATGATCTTTCCTCAAAGGGAAAACTTAGCTTAAATTCTCTGTTTTTGATGCTACTTATTTCGAACATAAATATACCTGGGTTCAAATTTCGGTATGCTACTCGTATAATGTAATCTGAGTATTTAGACGATTGAAAGACCCCAAAAAGTCTGAAAAATCAAGAACAATTATAAGAAAGAATTGAAAAATTCTTCGAATCGATGTACATGAATATCGTGACACATCGGTTACAAAAATTACCCCATTCTGTTCATTTATCACGATACAGACGACAGTTCATTAGTCTGTTCTTGAACCGATCTTGTCGATTGATTGCTCGCGGATCGATGGATCTTTTGTTATCCTTTTCTTCGACCTTTCTGCGAGCCCATACCAACATAGGGTTGTCTTGACAGACTCGCATCGATTCGCTGCTGCGAAAAATAAACAATTTCGTGATGGTAATTTTGGCGCGCTATCGCTACTACTTTACGAATTAATTTCAAATCCTCGGCATGAAGTCTAACATGCAATCCGGCCGATAATAAAAATTACCCTGCCTCGTGCTCCTGTTACCCACATTCGTCGTGTAATTTCATCGCGCCGTCCGATTTATACACAGCCTTCTACATAGGTACTTTGCTGACGATAGATCTCGTAGCAAAAATGAGACGAAAAGCAGGAAAATAATACGAGTAATTATTCGATTAAACGTCTCGAATCGACTTACTCTCCTGAGGCAGCTGTCAATCTGATTTTTTATTTGGCTTAATTTGTGCCGCAGAATATTGATAGTATACGCCAAGAATCGCGTGCCTTGGCTAATACATAATACCACAGTCAGACATTGCCCAAATTATATATTTCGCGAAATAAAACTATACCAGAATGATTAATGCATATTTTTCTAGAATTCAACCAAGGTTCGTCTCCTCTATATACATTTATGCATATTTTATTTATTTTTGTTACTCTACCATCGAGGTTTTCCCTTCTTCGCGTCGTATATAATATGTCTTGCGATATAATTGTAATCTACTTTCCTTCATACTCTAACGTATAAAATTATAATTTCGTTATTAAATATTTATCGTTATATACCATCTTTTTTTCTTTTTTACGTAGAATTATCTCGCTCGTGGTATTTTTTCATGCGGACTTTTTCGTGTAGATTTTCTATAAAAATATAGAAAAAAGTTGTATCTATATCGAAATGTCTGCCGTATAGAAATGCGGTAAACTTTTGGGATCAGATAGAGTTGTTTGTAAAAGGACCTTTTATTTTTTCGGGTATTTTAATATTTTCACTATTTTTTAAAGATATTAAAAATTCATTACTTTTTGTTTATGTTGAAAACAATAAAAAAAAAGAAATGGTAAAAAGTAACATGATAAAATGAGGGAGGACACCCCAAGTGTATTCGGTTTATTTTAAACGTATTGTTTCGGTTTTCGTATACGTAATCAATAGTAAATTTTGAGAAAAAAAATTCCAGGGTAGATTTTTCCGAGGATAGAATATTTTTAATTTTTTTACCCGAAAAAGAGAAAGAAACTTTAGAAATCTACAGATTTTCATTCAAAATTTCAGATTTGTATGTTTAAAAAGCAAGGAATAAGAAAAATGCTCTTTTGGAGAGGAATTGAAAAAGTAAAGTTTCAATGGGCTTTCGAAGCCATTGAACTAATTTGTAAGGAAGGCTAAATCAAATCAAAATAAGAGAAAGTGCAAAACTTGAAAGTAATTGACAAATTTCGCAAATAAATTAACAAATTTTTTAATTTTCAAAATTTTCAGAGTGAAATTTTCAATTTTTTGGCAAAGTTTTAATAAATGGACTTTTTTTAAATTACTTTTTTTGAGAAAGTAGTGGGAGTTGTGTACGTAAATTATCAATTTTTTATTAATTTTTTTTCTAAAATTTTCATATTTCAACAATTTTAGAAGGGGGTTTGGTGATAAGAGAGTAAAATAAAAAGTTTTCGATGAAATCTATCAATAAAACGAAAGGTAGGTATACTTTTAGCCTCATCCCCTCTCTACTCTCTAGTTCCAACAAACCTCAATTTCGCTTCAGGGAGGTGTCCACGTCCAGTGAGATAACGTACAGAGTGAAGGATTCGAATATTCATTAAGATAGCGTGGATTCAGATTTTTAATCACAAAAATTCACATTTGAAGGGGTACAGGAAAAATTTTAAAAATTCAAAATTCATCTCCGGAGAGGTATCTTGCTTAAGAGAATTTTTAAAACTTCAATACTTAATTCAAACTTTTGCCTTTTGGTTTTTGGATTTTGAATTTGGGCTTTTGCCTTTTTTACTTTGCCTTTTGCCTGAGTTTTCACTGATCATTTTTAATTCTATGTTTTTACTTTCTTAATTTTCATGTAGGGGGGGGGGAGATATTCTCAATTACGTATCGAAATTAATTCTGGAAAAGGGTCCGCGAGAATTTTAAAAATTACAAAATTCATATCAAAAAAGAAAAGTTTTAATTAAAAAATTTAGTTCTAGAGAAGGGTTAAAGAACTGTGAAGTGACGCCAAAACCAAAAAAATATAGATAAAGCTTTTGGTTTGTCATATTTCGTTCCTTGGAATTTTCTAATTCAGAATAACTACATATTTTCAATTTCTTCTAGGTCCAAGGGAGGTGAGTTAAAGGTAATTCCAAATCGTGATCGAAAAAGTGGAGGAAAAATACTAATTAAAATATTTCAAATAGATACCCTAGAAAAAAAATTCGAAATTGGACATCATGGATTATTCAAAGTCCCTGAATCTCTTTCTTAGATTATTTCAACACCAACCCAAACCAAAACTTGTACAAAGGCGAAGGAAAGGGAAAGGCTCAAGCAAAAAAAATTTCTTGCAATATCAACTGTGGTTTTGAAATCCATGTCTTTCGACTTTCTGAGTCCATTTTTTGAGATATTTTCCAAAAAAAAACAACTCAAATGGGATTCCTGGGGTGAGGGGTAAAAAATCTAAATTGAAAAATTTTCGAGTGAGGTATTATTAAAATGCATCTTTTTAACCTTAAAAAATGAATCCATTTCTGAAAATATAATTTTACCCCTAATCCAAATTGTGACTCTCTAGAGCTCTTGGATAGGAGAATGCTCAAAATAAAAAAATGTCACCCCTTCCCCTCCCCCTCCCCCCCGAAAGTCTCCCGATGTCATTTATCAAGAACATCGCAAGAGCCCTGAAAGGGTTGAAAAAAGGGTCAGAAATTGAGTAGGTATTTTTCAAAACTATAGAACAATGTATCATAATACCTATGTGAGCCTGGATATAGAAACCACCCTTAGGTGTCGAAAATTGGTTTTTGGGATGAGGTTCTTCCTTGATTCTGCTTCTGTTGAAAAGCCCAAAATCCGTGTCAACTCAAAAACCAATTTTCGATATCTAAAAGTGGTTTTTATATTCAGGCACACACATACCTATGTTTTTCGACTATTCTAAATTAAATTCTGAGATCAAAAAGAGGACCCGAAATAAAATTTATTACTGTTAAACTTTTGACTTTGCTTTCACATTTCAATTAATTGCGGTCCAACGCCAAACCTCAAGAATTGATTTCCAAACATATCTTATTCAAAAATTTTAAAATTTGGTCACTTTCTGTGGATTCTTTTGTTTGGGGGAGGGGGGGGGGAAGACGCAGAAACAGACTAAAGAAGTCAAAAATCATGGATTTCAATGTCCCATTCAATATTGTTGGAATTTTTTCTATCTCTCCCCCCTCCCCTTCCTCTACGAGTTCTGGTGTGAAGTTGGAATTTCAAAAATGACTTCAGAAATGAATTCAGGGACTTCGAATACGCTCTGAAACCTTTTTTTCAATTTTTTCCCAGAAAGTATCTAGTTACCTACTTGAAAATATTTCAATTAATGAATTTTTCTTTTTGTTTTTTCCATCACATGATAGATGACAGATTTACTGTATGAATCACAAATCTATAAAATAAGCCTACTATCTCAATTATAAATCAGTGAAAATTATCGAAAATCGCTGAGAAATAGCCAGAATTGCAGCACAGGAGAAAATCAGTGAAATTTTTTTTACTGGAAACAAATTCGTGAGAAAAATCACTAGAAAATCAGTGAATAGTCACTGAAAAGTCAGTAAAATTTATGAAATTTGCTGAAAAATCAGTAAAAATCTTCGAAAAATCCACGAAAATTCGCTGAAAATCAGCGAACGTAGCTGATTTTTTCTGTGCTGCAATTCTGACTATTCATTAGTGACTTTTCACTGATTCAGAATGAGAGAGTAAGTAATATGATTTTGAAAAGTTTCCATTTTTGTCGAAAATGTATTCGTTAGGCTGTTTTCTATAATCAGATCACGTATTTCGGCATTTTCAGCATATTTAAACATTTTCGCAACATTTTGATTAATTTTTTGATTTTTAGAAGTTTATTTTTTAACCAAAGCTAGGTACCAAGGGTTTGAAAAAATTTCTTAAAAATTCTTATTGTAAAAAAAATTAGCTATACCTACATTACCTACCAATTTTTGCGAATTTGAGCAGTTTACGAATTCCGTCCTTCAATTCTACAAATATTTCAATGGGACAATCAATAATCATCCGAAACACATCAAAATTAATTTTTCCTCGCGTCGATGATAAAGTTTTACGAAAATAATAATATTCTGAAAACATATCGATATCACCTACAGATGCATTTAAATGAATACAGTTGCATCTGTCACGACGTCAGATTTTTAAATACGTTTGTTACGTATGATTCGTCACTTGAATAGAATCATTTTGAATAGCCATTCAAGTTACGTCAAATTGGACTACGAATTAAAATCTGACTGCAGAATTGTTATTCGAACAATAGCCACAGTTGTGGAAAAATCTAAACAGAAGGAGCTCGAAAAACAAACTCCATCAGGTACTCTGGTCCAGTTTGGAGGAGATTTCATGCAACCAAGAGTACCTCTACATATTGCATGCGTACTCCGGGGGGAAAATAACTAATTAAGGAATACCTTCGGCAAACTGTATCAAATAAACGAGAAAATTTCCACGTACGTAGGTAAATTTCGTACACCAGTACAAATTAAGAGGAACGATAGGATAAAAAAATTATCGACTCGATGTGACGGTCGTCTGTGTAAAATCTGTCCCGAATATTCGGTAACGTGGCTGAGATTTGTAGAAGCCTAAATCAAGATTCTTTTGTTACACGTTCGGCAGGATTCGTTAGGTTGCATGCGGCGTGGCGGTAGGGGAGGTTCAGGAGGTTGAAATTAAAGAACCGTTATCTTTTCTTAGTATTATTATTCGAAGGGTAGTTTCACAGAGGGGATGATATATACTAAGGTGTGCGTGCTAGAGTAGATTCTAATATTACTTGTTATATATCTTAAAGGTATCAACAGTGGCGGAGCGGCTCCGCGAAGGGGGATGGAAGAAGGGCTGTAAAATCTACACTACGGTAACTACACGATGGCTTGGGCTATGCGTATGTATACGTAGGTAGATCATGTGTATTTTTCGATGTGGCTAATATAACGTTGTATATTCGACTTTTAAATGACCTCTGGTTGCGGGCACCGCGCACCGTCCGCGTCCGATGCCGCGGTGGGAGGGTTGAAAAACGAATAATTAATAAACTTTATTCCCGTTTTCAGGAATCCGACGATGGCGCCTTTGAAAAGTTAATTAGAAAATTTTATTACTGCCGGCTATATCGAACGATCTTCCCGTAGATTACAGTTTTGGTAATTTTCTCACGATTTGACCGAATGAAAATTTTTTCCACCTTGAACGTCGACCATGGTGTAATTTCGAGAACGATTAAACTAGTAAATTTTAATCGCCTTCGAATCTGATAGAAATTATTCCCATATACCCATATACTCGATACGTTATCCTATAAAAAGTAATTTTATCTCGATAAAATTTTCGACTCAATTTTATACCTATTATGTCCTAGATACCTACTAAATCTGTACCATCATTATTTCGCAAATACTCTAAATCCAGCAGAGAGAGAAAAACATTTTTCTTTTTTTTTTAAAGCCAAATTCGAATCAATGAACAAATCTATTCGCGAAAACATTCCCAAAACGAAAGACCTACCGGTAAGTTGGCTGCGGAAGCACTTGACGTACATGCAATTCCTCATTATGAGCAATAGCCGTCTCGTTTAACGGCATACTATATCCCTTAATAGTCGACACGTGCTTGTGAGTGGAAAAAGTGGTATGTGTTAGGCCTCTGGGGAGAATCATTAGTAAAGCTATGCATCATAGAATAAAAAACTCTGCACAACGCAGCCCCAGCTATAGGATATTCCCTTCGTATGAAAATTCAACCTGGAAATCTATTTAGAATTTTTAAAGCCACATAGGAACGTTTGTTCGGGATGTTTGCGGATTTTAACGAAGTCTAAATGAAATAGGGCTTTTTTATGGAGAAAGTTGAATCAAGTCGGTGTTATAAAGGTTTTTTAGACAACTTCCTCGAATCGAGTGTTTTATATTGAAATTTGGTTTGATGAGATGTGATGAAAGAGGAGGGCTGAATTATATCGTTAGATAAATTAGTGGTACCTAATTGACCCCTTGAAGTCAAAAATGTTTTGTAAAATGTTCAAAATTTGTCATTTTTTGAGGTTTTGGTAGTTATCATTTTTCAAAAAATGTTCGTTCAGTGAATGATTTGAATTTGTTTTGTCGAAAGTGCAATTGACTTTTTCATGTTTATTAAAATTTAACAAGAATTTGTCAAATTTTGGGCGAAAAGTTATTGGAATTTTTACTCTTGCAAAAAATTTTGAAAATTGGCATCGTTTGAATTTTTATTTGATATTTTATAATCTACGATCTTCTTTCCAAAATTGGTCGTATTATCTTTGCCCGCGATTATTATTTCCAACTAGGGAGGTGTCCAGACTCAGAATAAAATTTTGAGCCGAAATACAAAAATATATCGAAAATATCATGAACGAGCACCATATCCAAAATTTTAGGTGTTGAAGTTCATTTTTCAAATTTTTGAGAATTTATTGTTAAAATTTCAAAATTACCTCATCGCTCTGCAAAAAATGAAAATTTGATCTTATCAACGAAAAAAACTGAAATTTGGTATATAATCGATTTTCGACCTTCCGAATTGATTGGAAGCTATTTCGAGACGTTTCAGAATCTCGAGAAAATTTTGAAATTTTCTGCACTGGAGAAAAGCCCTTAAGAATGGTCTATAATATGAACTTCAGCCACCTAGTCAGGTCTTAATCGTACAAAAAAAGGCTTCCGCGCGAAATTCCTGTAAAAATTGATTTTATGATTGATTCTTGTTCTGGACACTAAAACAAAAAAATTAAGCCCGTATGCCCTTTTTTCCCCCTCTCCCTTTCCCCAGGGTCTACCCCACAACATTTCAAACACGTGTATTGCCTTATCTATAGGTCGTAATGAAAAAATTTTCAAACAAAAGTTGTTTGTCAGCATCCAATGTACAGTTTCATTTCTCATCAAAATCCATTTTGGAGCAACTCCTGTCCCCCAAATTTGAAAATAAAACAGTTTACAGAAAACTTTAAAATCACATTTTCTTCATTTTAAGCGAAAAGTTTCAGAGATACGGCAAAATTTGTAACCACAAAAAGTATTCAGAATTGAATTTCTTTTCCAATGAGCTTTATCACGACCATTTTCACCAACTTTTCCCGACAGGGTGGATCTCTCCCCTCCCCTTATCTCTATAAAGTTGGACTCACGAAAAAAAATTGAACGATTTTTGTTTTCCGATATCTGATGCATAATTTCATTTATCATCGGAATTCATTTTGGAGTAAATTTTATTCGTGGGCCCAACTTTTGTGAAAACGAGGAAGGGGGGGAGGTCCACTCTGTCGGGAAAAGTTGGTGAAAATGGTCGTGATAGAGATCATTGAAAAGGAAATTTAATTCTGAATACTTTTTGTGATTACAAATTTTGTCGTATCTCCGAAACTTTTCGCTTAAAATGAAGAAAACGTGATTTTGAGGTTTTCTCAAAAACATGTTTTGGTACTAAATTTGAGGGGCAGGAGTTGCTCCAAAATGGATTTTGATGAGAAATGAAAATGTACATTAAGTGCTGAGGAACAACTTTTGTTTGAAAATTTTTTCATTACGACCCTTGGATAAGGAGATACACACGTTCGAAATGTTGGGGATAGACCCTGGGGAAAGGGAGTGGGGGAAGGGCATACGGACTTAATTTCGTTGTTTTAGTCTCTAGAACAAGAATCAATCATAAAATCAATTTTAACAGAAATAGCGCGCGGATGTACGATTGAGAACTGATTGACCTGTAATCGCGGATTATCCATAATGGTGACCTGTTTCATCGATTAAAGCACAATTTGTTTAAATTCCCAAGTTCAAGTTCAAATCCATATTTTTTTAGCGGAAAATTTCCCTGGAATAAATCTAAAAATACGCCGACAGCATACGCATCGAGGTAAAAATGCAGAAAGTTGCTAGATACCCTATTTTCGATCAGCTACACTGAGAGAAATTTTGTTAGTAAAAATTACTATAAAAAAAAGTAAAGTTGCTCCACTCGGGGTTGTTTAGTATTTTTTGCTACAATATATAGTGAATTTTATTACAAAAAATAGTATAAATTACTATATTTTATTGTATGAACTACTATATTTTATAGTTCAAATAACCACATTTTATTGTATAAATCACTACATATTATAGTAATATTTACTACAAATCGCCAGTGGAGCAACTTTACTAAACATTATAGTAATTTTTAAGCACTGTTATGGTTTTAAATTATTTCAGTGTACAAAATGCTTTCAAAGAATGAATTTTTAAAAATAAAGTAATTAACCAACTTATTTGATTATACTATCATTATTTTTGCACTACTAAGAGGAATCTGATCACACATTTACAAATCGAATATGTGTCAGAAAATTTTCCTACCTAACCGGGATTTGAACCTCTGACCCTACGTTCCTAACTACTTGATCTTAACCACTAGACTACGGGGACTTAATTTACTAATGCCAGTTTGAAGTAATATTAATCCGTTTTAAAGGCCTTGTTTTAGTATTGAGTATAAGTATGTGAAATTATGAATACGTAGGTCAGTTAATGAATTTGCAGTTTCATGTCATCTTCAGATTAATGATATTTTTGAGCATTACATATACACACATTTTTCAAAAATCACCAAATAAATTCAACTACCTACGTGAGAATTGATAAGAATGTTTTACTCACCACCTTATTTCTCAAGGTTGAAATGTTTGAAAAACCAAAGATTAATTTGAAACTTCACCAGAAAAGTAGTTGAAAACTTAGCCAAATTAAATTATGCACAATATACTTTGAAAAAAGAGTACAACTTGTTACGTTAATTGAATTTAGACTAAGTGCAGTAAACATGATTTACATTTATTTATATTTTATCACTAAAATTCACTGATTAAGCTTAAAATTAGTTGATAAACATTCACAACTTTAATCACTGTTGTGTTTATCGACACCATTTTTTTATAATTACCATTTTTTATAGTAAAACGAATATTTTACTATACAGTATAGTAAAATAAACAAAAATGTTTAGTTAATTTCTCTACACTATATAGTTGAAATTACTAAAAAATGTAGCATTTTTTACTATAAGTAATTTTCACCACATCATGTAGCAGTTTTTACTCAAAAATATAGTATTTATTGATAAATGCTATATAATATAGTAAATATTACTACATTTCCACGTAGAAATTACTACACTGTTCTCTCAGTGTATGTCACTTATATGGGTAATTCACGATTATAAATGCTGAAGTTCATATGGACCATTCTTATGGGCTTTTCTCTAGTGCTGAAAAATTGTAAAATTTTCTGGAGACTCCGAAACGTCTCGAAATCACTTCCAATCGATTCGGAAGGTCGAAAATAGGATATATACCAAATTTCAGCTTTTTTAGTTGATAAGATCAAATTTTCATATTTTGCAAAGCGATAAGGTGCTTAATTTTGAAATTTCCAAAATTCAGCAAAATTTGAGAAATGAACTTCGGCTCATAAAATTTTGGGTTTGGGTTCTTTAATGATATACTTTTGATTTATGTTTATCTCGGCTCAAAATTTTGCTTCGAATTTGAATATCTCCAGTCCTTTGTAAGATATAAACTCTCTGTGATTCAAAATTTGCCTTCAAAAACATGTCATTTTTCTCTTTCTTTGTGCAAACCGTGATATTTTGATTTTTTGATTTCGCCATTGTAGTCATTCCATTCTTGAGAAAATTCTTGGTTTGAGAAGTTTGATTGATGCAAAGATGTAGGAGGAGCGAGAAAGTATCTCTAAATCAATTGAAAAATATAAGAATTAAGTAAACTAAAATTAATAATTTTGATATTTTGATAACTTGAATGTTGAAAAAAATTGATGAAGTTGTCGCTTATGAACAGTAGCTTCCCTAGAATGCAAAAATGTTTGGGAGGGGGAGGGGATAAATGAGGTCAAAACATGAGAGCCGAAGTTTCCAGATAAGGAATGTTTGTTTTTAAAAGAAACCTAAGGCCCTCTTTCCACCAAATTCGAAATTTTTTGAAAGTTCAGACGGGGAGGGGAGAGATTTCCACTTCACTCAGGATCAATAAACTTTAACCAGAAAAAATTCAAATTGAATTTTGTCAAAATTTTGGTTCAGGCCAATTCCTCAAAGTTTTTTTCTGCATTTTCATGTTTCAAGTTTTTCTTTATAGTGGGTATCAGTGTTGATTTTTTTTATCCTGTTTTAGAGACAAACGTTTTCCCAACAGGTAAGTATTTTCAATCTTCAATCCCAAGTTTTTCTAAAAAAGAATCGTGAAAAACCTGGTAAATTCCAACATTTGTCGATATTATTATTTATTACCAAGGAAGAATCGAAGTAGGCATTATTGCTGGAAAGGGGGGAAGAGGAGTGAAAAAAAGATGCGCCTAAGTATTTTATTCGTTACCCAATTTTTGATTTTTTTCTGTCCGAGTTTTACGAAGTACATCAATCATCAATCAAATCCTATTAGGTACCTTAGAGTATAATGACGCCATAAAAAGATTTTAAGAAAAGGGATAAAATTTTTGGAGTCAAAATTTGTTAAATTACTTTCAAGGAAGGGGTAGAACATAAGATGGAACAATACCAATGCCAAAAAATGAAAAAAAGCGAAATTTGTGCGTTAAAAAAATCTAAAAACGTGATTATTGAAGAAATTTAACAAAATGCTGCGTTTTAGGCAAATGAAGACGAAAATAATTCCCAAACAAAACAGAGTGAACATTTCTTGAAAAATTGCATTTAAAAAGTAAAAAAAGGCCATTTAAAAACATTTTACTATAAATTTTCGAGCGGGGGGAGGTTTCCCATCCACACTAAAGATTCACACTGCTCCTTGCATCAAACAGTGCAACTCGACTGATTGTATTTAAAGCAAATATCATCTCACTGTGTTTACAGCCCGGGTAGCTCAGTTGGCAGAGCATTAGGAACGTTTCACATTTGAATTTATTTGTCTTGGTTTTATATCCTACCAGCTTTATGGTAGAAAACTCGTTTCTTAACCTAAGGGTCCAGGGTTCGAGTCCCTGTCTGGGCAGATTTTTTTTTATATCAAGTATGCAATATAGACACCTTTCGATTTTTTTGGCTTAATTTAAAATATTAAATTATTTGTGTAGATGTAGTTACAAGAGAATCTTGATTATCCGATTTCGCGATTATTCAATTTTAGAATTGCATCCGATTCCCTCTTACGCAAAAAAATAATAATAGAAAATTTAAAAAAAATTAGTAAATTTTATTTTAAAAAATAATAACGCGGCCTCATTCAAAAAGTTGGCAAAATTTAATCTAAAAATAATAATATTTATCAAGATATTTAGTAAAATTCATCATTCAATAATAAACTTTACCAAGTATTTGGTAACATTTTCAAAAGAAACAGAAACAGTTAATTGCATTTATGTAAGTAAGTATTTAGAAATTTCTTTTTAAAAAAATCACGTTTTTCGATTTGCCGACAGCGCAGCGTATGCGGGTATCTGGGTTTTTAAATTTGTATGGGCTATTTTAACGCGCTTTTCTTCAGTGCTAGAAAATTTCAGAATTTTTTAGATGCTCTAAAACGTCTCGAAACCGCTTCCAATCTTTTCAGGAGGTCAAAAATAGGGTGTACGCAAATTCAATTTTTTTCGTTGATTAGATCAAATTTTCATTTTTGCAGGGTGATGGGGTAGTTTTGAAATTTCAAAAATTCGTCAAAATTCGAGAAATGAACTCCAGTTCTGAAATTTTGGATATGGATTTCTTTTATGACGTACTCTCAATTTTTCATTTTTGTTTCTACACAAAATTTTACTTCAAGTTGGGTACCTGCCTTATAAGGTAATAACTCTGCGATTCAAAGATTGTCCTCAAAAACATGCTATTTTTTATCTTTTTTTGCGCAAACCGTGATGTTTTAATTTTTTGGTTTATTCTTTAGAAAATTGTTGGTTTGAAAAGTTTGATTGTTGCAAAGATGTAGGAGGAGCGGACGTAGTATTCTTAATTTATGGAAGCGGGCAGGTACCTTTAAATCAAATTCATCAACATAAGAATTAAATTGAAATTAATAATTTTGATATTTTGATAACTTCAATGTTGAAGAAATTGATGAAGTTGTAGATTATGAAGACTAGCTTCCCTAGAATGAAGAAACTGTTGGTAGGTGAGAGGGGATAAAGGAGGTCAAAATATGAAAGTCGAGGTTTCCAGGTGAGAAATATATTTTTAGAAGAAACCCGAGGCTTCCCTTTGACGAAATTCGGAATTTTTTTGAAAGTTCAGGTAGGAGAGCGGGTAGGGAGGGGATTTTCACTTCACTCAGACTCAATAAATTTTCATTAGAAATTAATTCGGTATTGTAAAAACTTGTGAAATAATCCAAATGTGGTTTTTTTTGCTAAGAAGAGAAGAATGATAGTCAAAGCCTCAGAATCTATATACTCCTACATAATAAGTATGGCAACAATATCAATGACAAAAAATGAAAAACGAAATTTGTGCGTTAAAAAATCAAAAAACGATCTAATTATTGAAGAAATGTAACAAAATACCGTATTTTAGGTAAATGAAGGCGAAAATAATGTCCAAGCAAAAAGGGTGAACATTTTTCGAAAAATCGCATTTGAAAAGCAAAAAATGACCATTTTGAAACATTTTACCAACAGAAACAGTTAATTATGTATTTATTTAGAAATTTCTTTTAAAAAATCACTTTTTTCAAAGAATTTAGTTACGTACTGTTGTTTAGGCACCGCGAACCTTTGAGAATTATTAAGTCAAGTGTTCAAAAATGGTGAAATTTTGCTGCTCAAAGAAGGTTCGCAGTGCCTAAACTAAGCCTAAACAACAGTTAATTACTTAAATCTTTGAAAAAATGTCGTTTTATAAAAAATTTCTAAATAAATATATAATCAACTGTTTCTGTTTTTTTAAATATTTTTTTTCATTTGAAAGTTTACTTAGTACATACATTTTTTACTCCAATAAGTATAATTCCATTTCTTTCATAACAAACGTCACTTTCGATTCCTTATCCGATTTTTTTAAGTATCCAGCTTCTACTATATTTGGCTGTACCTTAACTTAACAATGAATTATCCAATCCCCGAGACTAGGCTGACTGAATATACAGTAAAATTGACTATGTTAAGGTACAGCCCGGGTAGCTCAGTTGGCAGAGCATTAGGAATGAATTTGGCTTCACCGGGCCACTTACGGTTTCGTTTCTTCACCTAAGGGTCCAGGGTTCAAGTCCCTGTCCGGGTATAATTTTTTCAACGAGATATGTATATAATTTTTATAGTTTTGATTTTTAAAATTTTAATTTAAAAGAAATTATTCATTTTAATGTATCTGCCTCACTTAATTCCTTGCAAAGAACTTCGGTGTCCTCAATTGACTGATTAGCAAATAATGTCTCATTCTAGCGATCTTGAATGTAGTAAAATTCGATCAGCCAACTATGTAATGAATAGAAATGCAACCCTCATTTCTTAACCTGAGAGTCCAGGGTTCGAATACCTGCCTGGGTCCAAATTTTTCTCTCGAATTAAGTACCATTTTATTCAAAAATAATGAAGCTGTCGAGGGTAGGTATATTTAGGATTGGAGAATCAGTCAAGTTTTGAGAGACTGAGAAAAAATCTCAGAGAAATTCAAGACTAAAAGTCATGCATAAAAATCCTCAATGAATCAATTATTTCACATTTTAAAAAAAAAAAGGGAAAAACTTGGAAAAAATGATCCGTCAATTGGACTCGCACTTTCAATATTGAATATTTTGCGAAAAAGTCATGAACTCCGACTTTGTACTGAGATATGCCAGATTTTACAATTTTTTTTCAGCGAGGGAATCATTCAAAATGACTTGAATAAGAGTGAGAATTTTTGAGAAGAATATTCCAAAAGCTTCGTAACCAAAATTTCTGTTGCCCAAAGTGATTTTTTGATTTTCAAAGAATTTTTGAATAATTATCTATTTTGAAATATTAATTTTTTACTTCTTAGTGAAGTTCAGAAAGTGTACTTTTACAGTGAGATTGACGAAAATCACCCCGTACTACCTATGAGGTTCTGGAAACCAAATTTCATAATTTCCAGTCATTCTAAAGTCTACAATAAGATTTCGATTTTCTCCCGTATATTTTCAAAATATCCCCCGAGGACGTAGAAATTTAGGTAGATTTTTTTTTAATTATATTTGCCAGAAAGGAGAAAATTACTTTATTTTTAGCTATTCGAGTTGATTTCTACGTTTTTTTAGGAATAAAAATTACTCTGAAAATACCGAAAAGCCCAGAAATTGTAAAACTGGGATGGGCTAATCACTATTATTTGAGAAACGATGTTTCTTTCAGATACACAAAAAAATAGTCGATTCAGCCATATTTATTTGAATTTCCATTTTTTTGGAATTTTTAAAGTATGATCAAAAAACACATTTGAAGTGTGCGTTTGAAAATCGTAACGAAGGTGAATTTTCTTTTTAAACTACCTATTCGAAAGAAGAGAGAACTCAATTTTCAGCTACCCAAATTAATTTTCATGGTTTCGAGGAGAATTTACAGATACTGGAGAAAGTCAAAATCTCGTTGAAAACTCCAGAATAGTTGAAAAATGAAAATGGTAAAATTCGATTTTGAGAAGATGATATTAGGTGAAGACCTAAATTTTATCAATTTTACTGAAAGAGCTTTTTAGTTTAAAAATAAGTAAGATTACCTATGAGGCTATGACCTTTAATGGAAATTCAAGATTTTCCAAAAATTAGTGATTCCCTGGTAAATCTCAAAGTTTGATTATCTACTTTTATTAAAATGTGACTGTATCTAATTTTGAAAAATCAAAATTTCAGAAAATAAAATTTTGTTTCATGATTTAATTACTTACTTTTTCTAAGAATGGCATTTAGGTATTGAAAAGAAAAAGAAAAGAAAAAGAAAAAGAAAAAGAAAAAGAAAAGAAAAGAAAAGAAAATTTCGAGTCCCACAGAAGATGTTCTGATGGAATGAAAAACAGGGTGTCCATTCTCTGGAAAAACGGGAAAAGTCAGGGAATTTTGGCAGTCTGGAAAAGTCAGGGAATTTTGGAATTTTCTCTGGAATTTTTCTAAAATCCAAAAAAAGGATAAATCATTTAGAAAAGTGTTTTTTTGCTCATTTTATTATAAATTTTTCCAAAAATTTCGCCCTCGCTCCGCTCGGACCACATTATTGTAAGTATTTTTTCTCTGATTTTTTTGTTTATCATTTATTCAAAATGCATGTCTTTTGTCCATTATATTTTGAATTATTCAAAAAAAAAATTTCCCTCGCTATGCTCAGGGTAATTTACACTCTACTCTGTCTTTCTACAGAATTTATCTAAAATTCCAAGTTTTTTGGAAACTTACTTTTTAATGAGCTGTGATGATGAGAAAGGAATGCCATGATGCCCTTGACCACAATATTGAAAAGAAAGGGGGAGGGGGGAATGGAACAGAATTCGAAATTAGAGGCCATGTTTTGGAAAACATGTGAGAGAGAAAAGTGGTAAATTTTCATCTTTTGAAGATCTTTTTTTGCAAAAATGTTTACCCTCGCTTCGCTCGGGCTCAACACGTTTATGTTTCCATAAAATGATTTATATTTCACCTCCTCATTGACTTTTTTATTTATTGGTACAAACTAAAAAATTCCAAGGATTGCGTGAATTTATAAATTTGAGGCCTGTGTTTTTCATTTTTTGGGTGGGAGTGAGGGTGAGGGTGGGAAGAGGATAAAATACGTTGAAATTTTTGAACTTTTAGCCCGGGAAAATCTGAATTTTCATTCGCTTGATTTGGTAGACACTCTGGCATAAATTATTTCATTTTTCAAAACTTAATTTTGCGTTGGAATAATTGTTTTTTTCTTTTATTTGAAATGTTTTCTGTAGGTAATAAATTCAAATTTTCAAATTTTTTAGGTGAGAGGGAGTTGGGTGGTAAATCTTTTTTTTTTGGCCTGAAGAGGAGCATCTAAAAATCTCGAAAAAGTATCTAATAGTGATTTTGAAAAAAAAATCGTTAGAACCCCACGAATTTTATATCATTGTTACCAATGCAAAATTTCGGGATGTAAGTACATCACGTGAAAAATTACCCTCCCCCCCCCGGTTTACAAATATCTTATTTAAAGTCTGGAAAAATTTGAAAAAATGGTCTGGATAACCTGGAAAAGTCAGGGAAAATCATTTCTGAAATATAGTGGACACCCTGAAAAACACGAAAAAATAAATTTGATAATTTTTAAGATAAAAAATTCAAAATTTTTCATTTCTAATTTTCAAAAAAAAAATTGCCAATAGTTAAAATTTCATGATGAAATCATTTGGAGAAAAATTTAGAATTCAGAATGAGCTTTCGTTAATGTACTTAAATTTTTAGATTCGTCAAAAAAGATGACTAGCATCCTATTTTATGAAAAAAATTGGAAAAAAATCAGATCCTAATTGCAAAATGATGAAGCTACTTTATATAAAAATTGAGTCAACGAAACTTAGTAATGGGAAAACTGATGGCGCCTCCTACCGAATAAATTCTCATCTCATGATGAATAAATCGTTCTGTGGGGAAAAAACAGCAGGTACCTAACAATCAATTTTAGAACAATGACTTCAAGAGCCCCAAGCCTATTTCGTTTCAAACGGTTTTACGATATCTATCGATATTTTCCTATAAAGAATATTTAGACATTTGCCAATCGGATTTTTTATGAAATAAAAATAATTCAGTTTATTCAGTTGTCAAATTTCGAATCTTAATTCTCAATAAAAAATTACCTATAAGTACATTTGAACATTATCTAAACGCTTTTCATAAATTACATGCAATTTAGACGATTCGATGAAATTCTCCATCATGAAACATTCATAAACTTATTGAATTCTTAATCCTTCATCGATACAAGTAGGTAGGTAAACTATTTGCACGCTTTTTTCGAACAAAATAAATTTTTCATAAGGTTTGAATATTCACTACCACGAGACACAATAATTACCCGGCAATTTGGCAAACTGTATAAATTTTAAGTTCGATTTAGGGGGTAAAAAAAATAACAAAACTTGGGATAGGTAACGCGGTTAAAAAATAAAGAAAAAGTAGTTACGATAAAAAAAACTTTCTACGACTTTTTACATCATCCAACGAAAACGTTGCGGACAAGGGATTAAAAGTATCGAATAAACCGTTTAACTTATTTAGTTTCTCGTATCGTTGCAAACACGTAATCAAATCCTAGCTGAAAAATATTTGTACTTTTTTGAAGTGTATTTTCGACGTAGTCGTACCTAGAATAACATTTCGATAAAATTCGACGTGGACTTGAGTTATTTACCAACGTGAGCTAGTTATGTGGCGATGAATGGTGAAATTTCACGTGTCGAGGGAAAAAATGCATACGAAAACAAGGTGAAATTTGCGTGTTTACCGAGACCGAATTCGTATTAAAAATAAAGGTACTCGTCGATACGATAAAGAAAACATCGTAATAGGTTTTTACTTTTAAAAACTAATATGTGCCGGCGACACGGCGCGAGATACGTTTTGGATGGGGGTTTCGTACCGCTATATAGCCGCATAACCATTTATTTAATATATTACAGTCTCTTTAGCCACGAGGGATGCGAAAATCTCCCATGAGTCTACGTTGTCTTCATTTTACTACTTTGTAATTTAATTAGCCGGCATAAAGTAAAGAATGGCTAAGGTTAACTCGATTGTAGTTTTAGGCGTAAAAATTTCACCCTCGTTGGAAATTTCGACCGGTAAAAAAATCCACGTGTTTGTCACCACCATTTTTTCCGGCTGACCGATGATTAGATGGTGAAAATCGCGACCTCAAGTTGCGGTAAAGTGTGATTTTCGCTTTCTTAGTATTTCGACTGAAAACACCCATTCGACTGACGTCAAATTATACCATTTTTTAGAATTATCATTAAAAATTGTGTATCGTACTTTATCCTCTGATATGGGGAATAATGTTGACTTATGTTGATTCTGTATACCGCAAGATGAGCGAAATTTCAGGTTTTTACGCGTGTAATGAGTTGGTTTCAATGATGTGCGTTTGTGTGAGTGGTAAAACGTATGGGTTATCCGTGAATTTGTGTAGGAATTTATTTAATTGGAGTTTTCACCGTTTTAGAGAGATTGGAGAAGGGGTATTGGTGAATAATTTATTCGATTTGAAATGATAGGTATAAATATTCAAAGATGGGAGGAGCAGTAGGTGGTTTTGTGTGGTAAAATATTGGCATCTATGGTTAAATGATAAATTTTTATCTGGATAGAGAAGGGAATTTTTTGAAAAATTTTTGCAAAAAAGAATATGTTTGGATTGAAGATTTAATTAAAGGAGGAGATAGATAGAGTATTGGGAGTAGTTTGCCATTCTGTAAAGGGGGTAGATATTAGTAAAATTTGAGTTTCAAAAAATTTTACCCAAGGGGTTGAAAAAAAGCGTCAACCTCTTTTCCAAAATTCATTTCGGTAAAGCACTAGAAAAAGTAGACAGACATGAATTTTTATATCCAAATAAAAAGAGTGTTGGTATAGATTCTGCACAAGTCTGTTTTTCAAAATTATATGTATAATGGGAGGAAATATTGGCAAAATGTATGCCAGCTTTAAGTAGTTTCTAGTTTCTAGATTCTGTTTTTGTTTCTGTTCTGTCACTTCCTGTCTCACCCAATCAGGGTCCAACCTTCCTTCTTATCAGTCAGCCAGCAAGAGTTCATTCTTTTTATCAGCAGCGAGGGATTTCTCGTAAAACGCAAGAAAAAAGAGCGCGAAATTAGTCAGAAAATTTATTTATCTACACTTTTTGTTTACCAATCCTTGATTTTTATTTTTGGTGGAAATATGAATATCTAGGCGAGAGAAATTATATCTGAAGCAAGAAATCATAATTGAAGATATGACCTGCAAAGTGGCCTATTAAGTGCAAAATTGTGGGGCCATCTATTAGTATATGTGAGGCACCACATTAGTAATCTGTTTTAGGTGCTAAAGTTCATATGGACCGTTTTTACAGACCTTTCTATATAGTGCTTAAAAATTCTAAAATTTTCTGGAGACTCCAAATCGTCTTGAAACACTTCCAATCGATTTGCGGTGTCAAAAATGGGATATATACCAAATTTCAGTTTTTTTTTTGTTCATTAGATTAGATCACAATTAATTTTCATTTTTGCTTAAACACATTTTACCTGATTTTATCAGTAAATAACCTTTTCATACCTGCAAAGTGACCTAACTGCAGCATTTTTGTTTAGCTTGCTGCAGCAACACTGATTTTCTGTTTTTCAAAAAAAAAAAATGATGTCACCAGGTGAGTGAAGGTTGACCCTTTCCATTCCCTAAAACAGATTTTAAATATGTCGCTTCCCCTCCATAGGACAGCGTTTTCTCATTTTTCTCGAAATCAACTTTTTGCAGTTAGGTCACTTTACAGGTGCTACCTTCAATTGTATCCAAAGAAGAGAACAAAGAGGATGTTCCCCAAAAGGTTGAAAATTTCTCGTCATATGCTCAATAAGTAGTTATTTTTTGCTTTTCTAATAAATGATTTTTCTCAAAAATTTTAATTTTAAAAATTTTTTCTCAACTGATGATGAATTTGTCAATAAGTATGAATGAATATCGGAATCGTCGCGAACGTAGTATTAACAAGAAATTCCTCCCCCCTCCCTCCTCCGGAAACTCACTTCTAGCAATTCAGCAAATTTTAGTAAAATTCTTTAAAATTTTGGAGTTCGAAAAATTCAAGCAATGTTTCTAAACTGATAAGTTGCCAATTTTAGGTAAAATAGCAAATTTTATGAACCGAAAAGACCCTAAAAAATGTGAAATTTTGGTTTTTGAAAACTACTTTTCGAAAAATCAAAAAAAATCAGAAAGGTAAATGGACAAGAGGAGAGGTGGGGGAGAGTGATGATATTTATATAAAAAGAGTGCAAAAATTGCGCCTAACGCGAAAATTAAAGTCAGTCAGCTAGGGTTCATTTTCTGCTTCAAGTTCAAAGTTCAATGAGTCAGGTTTCAAAAGTCAAGTTCCAAGAGTCAAGTTCCAAGTTTCTAGCTTCTAGCAACATTTTTATATTCGGGGGAAGGGGAGAAGGGTATTGGAAAAGCGCACCAGCCACTTTTTCAAAATTGTTCTGAAAGGAAGTATTGACAAAATTAGAGTTTCGTGATTTTTCACACCAAAGGGAAGGGAAGTGCTAGTAAGTATAAAAAACATTTTCAAACTTCAATGTAGAAGAAGGTGTTGGCAAAAATTGTTTTAATGTAGATCATCATGAAATTTCATTTCGGAGAAGAGATGTGATTAGATTCTGCAAAGGCCTCTTTTTAAAAATTTATTTTTGAAAGGAAGTGTTAGCTAAACTGGAAATAGAAGGAACTTTTGTACTGAATAAGTTTTTGATTTTTGACATTTGGTTTCGCTTTCAAATTAAAACTTTTTTTGATTTTTGTCTTTCAAAATTTTTCATTTTTGACTTTTAACATTTAATTTTTGATATTTCTTATTTGTTTGACCGTCGATTTGAAATTTATGTCATTCGAAATTTTCAATTCCTAGTTTCTGATTTCAGATAATTGATTTTTAGATTTCAATCTTTTAATTTTTGACATTAAATTTTTAATTTTTCGATTACAAAAATCTGAATTTCAATTTTCGATACTTGATTTTTCAATTTTTGACATTTGATGATCAGGTTTCGATTTTTGTCATTCAAAACTTTTGATTTTCAATTTTTAATTTCAGGCATTTAATTTTCAATTTTCGACTTTTGACATTTGATTTTCTCTTTTCAATTTTTTACTTTCGATTTAATTTTTTAAAAAATTTTTGGCATTCAAAGTTTTCAATTTTCAACTCTCAAATTTTGATTTTTGAAATTTCAATTTTCGATTTGTAACATGATTTTCGATTTCCGATTTCTGTAGTTTAAACTTTTTGATTTTCAATTCTCAACTTTCAAGTTCGGAATTTTGATATTTCCATTACTTATTGATTTTTAATTTTTGACATTTAATTTTTAATTTTCGATATTTAACATTCAATTTTTGATTTTTGATTGTTGGCTTTCTATTTTTGAATTTCCATGTTTAATTTTTAATTTTTGACATCAATGTTCGATTTTCAATATTTCAATTTTAAATTTTTGATCAAAATTTTTTGACATTATTAAGCAAGTTATTAAACTATACTTACCTACCTATCTTTTGATTTACCAAGTCACACCAAGCTCATTTCTGTGATATTATTCTACCGGGGGGGGGGGGGGGGTATATGTATGAATGATGGTAGAGATGGACACAAAATTTCAAACTATCTAATGTACATATGTTTTTTGATTTCTCAAATCCACTTTTAGATTGATTGCAGACAGTGGCGTAGAAAGAAATTTCTCATGGAGGGGGTCCGAAAGTTCATGATTTTTTGAGACATTTTGAGTTCAACCCCCCTCCCCCAACACTAAATTTTCTTTTACTATAAAAACACTAAATTCAAACTTTATAAAGCTCTCATGCGATTTGCATAGCATGTTTATGGGAAAAAATGGATGAAAATGTAATTTTGGAACAAACAACTTACATACTAATTATTTTGACCTTGAAAACCAAAAAAAAAAAAATACTCACCAAATCCAAGCAGTGGTGTAAGAAGCTTTTTTTGGGAGGGTGCAAAGTGGGTATTGAGACTTGAAATATCAGAAGGGAGCCATTTTTCGCATAGCCGATTCAAATAGTTCATACATTTGTGATTTCGTTTATACCCGAACGAAGCGAGGGCGAAGCTTTGAGAAAATTTGGTTTTTAATGCTCCAAGGAAGCACTTTTTCACGTACTTTCCTGACGCCAAGGGAGGGGTTGAGACACCCCCACGCCCCTGATTGCAGACCAATATCGCACCTCCAGTGCAATAACAACACATCTCAAAAAAAATGAACTTCTTTATTTTTGATGTAAATTGAAACTGATCAAAGATGAGTACGTTTCAGGAAAAAATACGAAGGTCAAATTTTTTGAGATGTGTTGTTATTGCACTAGGGGTGCGATATGAAAAACTTTCTTCTTTTCAGTAAGACCTGGAGAGAGAGGTGGAGGAAAAAACATTTCAATAACACGTTGTGTAGTTTTGAGGAATTTTACATTTTTGTCTCAATCCGTCCCTACCAAGTTTCCTTCTGACTTGTAATCTTCAAAATCTGCTCAGAAATCGATTCTGGAGACCAAAAATTTTATTTCTGCTCATTTTTTGGTCTTCAGTGTCTAAAATCAAAATGATAAAAATGTGTAAATTTGTGTTGTGAAAGAACCTTGCATGATGGAATTTTATCCTTAATTTTATCCTTAATTTTATTATAATAAACCTCGAAAATCTGTCAGAATCCTTTATTGAATTTTCATCATCATTTTCACTATCTGGCTGCGATATTCGCTTTGTATGTACGTGGGCCCTGTTCAAGTTCAATTAGTAGTTGGCAAATTCTGCAGATTTTCCCATCGTAATCCTACGTTGGATTTCTTCAGCCAATTCGTACATCATTTTTACAACTCCACGTCTAAATCACCATGTAACATTTCAAAAATACGTTTAACCCCCTTTTGAAAAAAAAATTACCTTATTTTACGAGTATTATAACCGCGCAATAACGCAATACCAAACGGATCGGTATCAAAGTCACACGTAAGTATAAAATGGTTAACTAATGGATTTTGTTTTCAAACCATATAATCTGAGTAGGTAACCCTCATTTGCGTATGAATTCTTATTTACTACGAATCTGTATGCGTGGAAACATTCAATCATAAAAGCGTGTGTAAGGTTAACACAGCTCGACTATACCTATATAGAAATACCTTGGCGAAAAGGTGGTTCTGTTTATCTCGGTTTTT
Organism: Pseudococcus viburni; assembly: GCA_033439095.1. NCBI lineage: Eukaryota > Metazoa > Arthropoda > Insecta > Hemiptera > Pseudococcidae > Pseudococcus > Pseudococcus viburni. The sequence continues at coordinate 406,485 of JAVBJF010000271.1, forward strand.
TAGTATACGAGGGTAGGTATGGCGTATAGGTACATCGTGACGCGTGCCTTCTAATGTCCGTCACTTTTCGCTCTTCTTCTACTAATGCTTGTATACATTTAGGGTTCCGTTTCGTTTGCTTCTGTATATGAAAATATTTCGCAGCCTTCGCTCGGCTCGTCCTACAAAATATAATATTTTTTGGGAGTGGCGAGATTTCTTTTTAGATGGAACTCTATTCTGTTGTAAAAAGGGAACTACCCAAGAGGGTGATTTCTGACCGGGCTTTTGTTTCTTCTCCGCATATAGAGGCTTATTTGGAATATAATTTTTTACCTCATCCCCCGGATACATTTCGAACATCTGATTTCGACTTAAAATCGATACAACATCATTAACACATCGTAAAACAACCCATCGTCACCAAAATAGAAGAAAAAAAACCTATGGGTAGTCGATTATTTAAAACCCATCTCCGGCACGTGATCTTACATTTGTACAATACCATCAACACGGGTTCTTTTTAAAGGTTTGGACCTTATAATGTGATAAAGGAAACGGTACGAATAAAAAATCCGATCTACATGGTGCTTCGCGGTACCTTTCCGGGTCCACGGTACGTGTTAATCTGTGTCAAGCTAATGACCCTTCAGGTAGGCGTTTTCCGATCACCAAAGGTTCTTCGACCTTTGAACAACGCCGGTGAAAAAATTTGCACGAGGCATATTTTGAAAAAAACCATTCGCTCGATTGATCCGGCCGACGAAATAAATGCAATTGCAAGAACTTTGGAATATTTGCGAAAGTAAATTATGCGGCGATTTTACGTATTCGTAAAATTTGCAAAACTTTAATGTTGATATCGCGTGCGGTTAACTAGTTTTGAAATAGCCGTCGACAGTATTACCCAACCTAAGTATAATTACGTAATAAATTTTTCGATGGTTGTGAAGAAAATTGTAATTTTTATTGATCTCGGAATCAAAGTTACGATTTGGAGAATTTATTCGAAGGGTCGTGTTTTTCGCCGCCTACTTCGATTGAGGTGATTTTTGGCCCACTTCTGTGTATTTCGGTGTCCGCGAACGTATAAAACTTCTCATAACGAAATGTCAAAGATTGCAAACTTCCAAAGTACCCTATAAGAAGAGTAAGATGACTGCGTCAACAGGTGAAAGACTTGAAAGCACTTCATCATATAATTAGCTGTATCCATTAACTCGGCGCTGTGTTAGGCTAATATAAATTTCGTATAAAGAGGTTTAAAACTTTCAAAGACGTTTTTGTCGATTGTACTGGGTAGGTATTTGTATGATGTTTACTTCTATCCTTATTTCTTAGTTTTGGCCAACTATTAAAGTTTGTACGAAAGGAATGAGATTAACTGTACGTGAGTTGTATTACGTAAGCCTAGGATTTTTCTTCTTTTGAGCAACTCGTCGCGAGGTGGTTTCGACTTCGTCTGGGGAATTTAATTTTTCAACGCGTTGTAACTAATTAAAAAGTCGAATATGATAATTAAATATTTTCAACATATGTTTTTTGGGCGATTCGAGAGCATCATTTATCCAGCTCCGATAGATAATTGAATTAAAAATAATTAACGTGAACAATTTACTTAAAATATCAGATTTTTATTTTTTGATAATAAAACTAATTTGTATGGTATTCAATACTTCAACTGACCTGTATGGCTGTATGGTCAGTGGAATAGCGAAGTATTTGGGGGGGGGGCACGATTTCGCCAACTTTGAAAATGAAATTTTCCAACTTTGGAGATGCAATGAATTTAAATTAAAATTTTAGTTGCGCGAGGCTAAAGCTTTTTAAAAAAATTATTTTCCAGGGTGTCCATTCTCTGGAAAACCGATAGAACCGGGAAAAGTGAGGGAATTTTGGAATTTTCTCTGGAAATTCTTCGAAAATCCAAAAAAAGGATAAATCATTTTAAAAAGTGTTTCTTTGCTTATTTTATTCTGAATTTTTCAAAAAAATTCGCTCTCGCTCCGCTTGGGCCAAATTATTACATATTTCATAATCTGATTTTTTTTATTCATAATTTTTTGTTGATCATAATGTACAAAAAATTTTATTTTCAAAACGCATGTCTCTGTCCATCACTCTTTCTTTCTACAGAATTTGTTCAAAAATTAAAATCTCAAGTTTTTTGGAAACTTTTTAATGAGCTGTGATGAGAAAATGTTGAAAAAAAGGGAAGGGAATGGAATAGAATTTGAATTTATTGATCATGTTTTGGAAAACATGAATGAGGCAAAAGTGGTGAATTTTTATCTTTTGATGAACTTTTTTTGCAAAAATTTTCGCCCTCGCTTTGCTCGGGCTCAACACGATTTTTATATTTTCATAAAATGATTTACTTATATTTCATCTCCTCATTCATTTTTTTATTTATTGGTACAAATTAAATTTTTTTCGGAGATTGTGTAAATTTATAAATTTGAGGCATGTGTTTCTCTTCTTCCTGGGGGGGGGGGGGGAATTTTTGAATTTTTAGCCCGAAAAATCCGAATTTTCATTCACTTAATTTGGTAGACACCCTGGCATAATTTATTTCATTTTCAAAACTTAATTTTGCGTTGGAATACTTAGTTTTTCCTTTTTATTTGAAATTTTTTCTATAGGTAATGAATTCGAATTTTCAAATTTTTGTGATGAGGGAGTTGGATGGGTTCAAAAATTTTCAGAATTGAATTTGAATTTTTTTTGGTCCGAAAAGGAGCATCTAAAAATTTCGTAAAAAGTAATTCGGTAGACACCATGTATTTTTTATCATTCTTGTGCAAAATTCGGAATGTAAGTACATCACGTGAAAAAATTACCCCCTCCTCCTTCTGGTTCACGAATATTAAATGGTCTGGAAAAATTCGAAAAATTAGTCTGGAAAGCCTGGAAAAGTCAGGGAAAATGATTTCCGAGATATAGTGGACACCCTGTTTTCAAACATCAAAAATAAGTTTGAAGGAGAAAAAATATAATAAAACTAGGTTCTTACCTAGTTGAAATAATTTTGAGGAAAAATACAAAAAAAATCACTTTTGTAAGATTTAGATAAAATACAATAAAGCAAAGCGCAGCAAAGCCAAAGTTTTTGAAAAATTTAGATGGGGAGGGGGGTAATTTTAGAGTTGGATTGTGATTTATCAAAGGAAACGTTCGCCATCCCTCCCCCAAATTTTCCATTTTTCTGGTCAAATTTTTCAAATTTTCTTATTTGATATAGATTTTTGCCAACTTTTTCTACTAACATAGTGTCTGAAAGAGGGGGGTCGTCCTATGCCTCCATTCGCTTCGTCCCTGTATGTGATTACTCAATTTTTTCAAGTAATCAAACAATCGATTAGGTAGTATATGAGGGGCTTAGTTCCAAAACTCACTTTTGCCAAAAAAAATCGATGTCGTTTTTTTTGCGGATTCTGGTTCAGTTTTTCATTCTGAATCGAAATCTGCAAAAAAAACGACATCGATTTTTTTTGGCAAAAGTGAGTTTTGGAACTAAGCCCCTCATATGGCTACGATTTTCGAATTTTCGCAATCGATATGTACTCGTTATCAATTCATTTTTATGAAATCAAACAGAGGATTTTTAGACTGATGAAGAAAGTTGGTGGAAAATAGAAGAAAACATGCTCCCAAGAATTTTCATATTTGAATTTGTTGTATTGAATTCTCCCCTTCCCCCTCCTCATCATCGGTCACCAAACAATTAAAAATAATATTTTGAATTGTTTGAAATATATCTGCGATTAAAATTTTAGCCATCGAAGTTCAGTTTTTCTAATTCGGAAGTCTAAATGATGTAAAAATATCAAAAATTGACTGGTGACTTCAAAATGATGAGAAAATGTGTTGAATAAATTTTTTAGAAACATAAGAAAATTGGTCTATTTTTTTGATTTTTTAAAAATTTTATTTGTTTTCTTATAGCTTTTAAATTTTGAATGTATTAATGCATTGTAATACCTATAATGCAATTTCAACAGATGAAAATTATCAATTGGATAAATTTTTTTGAATAAATTCGTTCAATCGATAAAAAAATTGCTCTCAATCTGTTCGAGACCTCAACTCGACTGAACAAAGAAAGAGGCGCAGAAAGTACCCAAAAAAGTGATCGCACCATTTTCCGAAAAATATCGACCACATCAATTTTATCTTGAAAACCCGATAAAAGAACTCAAAAGCGAGTACCATCATTCTTAAATTTTTGAATTTATTTTGCACAAAATTATTCCGAGGGTCCAACTTTCTTATTACTCACTAGGGGAACTCATGAAGTGTCCCCCGAGGATTTTAAAGAAAAGTGGACCAATTCCCCCCCCCCCCCCATTTAAAATACATAGCAAAAATCAAAATTTTGAATTCTCATTCTGGGAGTTAAACTCAAAACTGGCAGCTAAAATTTTGGTGGTGTGGTACTTGAGCCAAGGGCTACCACTGAGACCACTTTTCTTTAAAATCCCCAGGGGACACTTCATGAGGTCCCCTAGTCAGCCAGCAAGGGTTTAGTCGGTCAGCCAAGGTTCATCTTCTGTTCATGTTTCTAGTTTCTGGCTTCTAGCTTCTAGTTTCTGTTCCTGACCATTTTCTAAAATAGTAGTTTGGTCGTTTCCGGTAGTTTCTTGAAAACCGATGAAAAACAACTGTTTCATAAAATAGCAAACTGATCGTTTCTGGTCGTTTTTTCAAAAACGACGAAAAACGATCTATTTTGAATGAACATTTTGACAAAAAATTCGGTATTGAATAAACTTTTGAAAAAATTTAATATTTTAACGTTTCTTTAAAAAAAAACAACGAAAAACGACAATTTTCCAATCCTGCAGAATAATTGTTTCGTTTCTTCAAAAACGACGAAAAACGATATTTTTCGAATATCACAATTTTTTCAACTCTGCTAACTACTTCGTTTTTGTTCCTATGAGTATATTTTTCGATTCTGAAATTTTTCTCAAATTCTGTCGGTAACTATGGTAAAAATGGACCGAAGTGCAAATGTGCAAATTGGTCGAAATGTACTGCCAAGTCGTTCTCGTAATAACATTCCGCGTTCCACTTGCAAATTTTTTAAAGTTCATTTAAATTATAAGTTTCGAGTTTAAATTTATAAATACCAAATTAATCATGTCAATTTGCATCGAAATAAAAGAGCGCTAAATTCCCGACTGCTACAAAAAATTTCCCAGGCATGAATAAGTACATATGGTAATCGATTTTAGGCTAGATTTTTCTTACGTTCGTTTTATGCATTTTTTGTCTCTCAAAAGAGTGGAGGTATCTATCACGGCCGGTAGAAAATTTTGGACCCAAACAAAAATTGGTCGAAAGTATAATATATCCAAAAAGATCTATCCATTTCAAGTGTCAAAATTTATTTTTTGAATTTTAGTGAATTTTTGAAAATTTATGAAAATTTGATATGTTCAAGGTGAAAATTTAAAATTTGGTAATACCTACCTATTTTTAACCTCTTGAATCAATTGGAACCGATTTTGAGACGTTCTGCAGTCTCCTGAAAATTTTGAAGCGTTGCGTTGTAAAAAGAATAAAAATATTAAAAATGGTCCAATTTTCCGGGAAAAAATCACCAAATGAAAAAACCAATCCCATATTTGTGTTCAGCAGGTCAAAATACCCCGATAAACACCCTTTTCACGATAGTTTTGCTTAAAGTTTCGAAATTCACTTTTTTCGCCATGAAAAATCAGTGAAAATAGTGAATTTTGAAACTTCAAGCAAAACTATCGCGACAAGGGTGTTTATCGGGGTATTTTGACCTACTGAACACGAATATGGGATTGGTTTTTTCAGTTAGTCATTTCTTTCTGCATAAAACGCTCAAAATTTGAAAAATCTGCTAATTTCTGTACGGTTTTTCGCAATTTTCGACCCTTGCGCCACCTCAATCGCCAAAACTAATAGCAAGTTACTTTTTTGAAATATTCTACGAAATTATAAATTTCCATTTTTCCTCCTCAAAAAATAAGGGGCGAGCAAGGTCACATATATTTGTTATCGAGTCGATATCGGGAACTACATTCGGGCCTTTTCTTTACCCTTAGACCTTTTTTTTTTAGAAAGTGCTACGGTACCGCGGTATCTCCTCAAAGGCTGCATTTTCACCTTTTAAATACATTATCAAAGGCTTATGTAACATACTCGGTGCCGTGTCCATTACAATTAAACAAAAAAACTATCCTTTTTTTTTCCTTTTCAGGACGTATGGTTGATTTGTCGTAGTGAGTACAATATCTGGAGAAATGTTTACTGTCATAATAAAACGATAAAATTGTTTACCTGTTTTTATTTTTTTGTTGTCTTTTTTCCCTTCTCCTTTAATAACATTGTAAATACTTCAAGGTCGTCGTTTCCTCAATAAAACACCGCCCTATCGGCTACGGGGTAGTTTGGGAATAGATTTTAAAAAGTCTCGTCTGTTGGTAATTTTTTCCCCCGTCGAGTCTTTTAAGAGCGCGGCTCGTTTAGAAGTTTTCGCCAGTCTAGAACGTTCATGGTTTAAATTTCAAGGTGTTACGGCGCCTCGATTTCGGCATACGCTGCAGTCAGGCTGGGGCGTTCGTTTAATTATGATAATGTTTAACATGGCTGAGGTGAATAGCATTCTGTAATCTCAAGGATTTTTTTGATTGATAAAAGTTAAAACCGAATTAACATTTGATATCACGCGAATTACTTCGATCAACAGAGGCGAACAGGATTTGCTGTAAGAATTTCGTGCAGTGTTGGCATTACAAGGCGAGTTAAATGTTTGGCGGTGCGTGATGAAGGCTCGGTACGGTATTTCAGTACGAGATAGGGGTTGATTTCTTTACGCAATATTGGAATTCTATTTTTGAACCGGAGTCGAAAATTTTTCGTGGTTGATTTCTATATTTTACGTACGTAGAGATAAGGTACGGCCTCTCGACGCGTAACTCGTTGTAGTGACTCATCGTTGATCTTCGAAATGCATTGGAACTTGTTCCAAGTGAATGTTTCTTCTCTTCGTGGACGAGATGGCGTATCCGGCGAACGAGTGCGAGATTTACGGGTCTGCATTGTTCGGATCGAAAGGAACTGTGTCATGATTTTCCAACATTTTCATAAAGTTATTGACTTTTATCCAATATCCACTCATTCTTTCTTTTATGAGTCGAAAAGAAGCTTTTCAATCATTTTTGGGCACATTCTTCTTTGTCAAATATCATCTTTTGCGGTCAGAATTAGTGATGTCGGAAAGTAGGGTACAAGGGGTGCCCCAAACCAAATCGTCAGCTGGGGTGCAAATTATCAACCCCTCCCCCTCCTCAAATTACAAAACATAAAAAAATTATTTTTTAGGCATTAAAAATACAATTTTTTCACAGCTTTGTCCCGAAGGAATCACAATTATAAGAACTATTTGGGGTGACAGTACGAAAGAAGGCTCCCTTTTAGCCCCTCTTCTCAAAATCCTTCTGGTATTCTAAGTCTCCACACCCACTCTGCACCCCCTTCCCCCCAAACTTCCGACGCCACTGGTCAGAATGTTGTAAATTTCGACTAAAATTGTATAAAAACGAAGGATTTTTTAATAATTTATGTATCTGCTGGATTTTCATTTTAGAGATTTTTGAAAAATATTCCAGTTTTTTCCAGAGCATGATTGAAATTGAAGAGAAAAACGCGTGTAAAATAAATAAAAAAATCGCCACTAAATGGTGAAAAAAAATTAAAATCACAGTCATTTTAGTAACGTACTCTCTCATTCCGAATCAGTGAAAAATCACTGATAAACAGTCAGAATTTCAGCACAGGGAAAATCAGTGAAATTCACTGATTATTCAAAGAATTTCACAGATTTTTCAGTGATTTTTCACTGATTTCTAGTAATTTTCTTTCACTGACTTGCTTTCAGTCAAAAAATTTTCACTGATTTATTACCTACTGTTCTGCAATTCTGACTGTTTTTAAGTGATTTTTGATAAATTTCACTGATTCGGAAATGAGAGAGTAGAATGGGTACTGAGGTGGGTTATTTTTCACATTTTTCAGTAGATAAATTGGCTAGAGGAGAGGAGATGGTGGCACAAAATTTTCTCCTGGATTTTTATCCTGGCTCAATTCTTACCTTTCCATATTTAACAATTTTCAAGATACTTATTCTGAAAATTTAAACAAAAATTAAGAATATTATTATAAAACTTGCGGTAATATAAATCCATTTAGTCAAGATTGTCAGTTTAAAAATTGATGTTTACAAAAAAAGTCATCAGTGATGATTTTTCGCCCCTATCTCCCCCCCCCCCCTCCAAAAAAAGAAATATAAGGAGTTTTGGTATTTTTTCGTTTTTGAAAAATTACTGTGAAGAAAAAAGGCAACGATGATCTATTTAGATTTAGGTACCTAATTTCAATGAGAAATTTTTTCTGGTATTTTTTACAGAAAAAAAACATGAGTCATTTTGGTGTTATAAAACACTACCTGGTGAATTTTGACCGAATTTTTTCTCAAAATTGGATTTTTTCTCAAAATTAATTTTTTTCTCAAAATTTAATTTTTTCTCAAAATTTAATTTTTTCTCAAAATTTAATTTTTTCTCAAAATTTAATTTTTTCTCAAAATTTAATTTTTTCTCAAAATTTAATTTTTTCTCAAAATTTAATTTTTTCTCAAAATTTAATTTTTGGAATAGGGGGGAGGGGGAGTACCATTTATAAGTCAAAGACCTGAAAAACTTCAGAAACAATGTCACAAATTAATCATGCAATTTGTTTTGAAGAGTTTTATTGAACGTCCTGCTTATTGTACCAAGTATTTTAAAACCTAGTTCCAATTTTTTTCCTCCCCCTCCTCTCAGGCTCTTATTTTGGAGTTTTTTAGTCGCAACGACTGGAATAGAAAATTCAGAAGATCCAAGGCCACTGGCATCAGGATTTTCTCCAAAAAACAGAGAGGGTGAGATGAAAATATGAACAAAATAAATACGAGTATACCAATACCAGAAAAAATGGCCTAAATGAAAAAAAAATAAAAAAGTGACGTAATTTTTGAACGAAAAAATAATTTTCAAAAAAAGCTCTAGAAGAGCAAAAAGGATTTTTTTTAAATTCCTCCTATTTTCAACCAAGGAAACCCCCTTACCTCAGCTATGACTATCATTTTTCTAACTCTCGGCGGAACATGCAACGTACCCTGTAGGTGAGAGGTTCTAGATGGAAGGTTTTGAGTGCGAGGTTTTAGGTGGGAAGTCCTAGGTGCAAGGCCTTAGATTTAAAGTTCAAAATTTATTTTCAAACGGTCTAATATTTTATAGATTAGCCTCCACCTCGAAAACATTTCTATGTTAGAAAATCAAACGTTGAATTTTGAGAAAAGTGCAAATCTGGTGTAATTTATTTTGATGGAAGAACCTTCCAGAAAATTTTAACCCTCTTCCTTTCGTGATTTGCAAATTGAATTGGCGATGGCCCATGTGCTGTGTTGTTTTTTTTTAGCAATATTTATTTTTAGGTAAACTTGAAATAATATTCATTATTGTTGTAGGAAATTCAACGGAAAATTGATTTAAAGGCTGTATTATTGGTACTCTAGTGCCCTATAAATGGCTACAAACGAAAAAATGAAAATATTATGAAAAAAATTTCCATTGTCAAACTGCGTGACCTTTTTTGGAGCACTTGGGGGCGTAAACCATTGAACCGACTTTTTCGGATTCCTCGTAAAATTTATGTCATAAAAATCTGGTAAAAATCAAAAATAGATTTTTTGCTTGCTACTTTGATTTCACATAGGTAGATGAAATTTATTTTTTTTTCAAATGAGCAAATCTGCAAAACATGAAGATTGTTTTCATTTTCACGACACTGAATTTTTTGGGTGAAGGGAGGGGAGTACAATATTTTGTCGAAAGTTCCAATTTTTTTTTCAAGCTTACATTTCGATTTGGAAATTTTTTGAACCTATTGCTTTAAGATACGATCTGATGACGAACAAATACAAAAAAATTTTCTCAACTCGAATGTCGAAAAATCTACATCGTTGAACCTTTAAATTTTCACGTCCATTTACAAAATTGAGATAAAGTGACCTTGAGAGTGTCATATTGAAACCCTTCTTTCAGAAAATTTGTTCGCGCAACGTTTAAGGTCATAAGCAAAAGCATACCTTTTACAATTAACTTTTGGTATAGACCTTTTGTAAAATTGAAACCGTGTATTCTCTTTAGTCTGGCACCCAAGGTTTAAAAAACACCAAAATTTCACGAAAATTGCCCTCGTCGTCATCAACTATTCCAACATAACCGACAAGTTCGCGCCAATCCGATGATGGAAAATCGTACCCGGTTAAAAATGCATAAATTTCAACATTTCAGCTAACTTTCCTCCTCTCCGGTTACTCGCTCGTACAAAAAAAGTTCATCGACAAATCCGCTTTCGCAACTCGGCTTGGAAAATTTCTCCATAACTTTTATTTAAATACATAATTTCGATTTGCTCGAATACGTGTATTTATCTCGTGTAAAAGATTACTCGACCACGAAATAGGCGATAATACATAAGTCGCGCTGTAAAAGGTATTCAATGCGAATGAAAGTTTATTAAATCCTCTAAACACTCGATTGTTATAGTCTTTTAAAAATTCATTACCTGTGCTAACATCATTAAAAATGAATTCGACGGTAGCGTTAACAAAAGACGCGAAATAAGGTATCGAATTTTCACTCACATAGATGAGTCGATGAGAATGTACCAGAAATGCCTCGTGACGATTTCTCGCGAAAGCTTTTTCCAATAGAGGCAATTTCAAATCATCAAATGGGAAAAATTCGGACTAGTTTAATCGGTCATTTAGTCCGAGTAGATATCCATGTTCTATATCGAGTTTAGAAATTCAACATGTACCTTTGGGATGGAAAAAATGAATTTTTTCAGATTAGCAGAAAATATCATTTAAATGGATGCTTCGAACCGATTATGTTCTTTTGTTAAAGAAACAGCTCATCTGTGGATTCTTTCCAATTTCCGGTTGCAGATTTCGAGAAACTATACGATTTGGTTGACTCTGTCTATGGAACATTTTAAATCAATTATCTCGATAAAATTTCAATCCCAATGCTGGCATTTTGAATAAAATCCAATTTGTTGGAAAAAATCATTCTAAATCATCTGCTCCACATTCCTGGTCGCGTTCAGAAACCAGACTCTGTATCAAGATCGTAATAATGCTCTCGGGTTTTACTTTTTCTTAGAAAAGTTTAAACGTTTCTTAATGTTGTTTTATGTCTCTCTTGACAGAACCATCCTCCATCTCACTTTTTCCTTTATAACAGTTAACACAATACTATGAAGTATACCCTCTCCTCGCCGATGCACGTATCCACCACCATGCTTTCTTCATCCACCCCTACGCTCGTTTCGCCGGTCTTCATCACATTTCTAACTTTAACGGTTCGGAATCCTCATGAAATCTGCTCTGCTACCACAATAAGCCTAGAACAAGTCTTAACCCTCCGTGAATTGTCCAAGGTCATGTTAAGGGTGTAACATGGTCGTACCCCTCTCGTCTCCTAGCGGATCCATCTTCTTAGATAATCATTCAAAACCTTTTTTTTTCCTCTCCTTCATTTTTATTTTAGCGCGATTGTGTTATTTTACAGACGAAGGCGGTACGTACGTCGAGCTACAAAGAAAGAATTGTTTTTACTTCGAATTGACGAATGAAGAGTGGGTGGTGAGTTACCCAAATGGTCAATTTATTTAAAATAGTGTTGGGCAAAATCGATAATTTGAAAATAATCGACAATCGACAATCGATTAATCGATGGGAAAAATAATCGACCTTTCGATTGATCGATTATAATCGCAGTGGAAAATTCGAACGAGTTTTCCTTTATTTTAGCGCCAGTGCTGCCACAAAAATTTCAAAAATTCCTTAAAATGGCTAAAATCCTTTTGGTCAAAAATCCTTGGCCTTTTTTTTTACAATTCTGAAAAAAATGAAATGAAAACATAAAAATTGAACTATTTTTATTTTAAATTACACGTTTCTCAGAAATCCTTACAAATTTTGAGCACCATTTGGGATTGAAGAAGGGCATAACTTGAATTTTGAAAATTTTTAGAGAATTTTTCCATTTTTTGGGCCAAAATTGGACAAAAATAAAATAATTGAATACTTATATGATTATTTTTTCAGAATAATCGACAATCGATTACTTCATCGATTATTCAGAAAAATAATCGCATATTCGATTATTTTATTTTTGTCCAATTTTGGCCCCAAAAAATGGAAAAATTCTCTAAAAATTTTCAAAATTCAAGTTATGTCCCTCGTCAATCCCAAATGGTGCTCAAAATTTGTAATGATCTCTGAGAAACGTGTAATTTAAAATAAAAATAGTTCAATTTTTACGTTTTTATTATTTTTTTTTTTCAGAATTGTAATCGCCCAACACTAATTTAAAATTTTCAATCCAATGGATCCGCTCAAGCATTTACGTAATTATTCTATTTTTTCCGACTGATTCGAAACGAACAGGAAATCTCATCCGAAGAATACTTTTTTCTAACCATTTCGATACACATATCGCCTACGAAGCTCATTCGAAAATGTCAATCAGTTGTGTATTATTCGATCATGCGAACGACGTCTTTATCCAAATACGTCAATGATTCTAAGTTTGCGTAGGTAGATGGAAAATTTCCCAAAAAATATTATTTCTCTGGTAAAAACGTCAGACGATTACGTATTGTCTACGAGATGAAAATTTCACAAAGGTATTCGTTTATCTAATAAAACATTGCAACGGGAGATGAAAATTATAGGTTTCAAATTAATTGCCGAATCTTTTCTAGTCTTCGTACCCCTCGAAGTAACAACGCTGCGTTGATGACGGCTCGAAGGAAAAAATAAAATGTGCCGGAAGCGAAATAGAAAAAAAAGAGGTAAGATAGGGTGTATTTTTCGTGTATACAGCATGTGCATCCCTTGTCTACATAAGAACATTCCGTTACTTTTATTATGCACTTTGTAGAGATACTATCGTGGTGTTTGAAACGAGAAACTACGTATTTCTCATATGGTGGTGGTTTTTAGTGTTTCGATGTGGAATATTTTCATTGGACAAGTGTTGCTGCATCGAGAGTTGCATACCCGAGAGTGAAATTTATTAATTCTGGAAGCTTTGTAATTAACAACGAATAGATTTTTGTCTGGCGATTTTGTAGAAGTGTAAAGCAGTATTTGTCTGCGGTATTGTGGTGTATAGGTTTTTGGAAGGTATTTACAACGCAGCAGGTGCGTGGATTTTTTTCCACGTCTGACATTCGTATAAAGGATGGTGAAAGGAGAGATTTTTTGTTGCTCGCTTTCGGCCCTTTTTTTCCCCATAACGTATAAAAAAAACCCTCGATTGCCTTTTAACTTACTGTTTACCTTCTTAAATTCGCCAAGATTTTATAAGACGATACTTTCACCTTTTACGATATTGTTACGAGGTTTGGCGAGGGATGAAAAAAAGATACTTGGGAGTAAACTAACCGAGTGATTTAATTAAGGCGTTTAGAATTATAGCGGGAGGTGGCGTTTTTTATTATGCGGTGAAATTTAATTTTATATTTTAACGATTTTTTGTTTCGTGGATGGGTGAGTTGGTGCGAATTTGGATTTGGATTTGAAATGTTGATTTGGCATTTTTTCCGGTGTTTTGTAGATGAATTTGTGAAGAGGAAATGAATGAAGAAGATGGCTCTTTAGGGCAATTTTTCATTTTTGGTGAAGTGGCGAGAGGAAGAGATGGATTCCAGGTAAGAATTAATTTCTAATTTAAATGAATTTTTGATTGGTATACCTGTGTAAATAGAAGGTAGGTACCTATTAAGAAATGAAACGTACAGGAATTTCTCACAAAACAGTTGAAATTCTTTTTTTAATTTTTAATTTTCCAAAATTTTCAAGTCATGATTTCAAATTTTTATTTCAAAAAAAATCGAATGGATTTTAATATTCGAGGGTTTCTCTTTTTTTTCATCTTGGATTTTGTAGGTCTAGGTACCTATTTCTGAATGGAGGAAAGAAAAAGAACGAGTTTTGAATTTCGCACTCACCCCCTCTCCACTCAAAAAATACCAAGGTATTCAAAAATATCCTTTTAAATTTTTACAAACAAAAAAATTTACGAAATTTCGATTTTTTTTAAAATGACATAATATTTGATACTTAAGATAAGAATACCTACTTGAAGAGTGAGAATAATTTTTTTTCAATTCAATTCAAAGAGCATTTCCTGTTAAGATTTCATCTCCGGGAAGGGGTGGTTCAAAAATTTTGAAATTTTCACAGATTATTCTCAAGTAGATACTCAATTCATATCTACGTATCTGTTGAAATCGTTCATATAAGAATCATTTTTAAATGAATAGTTCGCGAATGATTTAGTAATATTCGATCAAATTGATTCTGAACGAAGAATTTTAACAAATCATTCTTAAACGACTCATTATCATTGATTGCTCGCGAATGATTGTATTATTTTTGATCAACCAATTCGCTCTCGAATTTTTCAGTTGTTTTAGATGAAATCGTTCGCGAATGATTTTACTCTTTCTATGAAGTAAAATCGTTTGTAAATGATTAATTTCTGATCGATTTGTTCGTAAATGATTTTATTAATTGTTTATGATTGGATTTGTGAACAACTCACTTTCATTTGAATCGTTCACGAATGACTTATTTGTAATCAGATTGTTTAAAAATGATTCATTCGTACCTATTGGAATCCGTATAATTTGAGAATAATTTCTTCATTCTTGATAAATTCGTTCGCGAATGATTTACCAATACCGGATGAACTTGTTCATGAACGAATCGTTTTCGAAGGAAATGATTTGCAAATGGTTCACTCATATGGAATTGAATTTCATTCGTACGAAATCTGCGCGAACGATTCTTTTCTCTTTTTGCTGAATCGGTTGTGAACAAATGCGGAGAAGTTGAGTCAAATCGTTCGCGAATGATTCGTTCGTATCTGCTCGAATCGTTTGTGAACGATTCGTTCAATCCAGTCATTTGTTAACTATTCTTTTCTCTTTTTGCTGAATCGGTTGTGAACGAATGCGATGAAGTTGAGTCAAATCGTTCGCGAATGATTCATTCATATCTGCTTGAATCGTTTGTGAACGATTCGTTCAATCCAGTCATTTGTCAACTATCCTTTTAT
Organism: Pseudococcus viburni; assembly: GCA_033439095.1. NCBI lineage: Eukaryota > Metazoa > Arthropoda > Insecta > Hemiptera > Pseudococcidae > Pseudococcus > Pseudococcus viburni. The sequence continues at coordinate 421,682 of JAVBJF010000271.1, forward strand.
TTTTTTTGTTGAATCGGCTGTGAACGAATTCGGCGTAATTGAGTCGAATCGTTCGCGAACGATTCTTTTCTCTTTTTGCTGAATCGGTTGTGAACGAATGCGATGAAGTTGAGTCAAATCGTTCGCGAATGATTCATTCATATCTGCTTGAATCGTTTGTGAACGATTCGTTCAATCCAGTCATTTGTTAACTATTCTTTTATTTTTCTGCTGAATCGGTTGTGAACGAATGCGATGAAGTTGAGTCAAATCGTTCGCGAATGATTCATTCATATCTGCTTGAATCGTTTGTGAACGATTCGTTCAATCCAGTCATTTGTTAACTATTCTTTTATTTTTTTGCTGAATCGGTTGTGAACGAATTCAGCGAAGTTGAGTCGAATCGTTCGCAAATGATTTGTTCATATCTGCTCGAATCGTTTGTGAACGATTCGTTCAATCCAGTCATTTGTAAACTATTCTTCTCTTTTTTGCTGAGTCATCGTTCGCGAATGATTCATTCATATTCGCCCAAATCGTTTGTGAACGATTCGTTCAATCCAGTCATTTGTAAACTATTCTTCTCTTTTTTGCTGAATCATCGTTCGCGAATGATTCATTCATATTTGCCCAAATCGTTTGTGAACGATTCGTTCAATCCAGTCATTTGTAAACTATTCTTCTCTTTTTTGCTGAATCGGTTGTGAACGAATTCGGCGAAGTTGAGTCTGATCGTTCGCGAATGATTCGTTCGTATCTGCTAAAATCATTCGTGAATGATTCGTTCGTATCCGCTAAAATAGTTCGCGAATGATTCGTTCGTATCCGCTAAAATAGTTCGCGAATGATTCGTTCGTATCCGCTAATTATTCGCGCATGATTCTTTTATTTTTCATTGAATTGGTTGTAAACGATTTAGGTTTGATTGAATCGTTCTCAAATGATTCGTTCATTTCGTCTCAAATCCTTTGTAAAACGCGTATTCGGTTTCTCAATTTTCAATCGAACCGTTCGCAATTTATTCACCATTTAGCTACAATCAGTCGTTCACGAATGATTCATTCATATCTGCTCAAATCGTTTGTGAACGACTCATTTAGTCGAGTCATTCATGAATGATTTTCTACATTCTTAATCGGACTATTTGTAAACGATTAAATAATAACGATTCAGGTTTAATCGAATCGTTCCTAAATGATTTGCTCATTTCGGCTTGAATCATTCGCGAACGATTTTCTCAATTTTCACTCGAACCGTTCGCAATTTATTCTAGCTACGATCAGTCGTTCACGAATGAGTCATTCATATCTGCTCGAATCGTTTGTGAACGACTCATTTAGTCGAGTCATTCATGAACGATTTTCTACATTCTTAATCGAACTATTTGAGAACGATTCATGATTCAGGTCTGATGAAATCATTCTTTAATGATTCGCTCATTTCGTCTCGAATTGTTAGTAAACGACTCATTCATCAAATCGTTCGTGAACGGCTTTTTCCATTTTCTGACGAATCGTTTGTAATTTATTCACCATTCAGATATAATCATAATATTATTCATGAATGATTCATCTTCAAATCTTTTGTGAACGGTTTCCTCCATTTTTGGTCAATTCATTCAAGGTAATTTGGGGTTGATTAAATCGGTCGCGAACGACTTTATTGTTAGTCAAATTGTTTGCGAACGATTCACCAACTTTTAGAACAACTTGCAAATTGAAACTTGAAAATAAAAACTTGAGAATTGTAAAATGTTGTTTGTTTTTGAAAAATAGGTATTTCAATTGATTTGCAAGTCAGTAAAATCAATATTCTTTTTCTTTGAAAAACTTGGAAAAAAACATCGCTAAAAATGATTAATTTCTGAATAATTGACTCGAGAGGGAAAAAATGTTTAATCATTTTGCGACAATATCTTAGCAAGCTCTGCCAAACAAACCGATCTTATCGCGGTTTCGAGTAAAAAATTTAAACATCGACCTTGGTGTACTGTCCACGAGGAGCTTTTCATTTCAAGATATAGACTAAGGAGCCGAGAGCCGAAAGCAAACACTTGGAAAAACGACATTCCAATCAAGGCCATACGTCCGGAGTCCTCCACGAAATGCACGAGTCGAAACAATACCGCAGCTCGATTCGGAAAAAGTTCTTTCAACCGTTAAAAATTTGAAAGTTTAATCGGCGTCTGCGAGTATTGCCTACTCTATGAGTCAATTACATGAAAAATTACTATCCAGTCGTAATTCCGAGAAAATCCTAACAACCGTGTGGTAGGTATGTATGTACGAGGTACTAGTCATCGCGCCGCGCCGCCCGCATTTACCGCGTTCGACTTGATTACAGCCGCAGGCATTATGGGGAATATCTTACGTATAGACAAAATAACACATAACCTATTCGTATTAGCATTCTGGCGCGATTACACGATTATAACTATATCGCCTTCGTCTTCGGAAATTATATTCTTAAACGTCGGCGCGTTTTTCCAGCGATATATGGTCAATTTAATAACGACTATGCCATCACCGCTTATTCCAACGCCAAACGGATCAATTTTTCTGCGAACCTGTCATCCGAGAAAAAATACACAATTTTCGCCCAGCAAAAGAATTATAATTCAAAAATGACAGAAGAAAAAGGGTGATACATATTTCTTTTGGCGATAAAATCAAAAAAGAAAAAGGGTAGTTCTTGACTGAGTTAGTTGGCAATTTGGATTGTATAATTTGGAAGGGTTTCACCCCTTCGTAAAATATCGCCAAGTGTGACAAAATAAAAACCCTAACGTTTTTTTTGCACCTCGAATCTGTTTTCGATTCATTATTGCTTATAAACCATGAAGAAAAGTTGTCTGAATTTTTGATATATGTCCGTTTCATGTTTGACAATTTTTTTTCCTTCGCCGATAATCACACGCTTATTACCGAGTGCACCTTTTTGTACACTTTTTTTGTTCGCTCACCTTTGAAAAATTGAAATTGTGCGCGGTATACTTGGAGTGCTCCGTGTCGATGTTAATTGATGGCGAAACGTCTCAATAAACTGGAACCGACGAATGGCGAATAAATCGAGAGGAAAATATTCGAAGAATAATCGACTTCGTGGGTTTGGAAAATTCATCCTGGCAAAGTCTCCGGTTTTGGGAATTTTGGTCTCGTCAGTTCTTCGGCGATAGAAATAAGAAATTTTATATTCGGAATATAATGTGAGTTGAGAAACTATTGGTAACGCATCATAATTTCAGAAAAATTGAGTCTTAGATTTTTTTACCCCAGAAATTGTGCAGTGAGGTAACAAAAAAATTGAATATTTTCAAATTTTCTGAAATTGTGATAGATGACCTGTAAGGTTATCGAATTGAAATTTTACCAAACGTGAATTGTAAGCTCCTACTCGTGATGAAGAGAAAATTGGATTCCCAAAATGGCGACCTTCAATTTTTTCAAAATAAAATTGTAATAAAATAATAGAAAAGGTGAACGAATTACCTATCTTAAACTCACGATGAGCACTGACTGTGAGGGAGACAGATGTGCAGCATTCAATTTTTCAAGGTTTTTGAAGTTTTTCACATTTTCTCCCTTCGAGGGGGAGGGGGTAGCTAGAAAAAAATTTAAAGTGTGGTCAAGAAAAATTGATCAAATATTTCAAGTAATTAGATCCTTTAGCAAAAAATTGGAAATTTGGTTTCAGCATCTGAATCTATTTTTGAAGTGCTTTTGTTCTCAACCTCAAACCACAACTTACGATGACGAGAAGGGAGAAATCAAAGTGAAAATTATTTTCTGACACTTTCAAGTATGGTATCGGAATTCGTTTTTCAAACTCCCGAGTCCGTTTTTTGACAAAAAAAGACAAAAAGGGCCTCAAAGGGGTGAAGGAAAGGTCCAAAATTGAAAATTACTCACAACTATCGTGTGAGGTATCAAAATGTATGCTTTTGATCCTCTGAACCCATTTCTGAGGTTATTTTGACTCGCAAACCTAAACCATGATCTTCTGCAGTGGGGAAGAGGCTTAAAATCAAATTTTACTGTTTAGTTTTTAGCCCCGATTTTTCATTTCAGTGGGTCGTGTTTGAATTATGGGTTAAAAATAGCTGTAGAAATAGATTCCATAGATCAAAAAATTTTGTTTTTGGCCCCCTTTCATTCCCTTCAGGGAGATTGCGATTTGAGTTGGGGGTCAAAATATCCTCAAAAATATTTTTAGAAGTATATTGAACGTATTTTAAACCATTATAAACAATTTTTCAATATTTTTATGCAATATTTACCAACAAAAAAAAATTTATAAGAAAATTCAGGATTTTTACTAGCACGAAAAAAGCACAAAATTTTACGATGCATTCCAAAGGTATGAAAATTTTGGAAACGATCCTTTAAAAATAAATTATTTTGTTGCTTAAAAGCACAAATTTTTCAAATCTGAGCCCAAGGGAAGTCCTAGGGGTAAAGGTTGAGGACTTCACATCTCGTTTAGGACTGAAGTTCTGAAAAAAATATGTAACTACAGCTTTGTTTGGACACCCTCTTCTTTAAAAATTTCCGTCCATACTGCCTTCGGTTTAATGAATTTACATTTTATTTATCTTAGAAATGTGAGACCAAAAATTGGATCTCAAAATAATGGTATGCCCCCTCCCCTCCTCCTCCATCCACAGAAAATTTGAATATTTTGAAACAAAAAAAAAATGTACTCCTCCATTTTTTAAGGTCTTAATCCCCGTCAAAAATTACTGTATATCGAAACGCACTTTCATCTCAGCGGGAGTACCTTGCATAAAGAGGTCTGAAAAACTGGTAAAAATTGACCTGGAAAACTTCGAAGAGTCAGGGAAAATAATTTTTGAAAAATATTAACAAAACTCTAAATAGGATTTTCAAACATTTTTTGATTGGGGGTTCGTCAATATGGGATTTCTTACAAGTAAAGAAGTACCTAACACAAAAAAAACACGAAATTTTATTTTTCGGTTTCAAAACGAACGAACTCTTAAATTTTAAGAATTTTATCGTTTTTTCAAACTACTTTAAAGAATATTTTAACAAAGAGTCTAGCCGGATAAGGGATGAATTTGGCCTTGGCTCGAATTTTCGATTCCCCCCTCCGATGGTGTTTGGTGTCTTTTGATGTAAAAAAATATCAGTGAAAATTCACTGATGAAATAGTCAGGATTGCATTACTGCAGAAATCATTGAAAAACTTAAGAAATTTCTTCCTCCATTGAGCCGTCATTAATGCTTCCAACGGTAAAAAATATTTTCAAATGTCAAATTCGGCTTCCAAGTCTTGACGTCATACACCACTACAAATGCGAATACCAATTCATGTACCAATTTGTGTACTTTTTCAAAAAAGGGATCGATGAAAAAATTAACATTGATTCTTATGGGAGTTCTATCGTTTTTTCAATTTTTCTCAGTTTTGATGTGTTGAATTTTTTATTTTTTGATAATTTTGACGAGTTAAGCTATCAAATTAGGCAAAATTGTCAAAACAAAAAGAATTACACACATCAGAAATGAAAAAAATTGGAAAAACTATAAACCTCCCATAAGAATTAATGTTAATTTTTTCACAATCCCCCTTTTGAAAAAGTAAACAAACTGATGATATGCATTTGTGGTAGTAAATGTGACGTCAGACTTGGAAGCCGAATTAAAATGGTCTTGTGGAAATAACGAATGGTCGGCTATGGAATTGCGTCAATCGGAAAGTTTTTGAACGGAAGTACATATGGATATGCTTATTTTATAATCGAATTTCGAAGTGAGGTCTTCCGTAATCTTGAGCAGGATAAACTAAAGGGGAAGTTCGGTTCAATGTGACATCAGGACTAACTAATGAAAAACATGAAATCAGAACTACCTAAGTAAGGGATAAAGAAAATATTGCTGAGAAGTACCTAGGCATTTGGTTCAAAAAAATCTACCAAAGTCAATTTGAAGAGAATTGGGAAAAAATGGAATTTTGATACAAAATTAATTTTTCAAATTCTTTTTTCCAATAGGTAATGGATATCTGGGGTCGTATTCCTGAAATTTGGCTATGAAAGTTATCGAAGTTACGAGTTCTGCGCATACTTTTTCCGCGAGAAACGTATGCGCAGAACTCGTAACTTCGATAACTTTCATAGCCAAATTTCAAGAATACGACCCCTCTAGACTCTAATTATCCTTTTTTAAACTCGTAAAATCTCATTTTAAAATAATATTTAACAAGATGGATTTTTCAATTTTTTACACGTTACGAGCGATGATTGCCAGTGGCGTAGCCAGAAATTTCTCATGGAAAAGGTCCGAAATTTTATAATTTCTAAAGAAATATTGAGTTCAACCCCCCCCCACCCTCTAAATTTTTTCTACTATAAAAATACAAAATTTCAAACTTTGAATCAAACTTGAAAAACGCCATCAGCGAAGAGCGACCACCATTGATAAAGTATTAAAAAAATCGTTTTTTATGTAGGTAGGTACTCTCTTAAATTGAATCAGTGAAAATTCACTGATGAAATAGCCAGAATTAGGTTACTGCAGAAATCGTTGAAAAACTACCAATTCAATTAGTGAATTGTCAACTCTGAATCAGTAATTTTTTTCCATAATTGCTGATTCAGTCGGTATATAAATTTTTACTGATTCATTTCAGTGTAGTTATTGAAAAAATTACTGATTCAAAAATGAAAATTCACTAATTAAATTAGTAGTTTTTCACTAATTGGCAGTGACTTCACTGATTCCTTAGTAACTTAATTTTAGCTATTTGTTCCGTGAATTTTCACCGGTTCAAAGTAAGAAAGTAGAATTTCCCCATGTAATTTGGTTTTGATTGTTTTTAAGAAATGACCAATGTAAAGAAACTAACGTCGGATTCGTGTTTAGATGACAAAAAAAGTGTACCTATTTTGAGACTTCAAGTAAAATGATCGCGAAAATGGTGTTTATCGGGGTATTTCGACCCTTTAAAACCGAATCAGTACCAAAAAGAAGGATGCTGTGGGGTCAAAAATGTTTCCAAAATTTTTTTAGATAAAGGTTTACCATGGGGGGGGGGGTGTAAATCGAAAATCGGAGCCAGGGCCAAATTCACTCCTTATCCGGCCAGACCTTTTGATGTCATTTTGAATATTTTTTGAATTTTAAAACATTTTTTTCTGATAATCTGAAATATTTTTACTTACAATTAACATTCAAAGCATCTTACTTGTTTTGTTTTTAAACATTTTTTTTAAGTTACTTAACTGAAATAAATTTTCAAATAATTTTCAAAATATTTTAACTTCGTGATATTTTATATATTTTACCCAATTGTTCATGAATGGAACATTTTCTACAAAGTTTAGAGTTATTTTGATACGAATACAATTGAAGACCTGCTTTCCAAAGTGGCCTAAGTGAGTTTTTGAAAAAAATTGCCTAGTCAATTTTGAACGGTCCTAGCTCGTAAAGATCAAATTTTTGGAAATCGAGACTTTCGCCACATTTTTGACCACTGTACATACATTTAGTTTGGCAGCAGAAAAAATACTTCAAAGGCATACAGAACAAATATTTTCCGTTTTCTGAAAAACATTTCTATTGTTTTGATTTAGGCCACTTTGGAAAGCAGCTCTTCAATTGTAGGTTCAAGACATGTGGAGAAAATTTAAAATCACGAAAATTTAAATCTGGCGAGGTTTCTTGAAAATACATTTTTAATCTCCACTCAACGAACCTTCAATACCTATTCTGAATAAGAAAAATATTTCAATATTGAAACCTAATTTCAAATCACATTTTGAAACTATGAGGGACTTTCTCAGAATTTGAAGAGGGTAAAAATTGAAAAAAAAGTCGTTTCATGTATTTTCTTATTGAATCATCCCACCTTTTGAGGATCGAGAACTGCACTCCCAAGGCTCCGACGAAGTTGAAAATTGACGTGAAAAAATTTCAATTAAATCGTATCCAGAATATCAAAAAATTAGCAAAATTGAAATACATTTTCATTTTTTTCCCTACAACAATTTACCTACTTCTAGCAATGTATGTAGATATTCGATACGTTCGCTTGGATAGTTGCAAGGGGCAGGGGGCAACCGATCGTATATTACGAAAGCCTTATATAAAACACCGCCATTTCGGCCTCATTTATAGTCAAAATAGCCAACTTAGTATGCCAGATGTTCGATATTGAAAACGTTTCAATGAAATGGAAATTGGAAAAATTCTCCGGCCAAGTTAATTTGACGAATATTCGTAACACCTTGCGTATGTACGAGAGAAAGAATTTCACCCGAAATGGATTTCAATTTAGAGCGATGTAATTTTTCATCGTTAAAGGCACATACGATTTTACGACGTGGCCGAAAAATAATTATTTTTCAAATTATTATAAATGGTGGATGCGAGAGCCAGTAGGTATGGTTCCTATACATAGAAGGTGTCATCAATGGCGAGGCCTTGGCAATATTACTTATTTTACACATTTTCTGTATGTATTATTTTAAATAATGATAATACACCTTTTAAACGGTTCCTTTCATTGGCTTTCACGCTTTATAAGATTACATCATTCAGATGGATTAACACGTAGGTATACATGGCCGGATGATGGTCAGTTTATATAGAAATTTATTATGTAGAAGCTAACTTGCCAATATAAAAGCCAGAAAACGATGACGGGTAGTCTTTTAATAAAATAATTTGCGTACGGTTATAATAGTATGTATAGTATATGTGTATGAATATAAAGCATACACACACATAAAGTAACGCGAACCTTTAACCGAAAAGGGTTATAAGCTGCCCTATCGCCATCGTCTTTTAATCAAAAAAGGTTTTCGGATTTTATCAGCTGTTGGTCGTCTCGGCGTTATTGGTCAGTTATTTACATTTTACTATGATAATCATTTCTGTAAACCTTGCCATATTAAAATGTTAACAAAATAAGAAAATAACTTAGGCACGTTGCCACGCCACGCCGCATCGCGCCGTTATTGTACGTATATTTGTACATGAGCTTTGGCACGCACGAGTACCATGCCAGTGTCCTGCATGTACGTAGGATTAAAAATTTCACTATATTTATGGATTCGATGCGTCAACAGTCCTGGTCATCTTGAAAGGTCTAAAGGTTGACTTTGTTTGCGCTCGTGTGATGGAATTTTTTGACTGATGATCGTACTGCTTTGTAATTCAAATTTTACCAGTGCTGGTGGCTGGTGCCTGGATCGTGGAGCGGTGGGATGGGCGAAATTGCGAGGTGCTTGATGAAATTGTACGAGGTGTTTCATGAATTTCAATGGCGATTTGTTTTTTGCGTGTTTTTTGGGGAAAACGTGAGATGGCCGATGGAGATGAACTGACGAGGTGAATTGGATTCGAAAAATTTTCATTTTAAAAATTCGAGGTTTAAGGATCCAGTTTTGATTAGCAACTGGTTGGATGCAGAGTGGAGGAAACAAGCTGTGTTCTGAAAATTAACGAAATTTCAGTCTATGAAATTCAAAAATTCAAAAAAATTGGATATTTATAAGGATGGTTGTTTTGGGGTGAAAAGTATGAAGGCAGGAGAGGAGAGGAAGAGTATTTTTTGAAAATTCAATAACTTATATTCCAGAAAAACACCTAAACAAGAAACTTGTCATAGAAGAACAGAGTGTTCATTCTCTGGAAAACCGGGAAAAGTCAGGGAATTGTGGAATTTTCTCTGGAGTTCTTCGAAAATCCTAAAAAATGATAAATCATTTAGAAAAGTGTTTCTTTGATTATTTTATTCTAAATTTTTCAAAAAATTTCGCCCTCGCTCAGCTCGGGGCCAAATTATTTCATCTTATATCTGATTTTTTTATTCATAATTTTTTGTTGATCATAATGTATAATAAATTTGATATTCAAGATGCATGTCTTTGTTCATCACTCTTTCTTTCTACACAATTTGTTAAAAAAATTAAAATCTTAAGTTTTTTGGAAACTTTTTGATGAGCTGTGATGAGAAAATGTTGAAAAAAAGGGAAGGGAATGGAATAGAATTCGAATTTATTGATCATGTTTTGGAAAACATGAATGAGAAAAAAGTGGCGAATTTTTATCTTTTGATGATATTTTTTTTGCAAAAATTTTCATCGGAGATTGTGTAAATTTATAAATTTGAGGCATGTGTTTCTCTTCCGGGGGGGGGGGTGGAGAAATTTTTGAATTTTCAGCCCAGAAAAATCTGAATTTTCATTCGCTTGATTTGGTAGACACCCTGGCATAATTTATTTTCATTTTCAAAACTTAATTTTATGTTGGAATACTTAGTTTTTCCTTTTTATTTTAAACTTTTTCTGTAGGTAATGAATTCGAATTTTCAAATTTTTGTGGTGAGGGGGAGTTAGATGGGTTCAAAAATTTTCAGAATTGAATTTGAATCTTTTTTTGGCCCAAAGAGGATCATCTAAAGATTTCGTAAACTGTTCCTAGTGATTTTGAAAAATAAAATCGATGTATTTTGTATCATTCTTACGCAAAATTCAGAATGTAAGTATACATCAAGTGAAAAATTACCCCCTCCCCTCTGGTTCACGAATATCATAGAAAATTATCGAGTGATGGTAAATTGAAAAATATCCTTTATTTTGTATGGTGTTAGACTCCATTCGTCTGTGTTTCACAATGCGCTTGAACTTTTAAATTTTGGTTCGTAATTTTGAAAATTGGAAAAATCCTGGAAAAATCATGAATGCCACTGGCATTTTCACTTTCTAAATTTGTCAAAGTATGGTCTAAAATTCAAAAGTTTATACCTATTTATCTGTACGTTTACCTACAGAAACTGAGCGAATCGATGAAAAAAAACACACAAAAAGATGTTCGTTGATTTTTGTCTCTCTTTTACCGACTTTTCTTGAAAAGTCAGGTACTAAATTTGTTGGCGCGGTGAGACTTGGGGTCTGGGGTAAGTTTTCTTTGCGTTTTGGGTCATTTGGAACACAACTGTACCATTCGTTCATTTTCACCTTTCCTTATATATATATATACATATATATTTATGTATGAAATTTGTGGTCGATTAAACTCCGAAACTGTGAGGTTTGAGAAAAATTTGAAAACGTCGCGTTGTTGGGGCATTGCTGAACCTGTGAGATTTTAAGTTTTATCGAAATCGGTTGAAACGTTTTTGAGAAAAATCAATTTTTGTGATTTTTTTATGAATTTCATGTGAAAATAGCGTTGCCTAGAAGCGATTCTTGTCCGAAAAAAGGCCTTCAGGGTGTCCAAAAGAATATAATGAAAATGCATGGCAAAAATTATTCAACCAACTTAATTGAAAAATTTTAAATCTGGTGTCAGTCCTGGTCTATTATCATTCGAATGTACATGATAGTAGAAAGGATCCATTCAAGATGAGCTTCTTCAGGTTACGAATTCATCATTTCCGGTTCCCATCAACTTTGAAAAAAAAGAGGTCTTCAGGGTGTCCGCAAAAAATTATAGGTAAAATGCCTAGAAAAAATTTCCTCATCAACTTAGTTAAAAAATTTTAAATCTGGCGTCATTCCTAGTCTATTACCATTCGAATGTACATGATGGTAGAAATACAAAAACCCCTCGATAATTATGATCTTCTTTAGATGATGAATTCATTGTTTATGGTTTCCATCAACGTTGGAAAAAAAGAGGTCTTCAGGGTGTCCGAAAAAATTTACAATAAAAATGCATAGCAAAAATTCACTAATCAACTTGATCGAAAAATTTAAAGTCTGGCGTCATTCGAATGTATATAGTCGTAGAACAACAGGACACGCTCCACTATGAACTTCTTTAGGCGACGAATTCATCATTTCCTGAATTCTACTCCTTTCCTTCCCATTGTTCGATTTTAAAAATTTTTTATTTTATTTTATTGTAAAATGATTTTCGGTTTATGCTCCTCCTTCACCAAACCAGCTACGTCACTTTTGGACTTTGAAACATGCAGTTGAAAATTTATACAGATTGTTCATAAAAAAAAAATTGTTCAAGTCTTGAATGTTTTGTTTTTTTACAGTTCTTTGGAATTAACTGTCAATTTAGAATATTCAAAAACGGAATCGGCAGGAAATCGACTAAATTTTGAATTAGAATATGGGCTCAGTTTTTCATCGGATCCCAATGAATTTCCTATCACCTCTCCTCCCCCCGCCCCCCGCCGATGAGGTGAAAATTAAAAAAAATGAAAAATAACGTGTAACGTGTCGTTTGTTGGGTTTTTGAGGGAACTGAGTTCGAAAATATGCTCAGTTTTTTATCCGATTCTTCTGAGCCGCCTCCCCCCCCCCCCCATCGTCTCCCTAAAACTAGGAAATTACTTGGATTTAGGTTAATTTTGTATTCAGTCATTTTCATTGTATCAAAATGAACCCCTACAAATAGCTATTGATGACAAAGATGATTTTTTAGTAAGATAATACATTTTGATGAAAAAATTCATGCATAAAAACACGAGAAAAGTCGGTTACCTCACGGTTTAGGCGTGAGAATTTTTTTTCAATATTCTAGTCGTCGATGTGGTTAATGCCCCCCCCCCCCCTAAGAGACACCTTTATGACAGGATGTCTAATGATCAAGCCAAGTCAAGCTGATCAAGATAAGCTGAGCTTTTGATCAAGAGCTTTATAACTCAAAGGTCAAGCTCTTTTTCAATTTTTGAAACAAATTTTCATTCACCCAAGATAAATACCTAATTTGAATGAAAAAGAGCTCATTGCAATTTTTTTGAATCACATTTGTTTGAAGTTTTTCGAAAAAATTATTTTTTTGGATAGAGAGAGGGGAGCCATAAAAAAGTAAAAAAAAGGCATGTAAAAAGGTCAGGCCAAGTCAAGCTGTCTGCTTGACAAATTTTGTTAGACACTCTGTAAGTTTGTGTGATTTTTTTTTTCATTGTTTTCATTTTTGGAAACCACGAAAAACTTGAAAGTTGTGGTTTGGTTTTGCTTCAAAACTTTGTTTGAGACAGTCTTATAAAGAAAAGGCCAACTCTGAAAACTTTTCGAAGAATTTTGAAATTCATGTCACGATTTGAAAGACTGTAAATACAAAAATGACAGTAAGTAATATTTTTTTGAAATCATTTATTTATTTACAAATTTCTGAATAGTTTTCAATATGTAATGAAAAATTTAAAATAAGTTCATCAAATCTGAAATTATTGTCATTTTTTAGTTTTTTTTTTAAAATTGGATTTCGAAATGAATTGAAGTTGAATTTCTTTCGACTCGTTATTTCGTCTTAAATGCTCTTTTTATGATTTCCCCCCTCGATTTTTTAAATTTTAAATAGTGGTTATTTTTCAGTGAGGGGGGGGGGGGGTATAATTTAATTCTTAACTTTTTGGCCAATCATTTATTGCTTTATAGATGTTTTGTCCAATCATTCAACTGAAAACTAAAATTGAAGTTGAAACTAGAACTGCGATAGTATCATTTTGTATTATTTCAGTTTTCCATCACCAATGTTCTTTAATGCCATTTTGGTATGGAAAAAGAAAGTTAAATTTTATCATTATTGAAAAAAATTTCTGAGTTGATTTTTCAGAAACTTTCCAACAAAATATTTAATTTACCAAAGATGAACTTTTTTTTTCAAGTCCATATCAAAATTTGAAATTTTGATTGAAAAAAATCAGTTGCGAAGTTTTTAAAATATGTGACCCCGCACAAAAAAAGGATGTTAGTGTCCAATTTTTTTTTCAATAGAAATTGGAAAAAAGCTAAATTTCCTTCTGCTTCCGACATAAATGAAATTACAATTTTAAAGTTGAATTTTTGGAATTTTAGTGATTTTTTACGAATTTAAATGTCTCAATTTGTCATTTTATCATCAGCAAAAAACGTAATATTTTTGAAAAAAATTAATTTTTAAGCGAAATTTATGAAAAATAAGTTCTTTGTCTCTAGTCCATACCTAATAACGATTTCTGAAAAGAATGTTTGACGAACTTTATAATTCACCATTGGAAATTTGAGAATTGGTCAAAATACCTATCTTCTGAAGAAATTCCAAAATCCTAGATGAAGTCGAAAAAACGCCAAACAATGTGAATTTCGGGTTCAGGAAAGTTTCGAGTGAGAAAATATCACCCCTTCCCTTCCACACGTACATGGCTTGACGATTTCACAATTTAACAATTTTGAGGTGTTCGCTAGGAAACTCGACGAAGGTCGATTTTCTTGTGAGATGATTATCTGAATGAATTTTCATCTCAAAAAAATCATCACGCGATTTTTCCGAGCATTTGTGACTGCGATGAATTTGGGATGAATTTTCATTGCAGAAACCATCCCCCTTTTTCCGGATTTTTGAGCCTAGGATTATTATTGAAAATAATTATCATTCCAAAAAATCATCTCACGATTTTTCCGCGCATTTGGGGCTTGGGATGATCATTGGAATGAATTTTCATCCCCAAAAAATCATCACACAATTTTCCGGGCATTTGTGACGGCGCGGCGATGAATTTGGGATGAATTTCAGATTTTCTTATGAACTATTCGAAAAAAAGACGAAAGAACTAGATTTTCAATCGCCCAAGTTAATTTTTGCATCTTGTAGAGAAATTTGAAAATGTTGAAGAAAATCAAAATTTTGCTGAAGGCTCCAAAATTGTTGAAATGGTGAAATTTGGGATCGAAACGACAGTTTTTTGCAAAGACCTAATTTTCATCAATTTTATTGAAAAATTACGTATTTTTTATAAGTACCTACAAAAATTATTTTTTATCAAATAATGACATATTTTCGAATTTTTAAAAATTCACTAAAAATCTAAAAATCGATTAGGGCAGTTGAAATTTTGGAATCCACTTTTTTCAAAGCCCCATTTTTGTCAAAATGAAATATAAACACCACGGATTGATTAGTTTAATAGGTACATCTCACAATCTTGCAATTAAAAATAAAATAGGTAAATCGTGACAATTTTTATTCGATCTTTTAAAATATTGAAAAATATCTCAAAACAGCTCCATATTTTGAAATAATATAAACCATTTTACCTCTAATCCGATCGCCCAATCTATTCCACGAACAGGTCCGAGTAAAGGCCAAAGTTCACCAAAAACAGTCCACCGGCTGCCCAACCTCTGGTCCGCATTACTCCACACGTGCTACCGGAGCTGGACATTGGTCATATAACTAGTATGACTCGTGATGTCCACTCATTGTTCTAATGGCCGCGAGTTGCCTGCGACTATCTCGCGTGCTGGACACTGGTCAGTTTTTCAGCACAGCCAAGTGGACTGGCGCGATTGCAGCGGCGAAACAAAAGTGAAAACTTGATTCGTACACGAGCTCTTAAAATTACGTTCGATCGCAAAGGTACCTCGATAGTAAATCTCATTAGCATCTAATCTGGTTACACGGTTTCCAGGTGTTTGATTTTTTTTTACCATTGAAACAGGTTCCAGGAAATAATCCAGATTGTTCTTGATGGTCGTTAGTATACTGTATACTTGATACAAGTACACCGATGTGATACAATTTTCAAGTGAGAAGTTAATCGTGACATTTTTCGGCTAATTTATGCGCATATTTTGAAGAATCTGTGTCGCGTTGTGCTCTTGTGTGATTCAACGTTTTTTTTCCATCTAGTACGAAGATGAGTGTGCTTTGACCGAGTAAAGATTTCGCGAAAAGAACAATATGTAGATTCGTACCGGAATTTTTTCAGGCGTTTTATTCGACCGCCATTTTCTTTTGAACTGATTCTTGAAAATTCGAAATGGCCATAATCCGTAGATTCGTGATACATTTGGGCTTTGAAATTGATCAGAGATAGACTTAGAAATAGTGCAACCCTCTTGGAAGTGAAAAAAGACTGTTCAAAATAAAGAAAAATCTTCTCAAACGAAAAAAACACCATTTCTGAGTTAAAACTGGTTTGTCAATTTGAAAAGGCGCTCGACCATGCAACGAACCAGTGATTCGTACATCATTCGATAAAAATTTACTAACGAAATTTTCACAATAATAGTTGAATTAACGCAGACGACGGACTCTCTTTTCATGTGGGGAATATTTACAGCAAACTTACTGACTACGATGGAATGAAAAATTCAAATCGAATTAAGGGTAACGCATCGATAACTGGTTTTCATTTACCGGAAAAATATTTTTCAACCCTTCCACATGTTCGTACTCGGACATAAATTATACGCACAATAAGGAAGTAACGTCCTTTAATTGAAAAATCATAAGGATGTAAAAGGTTCTTTTAAATTACAATTTGTTACAATAGAAGGCACAGATACCTGCGTTTCGCTTTTTTTTCCCTATCTCGCTAGACGCCGGGGTCAAAGCTCAGACGTTCGGACTGCACTCCGGTACCTTTTTCTGGACAATTGTCCGCGGACAATCTTATACTTTTCCTGGTCAGTACTTTGATTTACATGACCACTTATCCCTTCCTGGATTTGGTGGCGTGCAACGAGTGTCATGAATTTTAAATTATGTCCAGCCGCGTTCGCGATACTCGTATACCTCGTACCGGAAAAGCGCGTTCGTATTAGTGGTCAGTCTACTTATCAAAAAAATTAGGTGCTTTTTCAATTGTCACCGAGTGTACGCGTACAGGTACTAGATGCGTTCTACTTGTTAGATTGGCCGTTAAAATGTATCGAATCTACTTGTAACTGTATAAGATTTATTTCCGGTTTTCGAGAGGCCTTGTAATCCGTGGAAAATTATTTTTCCTGGTGGTGCTGGAATAGATGCGATCTCGCCGATGGAGTGGGGGATCGGAGTGATTTTAGTTGGGTTTTAATACGTTTTTTTTTAACGAGGATATGTTTTTGGATGTCTGAAAATTTATTCGTATTTTTTTTTCTAAATCTGGACTCGAAAATGTTTTCTGAGTTCTATTTCGATTGTTTTCTGTTATTGGTTGCCTGAGAGTGACAAGTTTTTATTATTCTTTTTACCTTTTATTAATCTTTAACCAGAATATTAGATTGTGGAATATTCTTCAAAGTTTTCACTCAATATTTACTTTAAAAGTCGTATTCAACATTCCATTACATTGCCTGATTCTAATATTATTCTTTCAAACATTTCAAAGAGGGGAAATGCAAAAAAAAACTAATCAGTTTTTCAAAAAAAAAACATCAACTAATTTCAGAAAAAACATTATTGAAACCCAGCCATTTCTCGGAGAAAAATTGGAAACGAAATTTCAGAAAAAACTAGGAAATTCAAATAAGTGTTTTCAGAAAAAATTAACTTATTTTCCGGAGAAAAATTCTAATTTTAAAAATTAGAATAAATCCTAAAAAAAATCGATCGATTTTCATTTTAAAAAACAGAATATTTTCAGATAAAAACCCAAAAGAAACTAATTTTTTGAAGGAAAAAAAACAAAAAAAAATTATTTTTAGATTAAAATAAAGAAAACAATTCATGTGCTGGAAAAACCTACCTCTCCATTTTTAGTAAAATTTCAAAAGGACTGATGCATTTTCAAATAAAAGAAAAAAGAGAAACTGATTTATGTTTAGAACAAAAAAAAAACACAACCTCCTTTGTAGATGACCATAAGTGGTAGGTATCCAATTCTGAGGTCAGTAGTTTATGGATGTGCACTGTGCGCAGATAAAACCCAAATCGTATCTTTTTTTGAAGGAGGCGGGCTAACCGAAATTTTCGGCGGGTAGCATTACGCAAAATTGGTAAAAATTTCGTAACAGAATGTGAATCCATACTTGTATAGGAAACCATCAAAAGAAAGCAATATAGGTATTTTTAGAAAAATTCCAAAAAGTCAATCCATTATATCTATCAGAAAAACCTAACAATACTTATTGATTCATTTTTAGAAAAACTTTCAAAAAAAGAGTCAATCCGTTTTTGAGAAAAAATCAAACAAAAAATCAAACATTTTCAGAAAAAAGTGAAAGGAACCAATCAATATTTTTTACCAAAAATATGGGTTTTCAGACGGAAAACAACTAAAAAACCAAACCCATTTTTCGGAAAATTCCAAGATAATATTCTTGGAAAAAAATTAAAAGGAAATCAATCAATCTATTTTCAGAAACCATTAATAGAAAACAATTCGTTTTCTGAAAAACATTTTGGTTTCAAAAAAACAAAAAACAATCATTTAAAAAAATAATTTGTTTTCAGAAAAACAAGTTGTTTTCAGAAAAACAAGTTGTTTTTAGAAAAACAAAAAACAATTAGTTTCCAGGAAAACAAAAAACAATTTGGTTTCAAAAAAACAAAAACAATTTATTTAAGAAAACAATTTGTTTTCAGAAAAACAAAAACAAGTTGTTTTCAAAAAACAAAAACATTTGTTTCCAGAAAAACAAAAACACTTGTTTCCAAAAAACAATAACATTTGTTTTCAAAAAACAACTTGTTTTCAAAAAACAATTAGTTTCCAGGAAAACAAAAAACAATTTGGTTTCAAAAAAACAAAAAACAATTTGTTTTCAGGAAAACAAAAAACAATTTATTTTCAGGAAAACAAAAAACAAGTTGTTTTCAAAAAACAAGAACACTTGTTTTCAAAAAAGCAATAACATTTGTTTTCAGAAAAACAAAAAAACTGGGTGTTTTCAGAAAAACAAAAAAAAAATTGTTTTCAGAAAAACAAAAAACAATTTGTTCTCAGAAAATCCAAAAACAAATTGTTTTTAGAAAAATAAAAAACAATTTATGACGATACCATATCATATTTAGAAATTTTTTCCTTTTTTTTGGTCCTTTAAATAGAGTAAATTTTCCTCTTTGGATGATAAAAAACAGCTCTGAAAAATGTTGAAAAATGAGATTGTGATGAATTTTTGAAATCATGAAGTAAATAAATGACTTTTAAAAAAATCAAAAAACTTGAAAAAAAAGGTAAATTAAAAATTAAAAATTTAGTTGGTACTTTTCTCACTTATCAAACTAAGTTCTATTGACTGCAAAAGAGATATGTGGTAAGAATTTTTTTCTCTCTTCCTACACCATTCTAAGCTATTGAAAACCCCATGAAAATGAATGTACGCAAAAATGAAATGGTAGAAATGCTTTTCATTTTGATGAGACGTTTAGTACTTAATGCTCGTTTTTGAGCAGGAAGAAAACATTTCTGCGACCTGAACTCATTGTCATTTGAAAGTAGAAGGTTCATAGCTTCATAATATACATACAAATTGGCAATAAAAAAATTGGTATTTTGATTATTTTTTTGTTTTTTGCATTTTCTGCAAAATTTACTCTTCCGACATATGGTATGTGGTTGCTAGCTGCGTCACATTTGTTTTCAGAAAATCAAAAAACAGCCCATTTTAAAAAAAAATACATGAAACTCAATTCATTTTTAAGAAATAGGTAATAAAAAAAAAACTGGACCATTTCCAAAAAAAACTCAAAAAATTGAAAATATTTTCAGAAAACAATGAATTAAAATGAAACCCTTTGTAGATGAAGCTCTAAAAAAATAAACCAGTGCATTTCTTGAACCCTTCCTCCTTTTCAGAAGAAACGATTACCTTTTTTAAAAAAATAACAAAACAAAAATTTAACCATACATTTTCAGAAAAAAAAACAAATTCACTTTAGGAAAAACAATAGAATATTTTCATAAAGAATTGAATTGAATTGAATTTTAAAAAAATCGATCATTTTCAAAAAGAAACCAAAGACACTAATCCAATCTCCATAATTAAACAAACCATTTTTAGAGAAAATAGAAAAAATTAATAATCGAATCATTTTCTGAAAAAAAAACAACAATCCATTAAAAATGAAAAACCGATATACCAATTTACAGACAAAAAAAGAATAAAAACTCCAAACCATTTTCTCGATAGAACCAAAGTTATTTTCGGAAAAAACAAAAAAATCAAAAACCAACCTATTTTTAGAAAAAAAAATCAGGTGAAACAAAAATCGTTTTTAGGCACATAAAAACGAAATAATTTTTCAAAGAAAAAAATGACAAAAGCATAACATTTTTAGAATTGAACCAAAAAACGATCAGTTTTCAGAAATAAGAAAAGAGAATGAAATCTATGCTCTCAGAAAAAAAAAACTAAAAACACTAAATTATTGAATTATTTCTTTGGGAAATGTGAATTTCAAGAATGATTTTACTTTCTCTCTTTTATTGTCTCAAAATTCATTTCTTATTAAAACTGCAAGATTATGTGAACAATTTTATGAATTTTTATTAAAATAGGTACTTACTATTTACCTACCTACCCCGTTTTGAAATATTTTCCATGATTTCAAGGTTCTTAGATAGGTATCTTGATTAACGATTCTTCATTGAAATTCCTGCAAGCAACTTAAATTTAAATTTACTCGAGATTCAGATTTTGATTTGATTTTCGTATTTCAACTATTCAGCAAAAAAGTCAAAAACAAATATCCAAAGAGACGTCCATAGCTTTAAATCTTCTTTCCAGAGGAAGACTCAGCCTTATTTTCATTTTTCCAAGTTCAATAAAGTAACCTAATTTTCCAGAAAAACTTTTCAGCATTAATTTAAATTTTTTACAAAATTAATATTTAAAAACTCTCACTTTTCACCTATATATCTTCAGAAAAAAACCTGATAGTTAATTCTGAAAAAAAAGCAGCAACTGAGATTTAAAACGTTGCAGATTCGGTTAATTAAACGCAATTAAAATTTAATATTTCCATTTGACTAATTTATACATTATGACATTTTATAGAGAACGAGAATGAAAAAAAATGAAAATTGTCGTCTCTCGTCTCTGGGTTGTGTGTACTCGCGTATTTGTCGTTTCGACACATTTTTGCTCGCAAGAAGAATTTATTTAATTACGTAGGATTCAGTTATTACTCGCAGAGTCGGACGTTTGAGAAAGGCGAATTTCGTATTAAGCTTTCTCTCAAATTCCATTTAGCTACGAACCGAATTTTAATTTCTGCCGGTTATTAATTTTCGAGCGTCGCGCTCCTTCCCTTCTGATCTGCGCGCTGCGAGAAGGACATTTTAATATAAGTTATCTCAAGGTAAATTATTATAGCAGAGCCAGTGTATCTGCGGGACGGGCGCTTCCGTTTACGTCCTTTCTATAAAGCCTATATTACGAAACGAAAGAGCGAACTGCCCTCGATTCCGAAGTGTGATTAAAATTTCTAAACGTTCGTTTTTCGAATTTTCCGCTCGTTTTGCCAAGCCAAAAAATATAGTCATTAATCGCTATTTTGATAACGCAATAAATGGCGCAAACTTGTTATTCGATGATTAAATATAAAAAATTCCGAATATTCGGTCGCGTTTATTTTCCACCATCGTGCCGGCGGACCAAATAATGTGTAGAGTGTGCAAGATTAAAAATTATTTCCACGTTCGCCATCGCCTGGAATATTAAGTCTCGGCGCGCGTATGAAAAACGACTATTACAAAGTGCAAAACCTATATTACACAATAAAAATCAACATTCGAGAATAAATTCAACGTTTTCTGCCGTAATTACGTATACATCATTTTTTTTTTGTTTTTCGTTAAAACCACGGTGACTTTAATGGTAACACGGTTTACAAATCACAGCGTTTAATTGGTCGAGTTTGCCCATCAGCAATTTTACATTTTAATGTTTTTTGCACCCAATGCGAAGGACTCGGAGTTGATCGACTTTTCTGTAATTTTGCCACTCTGCCGGCGTTACTCTCGTCCGGAAATTCCAAAGATTTTACTTTTATCTTATTCAACGATTTCCTTTTTGTATTCGCGTCGTTGGGTTGGTCACGTTTTTCTTCTTGTTCTGTAACATACGAAAATGAAAAATTATCGGTTATTACGTTATTGAAGGCATTGACGATGTAACCGCGATGCTGGCGCTAATTTAGGAATACGTTTTGTGCGTTGAGAATACCTATCAAAGCCTATCTACGCCAAATCCTACTTTAAGTATATTCAATTAAAACGATCCGAATAAGCCATTTAATAATTCTAAGCTTGATTTTCGATTCACCAACTCCTTCGATGTGTGCGGACGAAAATCTATTCTGAAATACCATCGCCGCAAAACTATACCAAAGTTTTCCAACCAAATTAAAGTGAAACCGATAATTTCGCGCCTCGGTAAATCGCCCGCTTGTTTCAAAAACCAGCCGAATTTTTACGAGTATAATTTTAGGCTTTGGGAGGTGAAGGTCTTTTTGTATTCAGTTTAGATGATTCTTTTGAGAATGATGAAATAATCGAATGGCGAGGTAAGTTGGAGAAGATCAAGGGTTGGCCAAAAATTAAAACCAGGGAAGCTAAATTAGGATTTTTGACGTTTGTAATATTCGAGGGGGTGTTAAAGCATTTAAATTTTTCTAGGATTTAAAAAAAAATTAATCACAGTTTGCAATAAAAATGTAATTTTTTGAATTTTTTTTTTAAATTACATAGAAGAAAAATGTATTTTTTGTCCTTTTTTTCAAAATAGATGAGAAGAAAAAAAAGTCAAAAATCGAGTGGAGAGATGAAAAGTATAAATTTTTTGACTCTTAGAGAAAATTTGACGATTTATAAAATAATTTTCGACTTTAGTGAGGGGATGAACATCCCTTCCTCGCATGTTTTATTTTTGAATGAGTGACATATTAATGCATTTTTTCTCGAGTAATGAATGGAGAAAGCATGAAAAAATGTATTTAATTCTAATTTTATTCCAATTTTTTTTGGTAGAAAATCCTTGAAATTTACTGAAGATTGCGTTTAAAATTTAAAAAAAAAAATTCCAGCCAATTTTTGTTGGGCGATTTAGAGTTTTTTTAAATTTTAATCTGGAAGCTCTGATTAAATCATTTAGATTTAAATCAGAATTGGACACAGTGGCGTCGGAAAGTGGGGTACAAGGGGTACATTGTACCCCCCAAAATCCTGACGAGGGTACAAAGTATCATTTGTACCCCCCCCCCCCAAATCACATCAAATAGGCATTTTCGCAGCATTAAAATGTGGAAAAAATGCTTTTTTGGGCTTTTAAAAACTCAATTTTCTCAAAGCTTCACCGTCGCTTCGCTCGGGCATGAACAAAATAACAATTATATGGATTATTTGAGGCGACAGGACGAAAAAATGCTTCTTTTTTCCCCCTTCACAGAAAATCCTCCTGATATTCAAGTCTTGGTTCTCATTTTGTACCCTCCCAAAAAAAAAGCTTCCGACGCCACTGATTGGACAACGAGATAACAAAATTTGAATTTTTATATATCTTCTGATAACGTCAAAAAAATTCCCATGCACCTTACGAGTACCTCTTTGAAGATTTCACTCAAAGTAACTAGAATTTAAATCCAAAATTCAGTTCTGGAGGGGAAGGGATAACTGAACAGTTGAACGCTAGAACACAATGATGCTGTAACGCTCTGTGATTACCAGGTAACTTTTAAATATTCGAAATTCTGCTCGGGAGGGGGAAGGAGTACAGAAGGAATCTTAAATTACCAAAATTCAGCTCTGGAGGAGGCAGAGGAGAATTTTGAATTCTCGAAATTCAGCGCTCGACTGCTGCACTCACAAGAAAAATTCTGAAAAACCTAAATTCAGTTGTGGAGGGCGAGCTGAAGAAATTTTTAATTATGTACTAGGATCACAGGGATCAATGGTACCACTGAAACTACTGGAATCACTGGAACCACTGGAACCATTAGAATGACAGGACAAAAATGAATACTGGGAAACTTTAAAATGTTTGGTATTCAGCTCTAGAGGAAGAAGAAGTATAGGAGAAATCGTCAACTACCAAAATTAAGCTTTGTAGGAGGTAGAGGAGGATTTTTAATTTTTTAAATTCAACTTTGGAAGGATTTCAGTATGTAGGTAATTTTGAATTCTCGAAATTCAGCACTTGACTAGAGTACAAAAAGAATTATAAATTATCAAAATAAATCCCTGGGGGGAGGGAGGTACAATGGGAATTTTTAATTACCAAAATTCAACTCTGGAAAAGGTACAGGAGAATTTTCAATTTTTTGAATTCAACTCTGGAAAGGTCGCACAAAATAATGGAAATTTTGAATTATCGAAATTCACCCCGGAAGGGAATACCTAAGAAAATTTCAAGTTTTCGAAATTTTGCTCTCGACTGAATTACGTAACTAAAAGACAAAATTGTATAATACCTACCAAAATTCAGCTCTAAAGGGAAATACTAGAGAATCTTCAATTTTCGGAACCCGGCTTTGGTTGCTAGCTCTCTTCTTCAAAAACATGGGTTAATTTCAATTGGAGTAGGTTTGGGCATACATGGCGCCAAAAATGTACTTTTTTAAACAAAAATTTTATTTTGGACTCGCACTCCTAATTTCATATTCGTGTTCAAGGGGTTCAAATTATACGATAACGACTCTAATATCGATAACCCGAATGGAAATTTGGGCAGGTTAGCACTCCTTGGATATCGTTTCTTACCGATTTTATAATGTCGCTTAAAAAATTTCAGAACCCTGTCACCGTTGGACATTTTTTCTAGAAATATGTCCTGATATCCATCTACCATTTTGAGAACCCCTTGAACTGGAAAAATTTCTCTGCGATGTTTTTAATGGTCTTTAGAAATTGAAATATGGTTCTAAAATGTATCAGAACATCAAATAATCAAAAATAAAAACAGATTTTTGAAAAAACCTCAAACTCTGTAATTTCTAGGTCATTTTAAGAAAGTTAAAAATATAATTTTTGAAGGCTAAAATTTCAACAACCAACGTCATTTTGAGGTCGTTTGGCCAATACTTATCGCTACTTTTCACCAAAATCTCAAAAAAAGCTCAAAATCGCTCCAACTTGGCATCTACAGGAGAACTTTTAAATATCCGAAATTCAGATCCTTTGGAGGTACCTATAAATGAATCATTTATAAATGAGTCGATTTCATATCAGTCGTTCGCGAACGACTCGATTAAGATATGAATCATTTGTGAACGACTTCATCAATCGTGAACAAATCATTCGTGAATGATTAAATTTTATTTGAGTCGTTCGCGAACGATTCGATCCATACATGAATTATTCGTGAATGACTTTATCAATGATGAACAAATCATTTTTCATGAGTTGATTTCATTTGAGTTTTTGAGTTGTTCGCGAACGACTCGATCTAGATATAAACTTTGAATGAATAGGAGAAGCTCAAAATCACAAAAATATGAGGTAGCGAAGTCGTTCGCACTTCGCCCTGAACGATTCTTTATACAGTTTATACTTACCTTTTTCAATTCTCCATTTATTTTTGATGTTTCAAGTGTTTTTTTTTTTTTTTCAATTCCTCAAAATCAAAATACTCGATACATTTTAATCAACTTTTTAAAACTTTTATTTTGGTTCCAATTGTCAACTTTATTTTTAAAAAAATAAAAAAATATATGGTACGGAAAAAATAGAAATGTCTGAGTAACTTCAGATCTTATTTCTAGGTAGATAAAAAAATATGAAAAAATAGAGAAAACTTAGTGTTCTGCATAGTTCCAGGGTTCTAGGTAAAAAAAAATTAAAAATAGAAATTCAGCTTATTTTTAGGTAAAAAAAAAAATACAAAAAATACATAGAAAAGACAAAGTAGGTATTCTTCTTATTTCTTGGTAAAAAAAAAACGAAAAAAATAGAAGAAAAGACCATATCTAGGTGAAAAAAATATAATAGACCTAGTAAGTCTTCAGCTTAATTTTAGATAAAAAAAAAAACGAAAAAATGACCATGTCATCTTCACAGCTCATTTCTTAGTTTAAAAAAAATCATTTTTTTTTACAGTGGGCTCATTTTATAATGAATCATTTTTTATTTTACAAACTGCAAATTAATCAGGCGTTGAGGATTAATTTTGTTACAAATGAAGATGAAAACAAAATCTCAGGTTGCAAACAGGAAAACAGAATCGTTCAGTGCGAACGACTTCGCTGCCTCATATTTTTGTGATTTTGAGCTTCTCCTGAATGAATGACATGTTGAAATAATGAATGATTCATTTTTAGTTGAAATGAACTTATATGACTCAAATGATCTTATATGACTCCTTCACAAACGATTTAGAAGAAATATAAATTTTTTTAAAACAATTTTATCATCAAAAATGAATGAATCAGTTGAAAACAATTCAATCGGGATCATAAGCGCACCCAAAAATTGTGTAAGGGAGGGGCTCAAATTTCGAGAAAAAATGCGGGGGTCAAAATAGAATGAAAAAATAAAGTAACCTATTATTTCAGTGGGGCTGGAGTAGTTAGGGCATTTTCAGTAGACAGATAATGCATACCTACAGAATTGAGCAAAAAAAAAATGAAAATAGAAATTTTCTGTTTTCTAAGTTAAGACTACTCAGGGGCGCAATCAAGGGGGTGGCTAAGGGGCTAAAGCCCCCCCCCCCCAAACTTTTTGTAATGTTTTGATTTTTTTGTTATGTATATGTTACAGACAATGCTGTCAATCTAGTCAATGATATCATTGTCTAGGCAAAGTTGTCAATGGCTAGGCATTTTAGCCAATGTTGTTTACCTGGTGACATTGGCTAGACTATGACAACTTTGACTAGTCTATGATGTCACTGTCTATGACGATTTAGGCAATGATGATAGGCAATGAAATAGAAGTGGGTTGTTACATTGTTATGTATACGTGTGTTGTAAAGTGTACCTAATTTGCCTATATTAGCACTGTAATGTGTGATAGCACATACAAAATAATCTTATGGAAAAATTTTGAGAAAATTTAAATTTAAAAAAATTTTAAACTGGAAACAATTCTACTACTAGAAATTTTTCCTAACTACCATGATCTTCAATTTTTTTTTTAACTTCATATTTTTCAAAATTTTGTTCCAACTCAACAATTTTTTTCAATAATTTCAAAATGTTCTCTAAAAATTAAGAAAAATTGACGTTATGTTTTATTTTTTTCGAGTCAATTAGTTAGGGATTACTTGAAAGAAATTTAAAAAAATACGTAATCAAAATATAAAATTGAAAGAATCAAAGTTGAGAAATTTTGAGAAAATTTAAATTAAAAGATATTTACAGTTGGAAATTTTTTTAAGTTGGATATTGAAAAAACTTGAACTT
Organism: Pseudococcus viburni; assembly: GCA_033439095.1. Lineage (NCBI taxonomy): Eukaryota > Metazoa > Arthropoda > Insecta > Hemiptera > Pseudococcidae > Pseudococcus > Pseudococcus viburni. The sequence goes on from JAVBJF010000271.1 coordinate 448,675, forward strand.
GGAATAAATTTGGATCCAAATCATCAAAATTCCATTTTTAGCAAAAATAATTTGGCAGCCAATACTTCATAAAAACTACGAATTCATTTCTAAAATAACAAAAAAAATTAATGGAAGAGATTTACAAGTACATCTCTGTTTAAAAACTGTGATTAATAACACAAATAAATAGGTATTAAGTATGTAACGTGGTTTTAAAAAGTGATAGTCTTCATTGCCTAAGATAAGGCAGTCATTGATTCAATGCCTAGTCATTGATGTCATTGTCTTGCCTGTTTAGCCATTGACAACTTTGCCTAGACAATGATATCATTGACTAGATTGACAACAGTGTCTGTAACATATACACTTATACTATACAAGTATTTAGCTAAACGCGAATGTTACATACAAAAATCATCCCGAAACTACTGTCATTAACTTATTTTGAAGAGGTAACACCTCATACGGGTAAATGGACGGCAGGATCGTGCAGATTGAAACTTTTTCCAATTTCTATACCATCCCTTACTATCCCTTAGTCTCATAGCAGAACTCGTTTGAGGCAAATTTAGAGTAGTGGTTTTGAAAACGTGTTGATTTTAGTCTCCGAACAAGCGAAACAACGAAATTCTTCGAAAATTAGTGTCCTCGAAGACGTTTCTTTAGCTCGGAGAATAGAGAAAAGTCACAGGGAGCCAATTTTCCAGATTTGGCTTCCCGTGGCTATTCTCTATTCCTCGATCTAAAGAAATGCCTTCGAGGACCCTAATTTTCGAAGAATTTCGCAGTTTTGCTAGTTTGGAAGCAAAAATCAACACATCTTCAAAATCACTACCCTAAATCAACCCAAACGAGTTCTAGGATGAGACTAAAGGATTGTATAGATAGAAAAAATTCAATTTACACAATTCTTCCTTCGTTTTACCTGTATGAGATGTTGATCCCGCTTCAAAAAAATTCACTTCCAGTTGTTTCTGAATGCCCTTCGTACTCCGTTGTTTTGAATGAAATTCATTTTTATAATTCAAGGGGGAAAAAATCTAAAATGGCTCATGAAAATAGATAGTCACTAAGCCGAGTCTACACCCCCTTGAAGCCATACAGAGAAAATTTGGGCTCCAGGGGGAAAATGTACAGTCAAAAAAAGGTCTTGCGATATTTTGAATGTCGATATCTGACGTAATTAGGCAAATTTTCCATTTGTTCTAAGGTCCTCACACTAAAAAGACTACAATTTTCAACTTTTTAAACCATGGCGAGTCCTAGCGAGCCCTCTAAAAAACGCAGGTCCCCCCCCTCCCCCGACGTCTGCCCCCTTACTTTTCTCATAAATTCTAGCCACCCCCAAAAAAGAGGTCTGGTTGCGCGCCTGAGACTACTGATTTTTTCTGATAATGGGATATTGACAGAAAAATTAGTAATTTTTGACCGAAAAATCATTATTTTTCAATGAGAATTACTTCACTGATTAAAAAAGACATAATTTCTGCAAATTCAACTGATTCAATTTTAGAGAGTTGTATGTTTATTCAAAAAATAGTTACTAAAATGTGAGGGCGATTTTTTTTGAAAAATCATACTATTTTTGACATTTTTATGATAAAAAATCTCCTTGCCGAGTTCGGGTGGGGGGGGGGGGTCGATCCATCTGTGTGCCCCCCCCCGCGCGCGCTTATGATCGGGATATGAATACGAATCATTTGCCATTTACGAATAATTTCATCAGTGATTTGAACCATTGGCGAACGATTGTTCGTATTTATATCAATAATTCACGACGGATCTGACTGAACGAGAAAAGAATGATTTGTCTTGGGAGAAATTATTCAGCCCAGCGACAAACTGGCTCATGATCTGTCCAAACCGACTGCTTGATTCGACAAATCAATCGTTTGCGAACGATTTCAATTCACACAATATGACCGAATTGTTCCTAAACTACTGAATCATTTCATATACTTAGATACGATTAAGAATTTTGTAATTATTAAAAATAGGTACTTACCTACCTATTTTAGCATTTCCAAAATTTCCCCAAGAATCTTTCAGCCTAAAAAGATTTCTTTGAAAATCAACATCGTTCTGAGAAATTCTTAATAGAAAACTTTTCATTAGAAGACCGTTATTTGCAGTTCGCCTCCTCCTCCACATTTCTTTGTACTTATTACTTCGAAGGCCATTTCTAATGCCTCTTCATTCTTTACACATTCGGTTCAGCGCGCAATCAGTTTGAAATTTAAATTACGTTCGTTTCATAGAATTTCCGCCAAATTTTCCAAATCTCGTTTCGATTTGCGAATCGTGCCACGGTAATAATTCCAATTCGGTAAAAATTAATCGCGTTTATTCGATGATTCATAGCTTATTTCTCGTATAACGCATTGTTTTACGATCCATTCAACAAGTCGTCGAACAGGTTTTCGCGTCTAGAACGTCGCATTCTACGTACAACATAGCTACACAATTTCGATAATTATCGAATAAATTAATTTTATAGCCCGATAATTACGCGTCAATTATTGATTTGATATTTAACGCAGATATACCTTACATATTTTTTATAGATACCACATTGTCGGTGCTTTTTTTTCTGTATTTATTCGAACGTTCGCACGAATTCGATTGTTTTTATACGCTGTACATGAAATTATCTACTCTCGTGGTATCAGACCGACGACATTTTTGAAGAATGTCCACACAAGTTGATTGAAAAGTTTACTATCGAACGACTTCATAATTGGAGATAATTATAGATCGCATGACATAGCTCGTGTGCTTTTATACACAAACCTATCTCATATACTATGCATAGTTGCAACTTTAATAATTATTCCCAATATATTGATAGAAAATAATACGTTATTCGTAGGTATGTTGTTTTTACGACTATAAGGGTTCTAACTCACCGATATATTGTTTCAGATGTGGAGACATTAGTATAGTCATGAGTGGATTTACTTTTGCGCTGAGTAACCTTTCGTCGAGATTTGATTCTCTGTAATATGCGGAAAAATAGTAAATACGGTGACGATGGAAAATACCCACGTAATACTCACTCGTGCTGTACGATTGGCTTGCATTCTTTATGAGTAAGTTTGACCCGATGTTTGGACTGTTTTGTTGTGGTAGTTTTGTAATGAGTATTGGAAGCTGCGACGGTGCCTTTGGATGAGTCTTTTGGACGTTGCTCCAAATGCATGCGACTGACTCGTACTTCCAGCGGGCCTAGGTTTATTTCGTCGGTTTCTTTTTTGGGGGGAGGTTTTTCTGACCATTTTATGGGTTTATGCCTGATAAATGAAAGAAGGGTTACGATTCGTAGAAGTTGAGCGAAAAAAGAGGGGAATCATAGTCTTATTGCTTGAATTATTCTATTACAAGAATTAGTCTTTAAAGTGCCTACAAATATCTATCTGTAGGTTTTTTGTATGATTTAATTTTGTCTGGATTATTTCAATTCATCAATTTCTCATTCATTGATTCATCCAACAAGCCCATGTTTCAAAGTTTTCTCCCGGGGATAGGTCATTCAATTCTGTTTCTATCTAAACCACCGACGGTAATCAGTGGTTTACCAGTAATTGATTCGAATCGTGACTCACGAATTAATGACTATATGAACTCGTGTCAAAAATCTGATTGAAATTTTATTGGGAAAAAATTCTTAACCGAATTCCATAAATTACGAATTTCGATAGAAAAAAATTCCAGTTAGAGAAATCTCACATTTTATTTGCAAAAATTGAAAGTTTTGGAAATTTCAGTGAGTGAAATTGCTGTACAAGTATAAGTATATTTATTCTGGAAAAAATTTATATTTAGATATTCACTTATCAGGAACAAAATGAAGTGGAATTTCTAGGAGATGGAGGAAGTGGGGGCAAAAATCTAAAATTATTAGCCAAGATTGATTTTTCAGGTACAATTATCTTATTTTTTCAAACTTCATTAAAAAGTCATCACGTCATCATTTTCGAAAATTTTCGAATTGAACCTCATTTTCTCAACTAGAATTGCAGTTTTGTCAGAATGGAAGAAAAGTCACCCCTGCCCTCACTCATGATTATGACCTCTATCACCGCGTAAATCAGAAAGAAAAAAAAATGGTACGAATTTCCCCAAAGCATTTTTAAATGAATTAGGTACAATGATTTAATATAGAATTTTGTAAAGAATAATTCCCACAAAATTCAGAAGTAAAAAATATTAATTTCTTCGCGGAGAAATTCTTTGGATTTTATTACTAAATTTTTGAAATGTATTTTTCAGGAAAAAATTTTTTGACAGAATTCTAGACATAGTTTTAAAAAAAAATTTTACCGAAGTTCAGCTATTAAACATTTGTTTTAATTTCACGTTGATAAATTTTTTATACTTCAATAAGTATCATGTATATGTAAGCCTGGATATAGAAACCACCCTTAGGAGTAAAAAATTGATTTCTGAGTTGACACTGATTTTGGGCGTTTCAGAAGGTATAGAATCAAAGGAGAACCTCCACTCAAAAACCAATTTTTTACACCTAAGGGTGGTTTCTATATCCAGGCTCACATATTTCAATGGAAACCCTCAGATTTTAGGTAAAAAAGGACATTTTTAAAATATAAAAATAAGTAAATTTCAGCAGAATAAATTTTTTATGAAAAAAAAACCAGTAAGTTTCTAAATATGCTGGACAAAAACCAATGTGTTTTAGTGAAAAAGTTTGTAAAATTGCAGTTTCTTCTGGAAAAATTTTTCAATTTCAATTTTTAAGAAATATTATTTCAATAATTTTTTTTTACAGAATTTCAACTTAACGATAGGTATTTATTTTATATAAAAGAAAAATTTGATTCTTCAATCAGGAATTTGAAAACTTTTATCCATAGAATACCTAAAATTTGTTATTGAATTTTATAAGTAAGTAAAGAAATTGTGGGAGAGATTCAGTTCTAAAAAATTTCAGTGGATTTTAGTCCAAAAATCTGATTCTGCAGATTAAAGCTCGAGAGTAAAATTTTTTGAAGTAAAATTTCAAGTAAAGCTACCGGTAATTCAATTCTGACGATAATTTTTTTGGAATAGCAGAATCGAAAACATAAATTTTGATGAAAATTTGTTTTGCAAGATATTAGTATTTACATGAATTATTCTATTTACTTACTACCTAATTTTGTTTTAATAGGTAAATTAAAATAGGTACCTATCTATTTAATTTTCACGAAGAACAATTCTTTCGTGTTTTTCAGCCAGAAAATCTGATTTTTGTAAAGAAAAATAAAATTTTAGTTTACATCTGTACTGTAACAATACATTTTAATTTCAGAAAAAAAATTTGAAACTCAAAAGAAAAATATGATTTTGATAGAAAATTTTCATATTTTATTTTTCTCAGAAAATATAGTTTCAATGAAAAATAACTCATGGGAATTTCAATTTCAATAGAAAAATTGTTGAATTGAATTTTTAAAAAACTGATTTTAGTGGGTGTAAAAATTTTAATTTTTTTCGTAGAATCTCTTCAAAATTTTAGAAGCAATACCTATGAATAATTTTTTTTTTAAAGTTGTGGTCAGAAAATCTCTGATTTTTGTGCAATAATGTGGAATTTCAGTACCTACTTGGTACCAACAAATTACAAATACAATACCGGAGTGGAAAAAATTTAGAAACAATTATCTACTTATAAGAAAAGCGATTTTTATTTAAAAAATTTGTTTAGTATTTTAGAAACAAAATTTTTTTTCATGTTACTTACTAGACAAATTTTTGTAGTTTTTTTCATCTAAAAATATGATGACCCAAACAGAAAAATTTGAAGTGGTAACAAACAATTTCAAATTTTGATAGAAAAAATTTTTACTCGACTGAATTTTAATGAGTAAAACTATTATTTGCAAAGATATATTTTTTAATTTCATTCGGTAAAAAAAATGTATTCTGAATTTTCAAAACAGAAAATGTTTGATTTTTGGTGGAAATTTTTTTGCCTTTTTTTAGCAAAAAAACTATGTTTTAATACAATTTTAATGGGGAAAAAATCATTTTGAATTTTGTTGCTTTGTAAAACAATTACCTAATTTTGGACAAAAATATACTTTAATAAAATGTTTATTTTTTCAAGAAAAATTTGTAATTTCAATTTAAAGTACATATTTTTCTTGCGAATTTTAGTTGAAAAATTTTCACTGAATTTCATTTCAAAAAATACGAAATTCAATTGGGAATTTCCGAGTTCATGTTCAGACTTCAGAGTAGAATTCATCAAAAAATGTTACCTCCCTTACTCCTCTCTCGGCTCTCAATAGATGAAATCATTCAATTTTTTCAATTGTTCAAGTTTAATTGCTCGAATGATTTAATAGATGGGGAGGGGGAGGAGTACATGTACGGATAATGTTTCCTTCGTTCGAAGTGTGTCCTGTGTGTCTTCAATTCCGCACGTAGTATCTTGGTATTGGTGGTTGAAATAAAAAACCTACATTTAAGATGGAAAATTTCCACTATTTTAATAATTCTCAATAATTTCCCCTCCCCTTCCCCTCACACCCTCACACCTGGAAAATTTACACCAAAAATTCGTTCTAATTCATCTCATCGAGCAATTCTACCCAATTCTAATCCTTCCACCAGCGAAAAAAAAAATCCACGACGAAATTAATCACCCCTCCCGGAATCGAATTTCAATTCGTGATCCGATTCGAATCGTGCGTTCGAATTGCGTATAATTAAAGGTTTAGATTTACCTATTCAAAGGCGAATAATGAATTTGTATATTATCCAACGGGCATCTTTTTTCGTTTATCGAATCGTTCATGTGTTCTTCCATACAATCCGAGTGAAAATAATGACCGCATGTTGTAGCCAGGATGTAAGTGTTCACCTATCGTTGATTATCCCGAATGCAAAAAAAAAAATCATCCTCCAATTATTTCCACCGATCAAAACACACCGGTGAAAAAATGAAAAAATCGCAAAATTGTACGCAGAATTCCACCGGTATAATAAAGTGGAAACGAAATATATTATCATTAATAAATAAAGCTCTATTCATGTATAACAGTAATTTCGTATCTAATATGCCTGCTGAAGATTGTCACGCAACTTATTAGATAGCGGTGTATTCAAATAGCAGTAGCGTGTATGTGTAAGGCATCATTATAACACTAAAAATTGTCTTCGCTTTGCCCTCGGTTTACCTAGATACGTTACGCAGGTCTATAGTAATTTTTCCCTCTGGTTCGTTTTCGCCATAGGTATTATGGCGAATATTCGAGTGAAAAAAAATCGTATTTCTTATCAAAAACGAATAAAGTGTAGAAAAAATCACCCTACGTATTATCTTTGGGCGATATTGAGCTAGAATTTATTGGTATCTTACCTCGAACGCGTCCGTACAAACAGCACACAGATAATTTCTTTTCACAAAATGTCTATCTGTTTTTATGGCGTTTGTTTTATTCTTGAAATCGTTATCGGATCGGTCGGGTTCGTCGCTAAAATAATTACGTGAAAATGAGCTCCAAAAAAATAATTAAGAATAAGAAAAAGTAAAAGTAAAATAAAATGAAGAATGGACGAGGGGGAGGGGTCGGTATGTTTTTTTCGGTGTAAAGTCCGATTTTCATTAAACGTTTATTGCGTAATTTAAAATGATATGCAAATTACTATTCAGTTGTGTTTATACAGGATGGTACAAAATACAGCAAGTTTCGGTTTACTTACGACCGTATTTTGATTATTTCCGGAGCTATAATTTAGTCTGAAAATTATTAACTAAAACTAAATGAGTAACATTGTTAATGCGGAGAGGGTTTTAAGTCCAGTTCATACGATAGAATTCATTTACCATTTTGATCTATCGAGTTGTTCTTTGGAGCAGGAAATTGTTTGTCAGATGAACGTATACTGGTGTACAAGCCTTTCACTCGTATACCGCCGTTTTCGCTTGGAAAACGAGCCGATCTTTGTACGTGTATAAAAGCTCGACAACGTCGGCGAAATCATTTTCTCTCGCTGGACCAATTGAATTTTATAAGCTGGTAATGATGCGCGCTTATTCAAATGTCCGCGTGTAGCCGACGACTCAAGCTCGTCTTCCAATGCGTTGATTTTTATTGACTTTTCTCCGCCAACTAACGTGGGGAGGTTGGTGTTTTCGTGGTGGTTTCTGCTTATGCTGAGGCAACCGAGTTTACGGCGAGCTCGATTAGAATTTTAAATTTTATCAAATTTCGGTGTCGGGAAGTTCGAGTTTTGTGAAATATAAGCGGAGCTGACCGAAGATCAGTTGGGTAGAGCGTTCGATGAGGTGATGGGTGTTTTGAATTTTTCAGGATAAGGAATATCTGGTTATGTGTTTGACGAGTTCGGTTTTTGACGAGTGTGTGGTGTTTTTAGGGGTCAAGGGGATTGTTTTATGGGGTTATGAGTGTTTTTTTTTTGTAGAGGTGAAATTATAGGAGGGGTTTACAAAATCCTTGATTTTCAGTCTTTTTTTGACATTTTAATTTTTTTTGGGTTATCCCTTTTTCATGGCTCAATAGATACGAAATGAGATGGGAATGATGGGATGGAATCGGATCGTATTTGGTTGATCATTGACGTAATTTTATTGGTATCCAGTGATAGATCGTTTTTTTTTTTTTGTCAAAAGTTGAATGGGCAGTTGGGAAGATGTGTGTAGATCTTGAAAAGGTTTGATGAAAATTTCAACTCCTGAATCTATCCTTACTCTCGTTCAATTGCAATTAAATTCCGACTATGTTCAAAGAATATTGAAAAAAAATTGCCAGATACAGAATTGATAAAGATACATTTATGACCCAAAAAAATCTGAGGTGATTTCCTTGGAGTACCTACCATGTCGATATGAGTTTAAAAAAATTAACTTAGGAGCTAAAAAAAAGTATAGCAAAAAAACGATTTTGAAAACTCAATTTTTGAAAAAACGTTTTGTAAAAAAAAATTAAAAATAATTCGTAAAGTTTTTTAGATTATATTTCTGAAAAAATAAATTTCAAGTGCCTTCTAATGGCAAATCAATTTTTCAGTAGAACCCTCTATAAAGGTGTGAAAATTTGATAAATTCATTTTTAAATGAGGGTTCCTAAGATGGACTACAATAGTTTATCTATAACATAGGTAGACATAGAAAATGCTGTTTGAAGTTTAATGGGTGATTTTTATAGTATTTTTTGTGATGATCACGAGAAAAATGATGAAAAAATTCCATCTTCCAAGAATTTTTCACAATTTGAATTTTTTGTTGGAGGTTTTTTTTGCATTTTTTGATAACTTTTTACACTTGTAGTCAATTTTCTGAGCAAAGGAAGGGTTCAGCGAAAACAATGAATAGAACATAAATTGTAGAGCATAAAATTTTTTTTTGTCGATTCTAAATAGTTTTTTGTTACGAGGCTTAACTTTCGAGATATTTTAGTTGAAAGTTGAAAATTAAACTTCTAAAAAAAAATTGGAAATATCTCAAAATCCAAGCTTCCTAAGAAAAAAACCAACTGAACCTTACAGAAAGGAAATTTTACGCTCTACAATTTATAATTCATTCATTTTTTTCGTTGAACGGTTTCTTAGCTCAAAAAATCAACTCGAAAAATAATATGAAAAAAATAGTAAAAAAATCAATAAATAAAAACACCATATCCAAAATACATATTAGGTACTGAAATTCGTTTCTCGAATTTTTGGTTTTTTGAAAATTCAAAATTAGCCTACGACACTGTAAAATACGAAAAATTGATCTTATCAACGAAAGAAGCTGAAATTTGATATACTTAGGGTCAAAAGTTGAATCAAAAATGTAAGTAAAACAAATTCTCAACAAAAAATTCTAATTATAAAAAATCCTGATGTGATGGAGTAAAACTGAAATCATATTCGAATTCAGCGCTAATAATTCGATCAGGATCACCAATTTGAAAAAAAGTTATTGATTTGCCGCATTGCCGGCCTTAGGCCTTTCCATTGTTACTTACAAATGAGAAAAATTTCTTTCTGTAGAGTCCAATTTTGAGATGTCCATATTAGGATCCCAAAAATCAACTTTTCAATTTTGGCACTTTTTGGAAAAAATTTGTCAAAAATTGAAGTTTTGAAATTGAGGGATGCAAGTTCATGTGGTGAACGTGATAGAGAACCATTTTCTGCTCTCATCGAGTCATTTGTCAGGGTTCGGAGTACATCCAAGGCCTCGCCAACCCCAAAAACAAAATGTGTTCCATATTAGACTACTTCATCTTACTTTTAAAAAAAACACTTTTTTCGTTTTTTAAATTTCTTAAAAGTTTGAAAATTTTTTAAAAATGGTCTTGGTTATAAACTAAGATGCATGATCGAAGGTTATGATGACCTAAAAAATTATCTGTGATGATTTACATCTTTACTCTTTCCTTGAGTGATTTTTCAAAAGTGAAGAAAATTATATTACGAATTTAAAAAAAATAAAATTGAGAGGATGGTGAAAAATCATCAATGATTATTTTTTGAGCTAAAAGTATTTAAACTAAGAACATTTTAAGAAATTCAGAGAAAATCTAAAAATGATGTTCAAAAAAGATACCCAATGAGAATCAATATAAATTAATTTTCAAAGTGATGACAAATTTTTGACATGGATAAAATAGAGGAATTGAAGTTGCGCAGAATTGTAAATTAAGGTACATGAGTAGACTAAGAATCTAGACTAATAAACCAATTTGGGACATTAACCACTGACATCACGTAGGTACCTACCTATAATGTAGACTTGGGAAGGCACATACGAGGACAAGGTATGAGAGCCAAGATTTCCAAATAGAAAACGAGACATAACAATATAAATTTTTGAGCTCAATCAACTTTTTGAAGTTCAAAATGCATTAAAATTTGGGATTTGTTATCATATAGCATTAAGATTTGAACCCACGAGAGGCTTCTGATCTTAAAAATTCGATAATACCGTAAAATTCTCAAAAAAAAATGACTGCGACTTTCTAGAATTTAATTTAATTTTGCCAATTCAAGATGAGTCGGTCAGTTCCTTGAAAATTTTTGAAAATTTTTCGATTATCCATTTTATTTGATCTTCTCACTCAGTCCTGACAATTTTGAGTTAATTTTTTCAAAAAAAATGTCTATAAATTGTTGAATTTACTTTTGTATTTTAAGAATTTCAGTAAAAATGGTTATTTTTGAAAGTACCCGAAAACCAAAAAATTATTGATGTCATGAAGAAAAATATCTAATAAAAATTGGCTTCTTTTGACTTCTTTTGTTTTTTTTATCTTGAGTCCGATAAGTCAAATGGTTCAAATTTTGTAAAAAATTTCCATCACGTAGGGCCCTATTGAAAAAAGAAACGTGTCTAATCATCGACACACCGCCACGATTAAGTATTTGGACTGATTTACCTTATTTATTTATTAAATATTAAATAGGTCCTTTTCTGTCTGTTTTATTTTTTTTTTGGTGGGAGAAGGGGGATAGTGCGAAATTGCTAAATATTCCTTAAAATCTTAAATTACATGACTCAATTCTAATTTTTAGAGATGAATTTTGTATCTGAGGAACCATCCTATTAGGGATCCTTCAGTAGTACATTTTGTCATCATTACCCAATTTGAGCCCTCCCACCCCATCCCCTCCTGAGATGGTTTCTCGGGTCTGAAGTTCATCTCTAAAAATCAGAATTACATCATGTATTCCAATTTTTAAAGAATATTCGGAAATTTTCTCATTATTTTTCCCTTAATTTTTTTTCTTTTTTAGCATGTTACCTATTCTGTATTAAATTCCATAAATAAGATGAGAGTCCAACACATGGTCCTTAATTGATCTGGAGATAAAACTTCGAGAATATCATTTTTATGGGAAAATGAACCAATCCAAATGATGAAACCTCCAAAATGTAAAAAAAAAAATCTTCACCGTGTAAGAAACACTGTAACAAGTAACTAAGTACCTATTCAAAAAATCTCACTCAAAAGATTAAAGTATCTACCTAGAAGAAAAAACTTCCAAAAAAATAGATAAATGTCTTAAAAAAAGGTTGAGGAATACCACAAAAAGTTTAAAAAATTTTCCGCCTTTTGTGATGTAAAAAGTTGTTTTTCTTTCATTCTGGAGAACTTATCGTGATTGTCACTTCCCAAAAAACCACGAGAAGTTTAGAAAATTCGTAAAATCAGAAAAATTGATTATTTTGTTCCTTGAAATCATATAATTTTATTCATGAACCTTCCCTTTCTCTCTACCACCCTTTTTTTTTCAGAAAATTTTAAATCCCATCCATCTCAATTATACCTGAGGCTCAAATCCGGCCAAAGTAGGACTTTTTCGTCCTTGTAGGCTGTAAATATGTCTAAATATACTTTATCTGAAGAAGTTGAGATGTGTGTCAACGATTTTTTATATCATTTCCATGTCATGTCGATCAGGAAACCCCATTTAAAAGTGTGAAATCAAATTAGGACGTTTCTCTGATAATGGGACCTTCTTGGGACAATTTTTTTGTGAAAACAACCTGTCTTTTTTTAATTGATTTTATTTAGTCCATTTTAAAATCTAAGAAAGGAATATTAATATTCGCTGATATTCCTCGGCATTTTGCAAATTGAAAATTTCCAGCAAGAGTTTTAGAGGCATAGCCAAAGAAATTTCTTGCCTGCTTAACGAAGTGATATAAATAGCTGGATTTCCTATGTGTTAATCCATTAAAAAAAAATCGTCGTTTTTTTATACAGGAATATAAGTTAATTTTGCCATTTCATTTAAGTTCCATTGATTATAAAAACAACACCCCCTTCTCTTCATCGTTTCTATCCAGGTAGGTACAGTGGCGTAGCCAGAAATTTTTCATGGAGGGGGTCCGAAATTTCATAATTTTTGAGAAATTTTAAATTTACCCCCCCCCCCCCCACTAAATTTTTTTACCATAAAAACGCTAAATTCAAACTTTATAAAGTTCTCATGCGATTTCCGTAGCATGTTTAAAAGAAAAAAAACTGAGAAAATGTAATTTTCGAACGAACAGCCTACATACTAATTATTTTGACCTTAAAAATGCCCAAAAAATACCTAAAAATTCCAAGCATTGTCGTCAGAAGCTATTTTGCGAGGGCGAAGCTTTGAGAAAATTTGATTTTTAATGCTCCAAGAGGGCATTTTTTCACCTACGTTCCTGACGCCAAGGGGGATGGGGTCGAGAGACCACCCCCCCTCCCCTCCCCCCGTGGATCTACCAAGAATAGTGTGAAATTTGCATCTGACAGTTTATTAGTTCAATTTCTTTTCTCGATAGCTCAAAATTAATTGTATTATCCTGGGCTGATATTTTTTACTTTCAAATTCCACTGATTTTCATAAAATTGAGCAATTCGTTCGAGTCTTCGAATATGCTTTGTGATGAAATAAAACTATTTAGATCATTTTCTCGCTGCTATAAATATCCATAATTTGGTAAAAAAAACGATACAATTTTTCCATTCAAAAAAACATAGCAATCCTAATCTGAAGATTTCTATTTTCGATAGGAGCAGGTACATAAATTTAGGGATGAAATTTACCTACTTTTTTCAAATCTCAATTCGAATGAAAAGTTTCCATTCTTTAAACATTCAATGAATTTGTCAGTTTATTCGGAAGTACGTCTCACTGATTTCATATTACATCCAAAAAAAAACTTACCTTATGCCGATAGCAAAACCGAAAAAAAGAAAACCGACAAATTTAAATACTTACAGCTTAAATTAGATGCTTGCGCGCGCAAACACACAGAGACCAAATCACTATACCTTTAACCTGACGGGAAAAAGGCAGCGAACTAAAAGCCACATAACTGCAAATTAAATGAGCAACGTTTTGGCGAATACGCGGTGTTCTAACTACTTTATCAAATGTGTAACAAGGTTAAAAAGAATGTTAAACGAAAAGTAGGTACAAGCAGTATGCAGAAGAAGAAGAAACAATGGCGGGTGGGAAAAAAATAAAAAGTGTAAACTAAAAAGGGATGGCGAAGGAGGTTCGCGTACAGTACGGAAGTAATATTTCGCACCGGTCCGTACCGGCGCCTGTATTTAAATAAGCGATGGGACGAGTGAGGCTCGAGCTCCCCCGAGTCACCTTACACTGCATTATTATGAAGAGGAGGAGAGCCTTTGACGTACGACGAATTAAGGCACGAATTGACGACAACAATGCGAAAAGCCGAGCCGCACGCACGTAAACTCTACATAATGAACTGTGTATATCGAAAAAGGAGAGAGACCCGTGGTACCTACGTCGTAATTTGATGGCAACGACGGCGTAGCCGAGTCCTTGTGTACAAATTTTAGTTAGACGTCGCGCGAGAAATGAAAAACTTTTCGGCGGAGGAGCAGGGAGCTTGATTTATTTCTCGATTTGGACAAGTTTCGCAACTCAGTTGTTTTGGACAGATTTTGATTATAGTTTTCGTCGACGTTACCATCGTACACCTTTTAGCCCGATGACTGCGACGAAGACGACGACAGTTCAAAAATTTTCCAAAGCTGGAATTTTATACTGTTTGACAACTCGGCTACCAAATTAAACGGTGTGTATGGCCATGTGGTCAAATTCGACCCGGTTGAGGCGTTGAAGTAAATGCGTCCAAAGTGGTCGCCGATGCGAAGACGAGTGTCCTTGGTGAATGGAAAATGCGAATTAGCGGTTTACGAGCTACGATTTCAATCGACTGAAGAGAAATATTTAATATTGATGTTTTTCTACTTCGATGTTACCAGAGATGGAAAGGAGGAGGGGTAATTTCACTCCACTAAAAATTTTTTCTTAAAAAATTGGCGAATCATCAGACATAAGTTGAAATATTCCTGAAAAATCGATAGATTTTCTAAAAATTATTCGCAGTCACAAATGCCCGGAAAAATCGCAAAACGATTTTTTTTGGGGATGAAAATTCATTACAATAATTATCCCAGCGTAAAAAACTCGAAAAAACGCGAGATGGTTTTTTTGAGATGAAAATTTGTTCCAAAAATCATCCCAGCGTATTAAACTCGGAAAAAACGCGGGATGATTTCTGCGATGAATCGCGGTCACAAATGCTCAGAAAAATTGTGGGATGATTTTTTCGGGATGAAAATTCATTCCAATAATCATCTTAGCATCAATAATAAGAGATGATTTTTGCGATGAAATTCCATCACAAATTCATCGGAGCCACGAATGCTCAGAAAAATCGTGGGATGATTTTTTTGGGATGAAAATTCGTTCCAATAATCATCCCATGCATCACCAAAAACTCGGAAAAACGCGGGATGATTTCCGCGTTGAAACTCGTTTTTTTCCTCAAAATTTTATTCTCAAGTCTGCAATTTTTCTCAATTTTTTTTTTCTAAAGAGCTAATTTTTTTTAAAAAATAATATGAAACGAAAAAATTGGTTTTGGGGCAAAAATGTGGACCCGGGGGAAATGATCCAGGCAGATTTTGGTAAGGTTTTTGTACGTTGATTAGGACACCTTCCTGGTTACTTTGCAATAAAAAAATCTTCCCCCACTTTATTCCAAGTTCAGCTCTCAAATGAGCTAATTTGACTGCACTATTTTCAATTTTTGGAAATTTTTTCCTACCATCGAATATTGAACAATTACTTACCTACTAAAACAAGAATATTCATTTTGCATTGTTTCATTCGATTTTCAGCGATAAAATTATGAAGGGGAGAAATCTTTAAGAGTTTAATTTCTTACTTTTTGAATCAAATTTCATTGGTATTGTTCAGGTTATTTGTCTTTTTCCGACATCCGCCTTAACCTCCAGTACCGATAGGGCGGATAAACGGGAGGCATCTGCATACCTTTTTTTAAAATTTGAAAAAATTTTCATGAAATGCTGATTTTAAAAAAAATTGGTGAGTATTTGAAACTGTTGAGCTTTATTCTCAACAAATAGGAACAAATAGGAATAAAGGCCCCTAGATACCTGGATCTGCAGGCTAGCGACTAGATTGAAACTTGAAATTCAAAACTCTAGACTTGGGACTTGAGACTTGGAACTTGAAGCTTGAAACTGTGATGTCAGGGGATGAGGGGGCAGAGCATAGGCCTAAAAAATACGGAAATGAAGGGAGAGTTTTCCCTTTGACACTTCGCCGAAAGCTCCGAATATCCCACTAATCTTTTTTTCTTTCTCTTTTTTAGAACCTCTTTTCTCTCAACTAGCTCAAAACCCCGACAACGAAAACTTCAAATTGAAAATTAATGATTTTTTTTTAATCTATAATTTTTAAACGTTAGGCAGATTTTTTGTAAAATTGAAAATATTAAAAAATAAACTAGAATTTGTCAGTTTTTCAAAACTTGGTAAATTTTGAGCAAAATTTGCAAGTTTTTAAAATTCTAGTCAATTTTTTAAAAAAAATGGGCAAATATTCAAAAATTTGTCAGATTTTCGAATAAAAATTGGCAACGAGAACGTACCAAAGTTGAATTGTCTAAGATGGTGGCAAAAAATCAAAAATGTTGGCCAAATGGAATTTTTCTCGATTTTTCCGATTCAAACGTATAATTTTTCTTATATTTTTCGATTCAAATTTAAAATTTTCCGACTCAAATTCAATTTTTTGACTGAAAATGCAGTTTTGCATCTTGGAAAAGACAAAGTATACCCTTTTCTGTCCCTATTGAATCTGCTCTGATTGGAAAATATTAAAATATTTGGCAAATTTTTTATACCTAAATATTGAGTGATATTTGAATTCTTTGTGGAAACTCTTCCTGAACAAGAGTCATTTGTGAATGATTTAATCACAGTAATGCCCTGTTGTCGAATTGATTCCCATCTCGATTTTATTCACCGAATTGGTTTCCATTGGCCCCATGACCATTATACCAAATTGGTTCCCGTACACTCGCATTTTCTGTCTCATTTTGAATAGACTAAGGACTGTTTACTCGGAAGCCGGAGTAGATTTGGTTAAAAATGTGTGTGGCTCTCGAGGTGAAATTATGAGCCGAAACAAAAATGAATCGATGGTAGGTAATTAGGTACATCATAAGAGACCTCCATATTCAAAATTTCAGGTGCTGAAGTTCATTTATCTAATTTTGGCGAATTTTTGATATTTTTGAAATTTTCAAAATTACCTCATCGTCTTGCAGAATATTAAAATTTAATCCAATCAACGAAAAAAGTTGAAATTTGGTAGACACCCTTTTTCGACCACTCGAATCGTCTTTAGTGCTGGAAAATCACAAAATTTTCTGAACGCTCTGAAACGTCTCGAAATAACTTTAGAGAGGTCCAAAATGGGGCATATGCCAAATTTCAGCTTTTTTCAAAAATTCAAAAAATGAACTTCCGCCCTAAAAATTTAAATTTTGGTCAAGTACGAAATTTACAACATTTTAAAGAAGTTGAGTAAGTATTATTAGAATAAATATGGGCTGAAGCAAAGCAAGGGTGATATTTTTACAAATTTTTATAATACAAAATAAGGCACTGTGAACTGATTTATCTTGATTTTTGGATAACTTTTTTCAATTTTCCAAACTTTTTTGATTTTCTCAACTTTTTGTAGAATATCCTGCAATGAGTTGGAAAACTCAAATTGAGAGAAGTATTTCACTATTTTTTACCTTAATTTCTTACTTCACCCCAAAATCCTCAATTATTTGTCGAAATTCCCAAATTTAAATTCACTTGGGATGAGACAAACCAATTTGGACAAGCTGTTGATTAGGGTGGATCGAAAAAAAAAACATATCTCGGATTTTGACCAAATTTGGTGAGGTGGTTTACTTTGAGTGGGAGACTTCACAAAAAAATTTCGAGCACCCAAGGGGCAAGGGGAGGGGGGCAGAAGGTGCTCAAAGTGCACCTCCTTTTGAAAAAACGTTATTTTTTGCGTTTTTTAGCCAATAAAAATTGTGTGAGAAGCCTTCGTAGTACTTAAAAAATGTAATTTGAGTTTCTACATCTCCCTAAACCATCGCCATCCTTCTCCGATCAAAACTCAGACTGCTACCAGGGGGTTGAAAAGTTGCAGATTGCAATATTTCAATAATATGAAATTTTCACCAAGCTGAAATGATTTTTTTTCATCGAGTAATTGAACAAAAAATTTTTTCAATCACTAAAAGTGAATTTTGAAAAAATTGAAAATTTCATACACCAGTGCAGCCAACAGCAAATCATAAAATTTCAAAATACGGAATTTATATCGACTTTGAATTGATTATTTTTTCGCCTGAAAATATTATGAATTTTTTTTCATCACTGAAAGTATATTTTGAAATTTTTTTCGAAAATTTTGTATGTCAATGCAGTCAGTTGCTAATTATGATATTCCGATGTCTTCAAATTCAAAACATTCTTCTATTGATTGGGAGAAAAAATTGATCCAATCACTTGACGAAAAAATAATGCATTCGAGTTCATACTACCTATCAAAATATCACAATCAGCAACTGGCTGCACTGACGTACAAAATTTTTATTTTTTATTTCTGATGATTGAAAACAAAATTATTGTGAATTTTTCAAACGATAAAAAAATTAATTCGAGGTCAACGTAAATATTCCATAGTGTAGGTAGCATGTCACGATTTGTAACTGGCTGCACTGACCTACAAAATTTTCGAAAATTTTTTTCGAAATATACTTTTAGTGATTGAAAAAAAATACTTAATATTTTGAGGCGAAAAATAATCAATTCAAAGTCTATATAAATTCTGTACTTTGGAATTTTATGATTTGCTGTTGGCTGCTCTGGTGTATATGTTACCGGCCAAACCCGAATTTCGGAAGAACCCGTATTTCCTAGGCCAAACTAGAACGTCCTGAGGCTCGTAGGACGTTCTGGTTTTGCCTAGTCCAAACTAGTATTTCCAAAAAGCATTTGGACAAACTAGTTTGGACTAGGCAAAACTAGAACGCCCTACAAGCCTCAGGGCGTTCTAGTTTTTCCGATAGTACCTCAGGAAGAACTGGTATATCCTGAGACAGTTAGGTCAAACTAGTTTCTCCGAATGGTATTTGGACAAACCAGTATATCCGACATGTTTCTTAGGAGAAACTAGTACATACGATGAACTTTAGGCTGTACCAGTATGACCTGTATTAAAAATGAAGTGCTACGAAGTAATACCTTGTATTTTACTTTTAAAAAAGTATTACAACGCTCAACGTAGTATTGCAGAGTAATTTTATGTCATAAACTCAGCGGCGACGGAAGGTGGGGTACAAGGGGTGCACTGCACCTCCTAAAATTCTGGCGAATCCCCTCCCAATTGCTTGGGATTTCCGAAGCACTAAAACATGAAAGAAGACCTTTGTTGGGCATTAAATACTCAATTTTTTCAAAGCTTCGCCCTCGCTTTGCTTGGGCATGGACGAAATCACAATTAGGTATAAATGAATTATTTGAGTCATTAGTGCAAAAAAAGCTTCTTGTTTGCCCCTCCCCCGAAAATCCCCATGGTATTCCAAGTTTTTGCACTTACTTTGCACCCTCCCCAAAAAAAAGCTTCCGATGCCACTGCATAAACTGTTAATATTATTAAGCATTTATTTTTTTTTTTAAATTCTCTTGCGAAAAAACTTGCCAACTAGAATAAAATCAGGGATATATTTTTTCTTTTTAATATTCATTTCATTTTTAAAAGGAGCTGACTTGTCATTATGAATTCGATTAATTCATTCATTATAGTTTTGCAGATGCTTAATTTTTTCAGGCTGATCTAGTTTCTCCTGCAACATTCCAACTCGGTCAAACCAGTATGTCCTATTCCACATCGGACAGACTAGTTTTTCCTAACAATGTTTGTTGGCCAAACTAGTTTGGACTAATTTTAGTTGGCCAAACTAGTTTTTCCTGTGTTGTCTGTCGGAAAAACTAGAACGTCCTGAGGCCTGTAGGACGTTCTAGTTTTGCTTAGTCCAAACTAGTTTGTCCAAATGCTTTTTGGAAATACTAGTTTGGACTAGGCAAAACCAGAACGTCCTACGAGCCTCAGGCCGTTCTAGTTTGGCCTAGGAAATTCGGGTTCTTCCGAAATTCGGGTTCGGCCGGTAACATATATATAAAATTTAAATTTTTTTTCAAAATTCACTTTCAGTGATTGAAAAATTTTTTTGTTCAATTACTCGATGAAAAAAAATCATTCCAGCGTAGTGAAAATTTCATATTTAGGTATTGAAATATTGCAATCTGCAACGTTTCAACCCCCTCCTGGTAGCAGTCTGAGTTTTGATCGGAGAAGGATAGCGATGGTTTAGGGAGATCTAGAAACTTAAATTGCATCTTTTAAGTGTTACGAAAGCTTCTCATACAAAAAACAGCTCTTTTTCAAAAGAAGGTGCACTTTGAGCACCTCCAGCTCCCCTCCCCTTGCCCCTTGGAGGCTCAACATTTTTTTGTGAAGTTTCCCACTCAAAGTAAACCACTTCACCAAATTTGGCCAAAATCCGAGATATGGTTTTTTTTCGATGGGAACCAATTCGGTATCAGCTCAGGAATGATTCATTGGCGATTATTTCGATTTCTCAATCAGGAATGAATAGTTTAGAAACGTTTTGATCACGAGGATTTTATCCGGGGTATGAGTCACAGTAAGTCTTTAGCAATAATCTGATTTGTTGGGGAAAATTTGAAAATATCACATTTCAAGTGTGAAAAATTGAAGTAGGTTGGTAGGCTCGGTTTCAAAAACACTTCAAAATAGGCCCAACTAAATTTTAGAAAATTTCATCGATCTTTATTAAAATTATTTTGAGATTTTCCCTCTTGAAAATTCAAGTTCGATTAAAATGAAAAATTATATTGTTTCAGGCCTAAGATCTCATCCTAGATTCAAAATGCTAGATGACCATCAGCTGATCAATTCTCCTCCCAACTATCTACATCATGAATATAATATGTAAGGGTAAAATGCTCAGTAATTTGTCGTCTCAACGAAGCTCCAAACTTGTGCTTACTGCCCTCTACTCCCGAGAATATTTCATTTCACAAAAAACATCGATACCTATTATCTACCTACCTATCAAAACAACAAACCGCACGTAACAATAAGATAGGTATAATCTGCAGCACACAACACGCGTGTTACGAGTATTGCGGTTCCAGCGATACGTTTTTTTTTTCACGTAATAGCGCGCGAAATTATCAAAACGTAGAATAATTTCGCGCTCGCAATATCTTTGAATATATTTTCGTGTTTAAATTGAAAACTAAAACCGAATCTAATAGTCGAATGAAATTTCGCGACGACGGAATTGGAAAATACTACACTACGAAACTGGCAGAACGAACGAACGAAACGAAACGAAACGTAATAATTTATTTTAACTTGGTGAAATTAAAACTTTCACGAGGAAAATACGAAATGAAAAATTAGTCTTCGTATATTAAACGCGCAGAATACTTAATACGTTTTATTTTATACCGGAACGTACAAGGGTATAATGAAATTTTACGTTTTGTCATTTTTTATTAGATATTAATTTGCTATTTGGTACCGATCGTTCTCTTCTTTCTCGTTAATCCGCCCTAAGTTTCTTTTCGGGTGAAATTTTTTCGAATATTTACTCCAATAATTAATAATTATCGAAAACATATTCCTCTTACGTCATACGGGTCATCAATAATCTTGCAATTCGACCAACTGGCCAAAAAAAATAACCAATTTCAAAAACCTATCCGGCGATAATACTAAAAAAAGAAACGACGACGACAAAAGACCAGAGCAAATTTTCATATATTCGAATAAGGTCGAAATATTTGTAATACATTAAACCTATATCCAGCTCGTAAGATCATAACCAAACATCGATAAGTATGAAAAAAATTCCAATCTCAGCCGAGGTCCGTTTTATCTCCCCTACAAATATATTTCTATTTACTCAACGTCCAGAAGAATACCGGGGGAAAAAAAATCAACAAAAAGTATTTCAACAATTTCAATTCCAATTCACACGTCAAATATTGTCCCACGGCATTCGAAATAAACTGCCGAAAATTATAGTCGCAGAGAGCGAAAAAAAATACCTAGCGGAGGAAATAAAATACGCCCAACGTGAAAATCACGGTTTAGTCATAGCTATGGCATATATATCTGGAACGAACTTATCCATAATTCACCGCATATATATATACAAAAACGAAATGTCCGAAAAATTTCGAATTTCCCGACTTCCAGTCAACTTCGCCTAACTGGACGGTGCGCTTTTGAATAAAAACGTCGTCGTAGTCGTCGTTCGTCCGACAAATATTGAAAGACGAATTTTTCCTATATAACGAGTTGAATAAACTATAACCATCGTAGCGAAAGAATATACGAGGAAAAACACCTTAAACAAGGAGAGAAACGAGAAAAACCTATATATTTTAATAGAATCGTCGTATAAGGGCCAGCATGACAAAGGAAATTTGAAAGATGGGTCGAAAGTTTAGGTAATGTTGCCTATCTAATTAGGCCTCGTATGCGAGTTTGAAAATTTTTCATCTCGTTATATTTTGCGAATTTGCGATAGTGTCTTTCAATTAAGAATAAGGATATGTTTGAATTTACGTGTAAGTATGGTTCGTTTGATTTAATAAGAGAAAGACCCGAATGTATAAAATATTTCAGATTTTGGAAGTATAAATGAATGAATGAAATGCTACGTCGACCTGAAGTCCCTAGAGAAAGACGAGCTCTGCTTGGTAAATTTCATGAAAGAATGTCAATTTCATTGAGATATGTTGAATTGAAAATAGGCATTGTTGTAAATGTCTGTCGTCGGAGTTAGCTCGACGTGAAAAAAACTATTTTGATGAAATTTCAAAATGAATTTATTAGCCACAAACATTTTGAAAAATTGGTCAAAAATAAACCTGTAGAATTTCTGTAACGGTTTTAAAATGTTGCAAAAATATTTCAACAACTTTATGAAAATCAAAAAAAATCTAGAAATTTTTTTTCTTATTTTAAAAATTTTATTATTTTATTTTTATTTTTGAAATATGTACTTATTTTGATTTCGAGGAGTCATTTTTTTTTTCATTTTTAAACAATTGATAATGATATTAGATTTTTAGTTAGGTACAAAAAATTAGGCAATGATTCTAATTTTTGAATTTTGGTTTCGATTCCACCTCGATTTTCATTTTTAAAATATAGGCAAGTTCAATGAGCCTAATTGAGCATACGAGTAATTGAGAATACCTTAGAAAAATTCCTGTGAAACTGTAGGTCAAAACTTATGTTTCTGACTTCTTTATGTGTAGTGTCCATTCTCTGGAAAACCGGGAAAAGTCAGGGAATTTTGGAATTTTTCAAAAATCTAAAAAAAGGATAAATCATTTAATAAAGTGTGTTTTTGCTGATTTTATTATAAATTTTTCAAAAAAAATTTCCCTCGCTACGCTCGGGGCAGTTTACACTCTTTTTCCACAGAATTGATTCAAAATCTTAATTTTTTTGGAAACATTGTTCAGAAAGAAATGCCATGGTTGAAAAAAAAGGGAGGGAATGGAACATGAATTCGAAATTATTAGCTACGTTTTGGAAAACATGAGTGAGGGAAAAGTGGGGAATTTTCATTTTTTGAGGATCTTTTTTTGCAAAAATTTTCGCTCTCGCTTCGCGCGGGCTCAACTCTTTTATGTTTCCATAGACTGATTTATATCTTATCTCCTCGCTGATTTTTTTTATTTATTGGTACCTCTACCTACAAACTAAAAAATTGCAAGAGATGACGTGAATTTATACATTTTAGGCATGTGTTTTTCATGGGGGGGGGGGTGAAGAAGTTTTTGAATGTTCAGCCCGGAAAAATCTGAATTTTCATTCGCTTGATTTGGTACAGTAGACACCTTGTCATAATTTGTTGCAGTTTTCAAAACTTAATTTTGCGTTGGAATACTTGTTTTTTCCTTTTTATTTGAAATTTTTTCTATAGGTAATGAATTCAAATTTTCAAATTTTTGTGGTGAGGGAGAGTTGGATGGGTTCAAAAATGTTCAGAATTGAATTTGAATCTTTTTGTTTACCCCGAAAAGGAACATTTAAAGATCTCGTAAAAAGTATCTAGCGATTTTTGAAGAAAAAAAAATCGTTAGACCCCATATGCATTTTATTTATTATTATTTTGCGAGTGAAAAATCCCCCCCCCCCTCCTTGGTTTACGAATATCATATTTAATAAGCCATAAACCGGGAAAAATTTGAAAAATTAGTCTGGAAAAGTCAGGGAAAATCATTTCTGAAATATAGTGGACACCCTGATTTGAGATCATTAAAATCAAAATTTTCAGATTTAGATGAGTACAGGATTTTTTTAGATAATGTTCTCAATTAAATAGTGTTCTCAGTCAGAAACATTGATCTTGAATATTAATTTTAGTTTTTGATTTCGAGTTTTATTTTTTGAAAAATGTTTGGTTTTTAGTTGAAGACTTATAGGTTTTAGGTTATTTTTTCGCTTATCTACTTTTTGAATGAATGGTCTCGATTTTCGATTGTGGTTCAGATTTTTAAGTATAATTTTTGGTTTTCAGTTTCCTGCTTTTGAAATATTTTTGTATGTTGGTTTTGGATTTGGAACCAGCAATATAAGTTTTAGTTAGATGAATGTTTTTAATTATGGTTTTTTGAAAAAATATTAGTTTCAACTTTTGTTTTAAAATGAATACCTATTGTCAGGTTTTGATTTTGAAGTCTGGTTTTCAGAATAAGTAGGTAAGTAATTTTAAAAATTAGATCAAATTAGTTATTTCTGAGCACCATTTACCATTTTTGGTTGTAAAATAAAAAGATATCATCTAATAAATTTTACTTTCAATTATGTTATTTATTTTAGGTACCTACCTAGTTTATATTTTTGGAATATTGCAATATCGCAATGTTCCCAAAATAGTGGCTTTTACTACTCTCGTTTTTCCAGAATTTCTATTTCAAATATTTTTTTTCTATTTTTGGTTTTGATTTCTAAAAAAATTTCTTTTGGTTTCGAATTCAACTTTTAATTTTCACTGTAATGCTTCTTAGATTTCTTTTTTCTGCTGATTATAATTACGTAAATTATTTCAGAAAAAGTGTCGATTTTGGTTTTCCATTTTTGAAATAATTTTTTGTTTTTGTTTTCAATTTTTGTTTTTAATTTGAAATTTTGATTTTCCTCTTAACGCTTTCTTTGGGTTTTTTCTTTTTTTCAATGTTTTGTGAATATCGTTTTTATAGGTGGGCTAGGCTGGTGGAGGAAGAGGAGGGAAACGGTTCTGAAGATTTGTCCTTTTTTCTAAAAAATTTTTCCTCTGAAAAGGTTAGGTTTTTTGAGGATTTTCTGAATATTTGTACGTTTAGAATTCGGGGTTTTGAAATTTCTGAACATAATTTAGTTAGGTAGGTATTTTCCAAACAGAATTTGGGTTTGATTTTATTTTCTCCAAAAATGATTTCGTTTTTAGGGTTCAAAAAAGGTTTGATTTTTTTCCCTTAATTTTTCCCTAAAAAATTACTTAGGTACAGTTTTTTTCATTTTTTTTAAAGTTTGGTTTTTTGATGTTTTCTTTGGGTTTTTCTGTAGGTAAAAGTGACCTGTTTTTTTTTCTTGAAAATGATTTCTTTTTTGAAAAAGATTCAGTTTTTTGAGCAGTGGTTTCAGTTTTTTTTCAGAGTATTGATGTTGGTTTTCCATTTTTCTTTCAAGTTTTTTCCTTTATCCTATATTTCGATTTTTTGTGTCGATTATTAAAAATGATTAATTTTAGAATTCAAGTTTTGGGTTTCACAATAGCGGTTTCAATGTTTGGTTTTCATTTTTTAATTTTCTGACGTAGCTCTTTTTTTTGTACTGAAAGGTATCAATTTTAGTTATTCCATTATCGATTTCGGTTTTTCATTTTTGAAATATTTGTATTCATCTCATTCAAAGATTTAATGTTTAGTTTTAGTTTCCTTGAATTCTGAGCTTCTTTTCGATCTTGTTTTTTCGTTGAAATTTTTTGAAAGTGTTTAATTTTAATCCTTGATTTTTGCTGAAACGTTTCGGTTTCAATTTCTTGCTTTCTAAACGAGGATGTCAAATGGCGGGCTGATTCATTTTGAAACCAAAAATAACATGATTTTCCCACTAATTTTTGGGTCGTAGAATTTGAATTTTGCACTCAATTTGACATAGGTAGCTCGAAATGAAAATTGTTTCAATTTTCTCTCAACCGAGCATTTCTTGCTAATTTTTCAGCAATTTAAAAAACGCTTCAAAACTCAAACCCAACACCGGATTCGTTTCCAGCGACCTCTTGGTCCTTGGGACACTTGATGAGCAGGTAATTTTCATGCAAATTGGATAATTGATGTTTTTTACAAGTTTTTTTCCTACCCAGCTACCCTCACCCTCTCTATCAAGGTCAAAAATATGCAATCCAATTTTAACCTCCTAATATTCGATGTGAAAATTTTCAATGTTATGTAGGTACTTGAAGATGATGAGGGTAAGAAATTTTCAAAAAAAAATTATGAGCGAATTCCTGTTGATATGTTACGAAAAAAGAAGATATGATTAACAATGATTGAGTTTCATCTACCTACTTTTAAATTTTTTGATGCTAAGGTACTACTTAGCTACTTCAATTGCAATCGTTGGCGTTACGTATGGTATTCTTTGATCATATAATGGACGCTTTAGAATTAGGATGGTTTTACTTTCGTTTTAATTTTTTTGAATAAATAACAATTTTAAAAGCGTGTTTATGAATGGTATTTTTTGGAACTTTTTTCGAAATTGCCCAAGTTTTTTTGGAGCTGCACACCAGATTTTTGAATCTACCCAAACAAAGTCTAAAAACTCCTTCGAATACACACTGATGGAATTCAATTTTTATAAGTTGATTACAGGTAACCGAAAACTAAAAATACTCAAGATCTTAGATTTTTCAGTTTATGGAACATTGATTTCGGGTTCGTTTAAATTTTAAACAATTTTTTATCGAGCTTCAAAATTTTTTTCGATATTTCATCAGAAATAAGATTGGTTTTCCAAATTTACATTACTTATTCGTAATGTTTTGGTACGTACCAATTTAAGAAATTTTCTTTCATTTGAAATGAATTATTTCGACATTTCAAGCAGTATTTAAAGAAGAACCGGAAATGCCTACCCTCCCCCTCTTCTCGCTGACAACTGAAACGTTGGCAGAAATAATAAAATATTAAATTCTAGACTTTAAACATCCTTTTTCACACAAAACTATTGAAATCGCTTCGCCGAGTCTCCTCTTACTAAATAATAAGTATTTTCAAAAATCCCTATCAGATCAGAAGGTCAATGATTTTTCCTGCCACTCTCCTCTCCCCTTCGCCTCGTCTGGCCGGCTACTCCACTGAGAATACTCTCCGTTCATTTCGTAATTCCGAATACCATCTTGATAAAGATAAATTATCTCGCTAAAATAACGAACGATAACAAAAGTCGAGTTCACTAGGTACTCCTTGACAACGATGTCAAAGAAGGAATCTCCGCCAGATGCGAGACGATTCGACCAAAATTTTCATCCCGCTGGCTTATTTTACGAGGCCACTTTTGAAAAAATTTTTACTTTTAACTCGTTTTTATTGATAAATTATTCGCTCGGTAAAATAAGCTGCGGCGGTTTTTCTCGAAATTTTATCGTCTTTCGTTGTTTTTTCTTAGCCGATTAAAGTTGAAAGATTGGAAAAAGCGAAAATATCGTTTAAATGTACGCGGCGTGATATAGGTATACGTTATGTAACCAGCTACGTAGGTATAAGCGATAAAGAAGAAAAAGCGTCTCGTAAAAATAAGAAAAGAGCGAAAGACTAAGATGATAATGAGTTGGGACGGTATAAACTAACCAATTGAAAGAGAATCCTTTTGAGAATTCTAATAGGTTCTTGTACTCGGTAGCGTTACGGCGGTTGGCGGTAGAAGAAAACGATGACGACGAAAGGAGAAAATTTCCATTTGTGTTAAAGGCTTTTAAGTGCTCCTCGACCTTTCCCAGTCGTCTCCAAGGACCACCTGATTTCTGTAACGTAATCAATTTACAAATTAGGCGTTTAACCAAAGTGAAAAATATCTCTTATTTTAAGATTTGCGACGTGCGAGATTTTTCTTCTTTTCTCCTCGTTCGGGTTAGGTGCCTCCTTCCTTAGCAGACGTTTAAAGAAAAGTGTTCGGAAGAGGTATCGATGTTGGTGGGTTTTTTTTCGGTGCAGATTTACCAACATCCGAGTCATTTGGGATTAAATGTCTCAGGGATTCTGAATTATATTCGCCGTATAGAAGCATCTTTTCTTAAACGAGTTGTCGAAAGTTTTATTGTCAAGAGTTGGTTTGTTTTTATTGCGTTTTTGTTTTATTTTCCATATACAAAGACAAAGACTCGTATTCAAAAGGGATGGGTTTTTATAACCTTTAATATGACGTAATTGGGTTAAATTTGCATACTTCACAGGTGTTTCGTGGCCAGTGAATAGAAAAGGATTAGCGAAAGAAATACGATAGGGGTTTTTTTCTCGCTCTGTGCACCTTCGCTAAAGAAAATGATACGGCAGTCTGTTTAAAAGTAAAAGGAACGATTTTGGGCTCTAATTTCTCTAAGAATTTCCTTCCTTTTCATGTAAACTTTAAACGACGCTATTAAAGTCGAATAACACGCCGGCAATTTCATTCTTTAAATTTACTTTTTTTATGTGCGACTCGAGGGTACTTTTTGTATCCATATCAATTGCATTGCGCTTACTGCACGACGTGTAACAAGTTGCCGGGGTGAATTTTTTCTCCACGTCGAGTCCGAGATATTTCATTCGCAACTTTTTGCCTGCTTTAGGTTTACGAAAAGAAAGGGTAATTTTAGGTGTACTTAGTTTTCGTCTAAAGAGTCCGAAACAGCGTATTAAAAGCAAATATCAAGAGATTTCGAGATGATAGAAGTGTTGGAATTTTCATAGCGAAAGTTTCGCTCGTAGTACGAGTTTGACTTTGAAATTATCGAGTTCGAGGGGTGGTTATTTTTAGGTCTCGATTTGCGACGATCTTGACCTGATAATTTTAAATTTTTCGGTTATTTGGTGGGAATGGTTTTTTTCGGTGGAGTTTTGCCATTAGAGAAATTTTTTGAAAGTGGTGGTAGGGTTTCTTTATGAAAATTAATCGTATTTGAGTATTTAGATAAGTAGGTAATTAATATTATGGTTTTTGAAATACCTACTCGTAGTTTAGTTATAATTGAACGTGTCACAGCAAAAAGGACATAGAAAAAATGGCGTTTTTGGAAAATCGCGATTGAAGTTTGAGTATACTTTTTTTAATACTAAATTATGGAATTGAGCTGAAGAAAAAATTTTACCTTAAAATTTCATATTTTTGCTACAATAAAACAGCTCGCTCATCACTTGATATTTTTTCTATTTTTTTCTATATTGAAAACAAAAGGTTGAGTTATATGTCTTTTTTGTTGCGACAAAATTTCATTTCGACCCTTCTACGTTTGATGACGTATAATTTTTCCGGAAGTGAAAATTTAAAAAAAATTTTCATACAAAAGTTGAAGAGAATGAAAAAAGGAACATTTTCGTGAAAAAATTTCAAATTATCTCTTCAGGGAGCGGATATATCGCACTTTGAAAAATGGCAACTTTTTTTCATTTTCTTGGTTACAAAAAAATGCTAAAAATACATTTTGGACGAATTTGATTATTTTTTCAAATTTATGACGAAAAATTAACTAAAAAAACACTTCATTAAAATTTTAAAATTTTACAATCATCTGCACGTGAAAAAACTAAACATTTCGCAAATTCTCGAAAATCAAACATGTAATGTAGGTACCGAAATTGCGAACTTCGCATTTTAAAAACGCCATAACTCTTCGAGGAAAACATATTGGAAGGTGGGAGGGGGCTCATTGGATAGAGAAAACTTCAGAGAATACGAATCGCTTGTCGCATCAAAAAGGGCATATGCTGAGTTATGCCTTTTTTGTTGTGACACATTCAATTTTTGTTCGAGGACTGAGATTTAATTGAATGAGATTTTATGGAGTTGCTCAGGACTTTTTATTTGTTCTAAAATGCCAAAGTTACAGCATATTATTAGAAAATTTGTATATGGTGGGATTAGTGGATACCAAGTCGATAAAATTATTCGATTTTAGGAGAGCTTTTGTTAAACTGCGAGAGAAAGTTGTCGATGAATTTTGTAGGTGTAGGTACGATATCTTGATACAATTTAATTTTGTGTTTCGTTTCATTATCTTGTAAGATTTATACACAGTGGTTTCGGCGTCAAGAGTTAGTTACAATTTTATCTACGTCTTGTTTTCCAGACTCTTCGCGTGGTGTGATGTCGAATGCGGTGGGTGTTAATTCATTCGAGGTAAATGTTACGCAGATGGTTTCTTACCTTTTCATCAACTTTTCACGTTGGGATTTTGGATTTTATCGACAAAGGACTTGGTTTTAATGTCTCGTATTTTTTTTTTCTAAAAATGATTTTGTGTATTTTTAAGTTTTCTGAAAATGATAAGGGAATTCCGTTTGTTGGGGGAAAGGGTATAAGGATTTTATGGATAATTTTTTTTTGTTTGATTGTAATCTGATAAAGAAATTAGGGCTTTTGGTTTTTACAGTAAAAATTTGATTTTAAGGGGTTTTTGAAAAGATTTGGGGTTTAGGTTATTATTGGAGGAAGAGGAAGGGGTTCTGAAAATTGATTTTAGATTTTGTTTTTTTTTTTCAAAAAATATTTTTTTAAACATCGTTTTCTGGGGTTTATTCTGAAAACAGACTTGGGCTTTTGATTTTATTATCAAATTGATTTTTAATGTTTGATTTTTTTCTATAAATAGGTAATTTTGCTTTTTTTCAGATTTTTTCTAAGAACGATGGGCATTGGACAATTGGGTATTTTTCAAAAATGATTCGATTTTTTAGTTTTTCTCAAAAAAACTTAGTTTTGGGGGTTTATTCTGAAAATGATTTGAGTTCTTATTTGGTTTTGTTCTAGAAATAATTGGAGATAGCATTCAGTTTTTATTTAAAAAATAGGTTCTTTCGTTTTTTAAAGATTTATTTTTGGAGGGTTTTACTCTAAAAATGATTAGGAGTTCTTTTTGAATTTGGTCTGAACCTGAAAATGGATTGGTTTCCTTTGTTAGGTATTCTTCTAAACATTTATGAGATTTTCCGGTTTTTTTTTTCTGAAAAAAATGTAATAGGTAGGTACTTGACTTATTCGTTTTTCGAAAGTAATTTGATGTGTCTTTGATTGTATTCCATCAACACTGATTTCATTTTTTCATTTTTTTCCCAGAAAAATTTGTTTTTTGGGAGATTTAATTTTGAAAATGGTTTCAATTTTTTGGTTTTGTAATTATTCTAAAACAATTTTTTTCAGTTTTATTCGAAAAATGAATTTAGTTTTTTAGTTTTATTTTGAAAATGAACAGCGGCGTAAAGACGAGGGGGCGTGGCTCTTCAAAAATGAATTTTTTATTCGAAAACATTTGTGATCTTAAAACCCTATTTTTTCGACAGCAATAACGTATATTCTACAAAAAAAAATTGTCCTCCCTTCGCTCGGGCTGAGTTTGCTACTTTTCTAACGTCATCGTCATCACAAATCAAAATCACCTCAAAATTTATCTACTTCTGAAAGAGTTTCTTACAACAATTTTTCGAATTCAACGTGAGTAAATTTGACATGTCAGTTTTTCACGACCCTCTCCCTTTTGCTTTTCTTTGTTATGTAATGAAAACTGATAATTGAACGTTGAAAAATATACCTGTGGCGTCAGAAAATGGAGTTCAAGGAGTACATTGACTCTCGAAATCGCGACCAGGGTACAAAATATCAAATGAACCCCCCTCCCTCCAAATTACATCAGATAGGGATGTCTTTTTTGGGCATTAAAAATCAAATTTTTTCAAAACTTGGGTCTCGCTTCGCTCGGGCATGATCAGAATCGCAATTCTATCATCTATATTTGAGACAACAGTGCGAAAAAAGGCTCCTTTTTACCCCCTCCCTCTGTAATCCTTCTAGTATTCCAAGTCTCCATTAACAATTTTTACCCTCCCAAAAAAGCTCCCGACGTCACTGTATCTCAGACCCCCCCCGTGTCCAGTTACGCTACTGAAAATGAATTTGGGAGATTTATTTTTTCTGCTATAATCTGTTTTTTTTTTTAAATCACTTTTAATTTCTTTTTGCAAATTATAGGTATCTGATTTCTTTGATTTCATTCTGAGAATAATATTTCTTCTTTTTCTTTTTTTCTGAGAAGATTCGTTTTTTGAATCATTAGGTTTTATTCTAGAACCAGATTAGTTTATTCTGCTGTTTTTCTAAAAATTTGTTATTTTTCCGAATAAATGTGGGTTTTTAAGTACCTAATTCGATTTATTTTTGGTTTTATTCTGAAAACGATTGGAATTATTTATTCCCAAAATTTTTCTGATGGTTTCATTCTAACCATGATTTGGCTTTCCATGTTCTTTTTCGTGAAACAATTTATTATTCACGCAATAGTTTTGGTTTTTTCGATCTTAAGTACCTACTGTAGATTTTTTTATTGATAATAATTATCTTCTGTTTCTTGGAAGGGGGTTCTGAAATTGTTTTTAAATTTATTTTTGTGAATTTCAGTTTGTGAAAGATATGGGGAGGGAGTGTTTCTGAAAATTATTCAAAATCTATTATTTTTCTCAAAATATGTGAGTTTTTTGTCAATTTAATTTTTTGGAATATTTTTAGATTTTTCTGTTTTTTTTCTCAAAATAATTCGTTTTTGGAGGGAGGGAGATATATTTTGAAAATGTTTTTGGTTCTTGGGTTTGGTTCCTGAAAATGGCTGCAACTATAAATATCTCTTGTTACTAGGTACATACGTAGAAAAATATTCGGTGTAATTTTAAAGATACTCAATAGGGTGGAGTGAACAAAAACATATCTTAGATTTTGACCAAATTTGGTGGGGTGGTTTACTTTGAGTGGGAGACCTCCCAATAAAATTTTGAGCACCCTAGGGGCAAGGGGAGGGGAGAAGGAGGTGCTCAAAGTGCACCTCATTGTGAAAAAAACGTTGTTTTTTGAGTTTTTTAGTCAATCAAAATTGTGTGGAAAGCCTTCTTGGCAATTAAAAGATGCAATTTGAGTTTCTATCAAAACTAAGACTGCTATCAGGGGGTTGAAAAGTTGCAGATTGCAATTTTTTCATCGAGTAATTGAACAAAAAAATTTTCAATCACTGAAAGTGCAGATGAATTTTGAAAAAAACAATTTGAAAATTTTATACATCAGTGCAGCCAACAGCAAATCATAAAATTCCAACATACGGAATTTATATCGACTTTGAATTAATTATTTTTTCACCTGAAAATTTTTTGTATTTTTTTTAAATATTTACAAGTATTTTTCAGAAATTTTTTGATAAATTTTGTATGTCAGTGCAGCCAGTTACAAACTTTCGTTTTCGGTATAAGTGCAATTTAAGTTTTTTTTTCGAAAATTTGAGGAAGAACCCACAAAAACCCAATATTGGCGTTGAAAAAACTGTCACAAGCCCAATTTGAAAGTTTTTTCGAGAGATTTTGGAGAAAATAAAAAAAGGCCAAATGAAACTGAATAATACTACAGAAGCCCAATGCAAAAAATCAACTCAAAATTATTCAGAGTTTATTTTTGGGGAAATGGGCAGACCTGTGCAGTGGGGTGGTTTCTTCCCTGGGGCTCTGATAAGAACCATAAATCCAAATTCTGAACAGATGGTCAAAAAAACATCAAAAGACCAATTTAGAGGTTAGCCTGTCAAAAATTTTTGAAAAAAAAAACAAACAACCTAAAACCAATGGCTTAGGAAATGTAGAACACCGTCTCCAGTCCAATTTGGAGTTCGGTTTTAGCTGTAGCTGTAATTTGAAGCCTTCTGAACTACTTTCCAAAAAAATTATTTCAAAACACCTCAATTCAAAAAATATCTAAAATCGAACAAAAATTTGAAATCTAAACTGTAATTTTACGCTTCTTCTAATGCAAATAATTCGCAGAAATCGATGAAAATCCGCGTCGTTCTCACCCTTATCTCAATTATGGTCTTCCCATCTAAATTCTCCCACGCTACGATCAAATGTGTGGCAACATTCGACATTACAGATATTGATATTCTTTCACAAAAACTCTTTGATGCAGAGTGTACTTCGCGTGTTGACAGATGCGACCTTATATTCGGCGGATTGGTTATTGAAAATTACTCTTTAGAGTGAGAATAAATCGGCGGCGAACCAGTTCGTTTCCCACGAATTTGTATAAGTTTAAAGAAACCCTTTAGAGGGCGCGTAAACGCCACCGCCGCCGATGCCACGATATGGTCCATGTGTTATCTGACCGACTTTCTCGGACGGCAGCTGTATGGTAGCTGCGTCTTTTATGGAGAGATTAGGTACGTCGATAATTATACGACCTTTTTCGGTGTATTTTCACGAAAAAATGGATAATGGAAGAGACGAAATTGATTTTAATTGCCGTATATGCAACAGAAACGGTACGCTTTTGTGTAGTGTGGCGAATACACTTACAAACTCACACCAGCGTTATTCCAAGGTTAAACCAATTACGAGTGATTAAAAATAAAATAACAATTGTTCAATACAGAGCATTTTACAACGCGCCGTGTAAGTTTTACAACCCATGAGGGAATATTAACTCCGGCGTAGTTGCTCGCACTATGTAGTAATCTTGTTTCCTATTAAAGCTTATAGTTCTCACGCAATACCATAAACTGGCGAATAAAAATAACCTTTGTAGCGGTTTCTATCTCGTGTTTTGGAAAAAAAAATACTCCGAAATCGTTGGCATAAAATGAAACTAGCAGTTGGACTTTGGCTAGTGGATTTTTTTTCAGTCGAGATGGTAAAATTTCAATATCCCGTGTAAATAATTTCGGAGTTGAGATTTTTTTGCATATTTTCTGGTCCGAGGAGCGAGGTAATTGGAGGTAGAACGAGAAAGTTCACTTAGGTACGTGTTTATTTTCATGTCCACGAGTATGTATCGTGTCTCACGTTCTCGTTAAGATGAAAATGTGTAGCATTCTGCTGCGTCAAAAGAAATCATACATTTTGAAAGAATATCCCTTTCTTTAAATTGATTTCATTAGGTTTATTAGTCAAGCAACGGATCCCTTTTTTCTTCTTATTCCGTGAAAGAGAAAATGATGCTGGGATGATAGAGCTTTTTTTTTACTTTCAAATCAATAGAATTTACTTTTGTGTTTTTAGACATGTATCGTGGTCTAGAATCATAAAGGATGTAACGTTGATTTCAATTAAAACTAAAAAACGTTAATTTACTCGTTTCTGGTGTTCGAATTTTGTTCTGTTTTAGGCCAGTAGTTATCTGAGAAAAGGAAAAGTTTTTATACTTTTGTATTTTGAGAATAAAGATCCAAAATACAATTGAATTAATAGGAGTTGGAAAAATCAATATTGATATCTTTGATCTTTCATATAATTATTATTAAGTTTCATAATGATTAAATTTTTTCAAAAATGATCAAAAAATTTTACGGAAAATTATCATAAAAAAATTATACCTATTGTTAACTAGCAGTCCGCTCATCAATAAGCTGAAATGCGCGAAAATTTTCAATAGAAATGGAATAACCAACTTATAGGTATAAGCGTTGGATCGAAAAAAAAATTTATTTGAATAAATTTGGTGAAGTAGTTTAGGTATTTTGAGTAGGGGACCTTTCGAAAAAAAATTTGAGCCCCTAGTCCGTAGGGGGCGGCGTGGGGAGCCTCAAAATGGGATAGTTTTCGAAAAAATGCAGGTTTTTGTCACTTTTGGATACTAGCTACCATTGGCTGAAAACCTAGGTCATTTTCTAAAAAGTTGCAATTGGAGTTTCTACACCTCCCTGAACCACTGACTTCGAATATTGATACCATTTTTGTCCTGTTCAAATGGGTTAAAAAGTTGCAGATAGCGAATTTGAAGATTTTTTGATCTTCATCACATTCGAATTGCTTACGCAAACGCCACAAAATCGATGAAAAAAATGTTTTGGTCACTTAGAATAATTTTTGATGAAGTTTCAAAAAATTTTCAATACAGTGCTGCCAACTGTATTTTTATCTATGCAATTTCATAAAATTTCAGTTGGTTGCACTGCTACAAAAAAATTTCAAGCAATTGATAAAAATTTATTTTAATGATCGAAAAAAATTTTTAGCTTATTTTTTAAGTCACTGAATGAATAACTTGGATTTTATAAAAATTGCGCGAATCAGAATGAAATTGGCAGTGTTGCCATGCAAATTTTCGGATAAGTTTTATCAATAATTATTTTGGGTGACAAAAAAATTTTGTCTTGATTTTATGGTGTTTGAGTGAGCAGTTTGAATTTGATTGAAATCAAAAAATCGTCAAATTCGCAATCTGTAACTTATCAATTCTCTTGTAAACGTAGAGAGCAAAAAGTGGTATCCAATTTTGAGGACAGTGGTTCAGGGAAATGTTGAAACTCAAATCACACCTTTGAAATAGATTTTGAAGGACAGTGAGTCGCAATTGAGTTTTTTTGGAACTATGTTCAAATTGTGTTTTGGGCCCTACCGATGTCCAGATTGAAATAGGGACATTATGTCTGATTGAGTTTTTTTCGAGCATCGTAAACTGAAACTGAGTTTTTTTTTTTTGGGGGGGGGGGGGGGTCAATGTCTAAACTGAGGTATTTGGAACACTAAATTGAGGTATTTGGGACATCATGTCCGGATTTGGGATTTCAGAAATACGATGCTCCAACTCAAGGTGAAGTTTTCAGGACATTATGTCCCAATCTAGCCCTGGAGTAATAGCATCAAAAAAATGCTTTAAAAAGAAGAAAAGCGGGAAAAACTTCTATATGATGTCCAGAGTCTGTGATAAAGTCGCACCGCCCCAGCTCCTATAGCTTGGGGGGGGGGGGGGGGGGTATGAGGGAGAAAATTGTTTTGCACCGATTTCGCTCAAATTCACGTGGAGGGTTATTTAGATGTAGAAGTACTCCCTAAAAAATTTCAGCCCCCCTCAACCTCAGGGAGCTGAGCCATCGCTTCCCAAAGTTGGACATTTTTGACTAAAATGACAAAAAAACGAGTTTTTCGATTATACTCGGTTTTTTGACTTTGGGAAGCGATGGCTCAGCCCCCTGAGGTTCGGGGGAGGGCTGAAAACTTCATCACATACTCTGGACATCATATAGAAGCTTTTTCTGCAATAAATTGTGATCAACATTTTTTTCTTTTTTCAAAGTACATTTCTTCTGGGCTATATCAAGTTTTTTTCGGTTCAGGTAATCGAGTTTTTTGGACATCACGTCCGAAGGGTTTTGAGACATCATACCTAGATTGGAGATTCTTGAGACATCATGATCCAGTTGAGGTTTTTGGAACATTATGTTCAAATTGAATGTGTTTAGGACACCATGTCCGAATCAAGTTTTTAACGTGGATATGTTATAGAGTGGGGAGGGAGAGGGGTCAATCTTTCAGTCTATAAAATGCAGAACCCAATTTTGGACACCTTCGAAATAATGACATTTAATTATGGACTTGAAAAAATTTTGATGAATTTATGCAATGATACGTATTTTGATAAACTAATCTTGGAAAAGTTTTAAACCTAAAAGTTATCAAATTAAAAAAATAAATAAAAACGTTTTTTATCTGACATTTTCATGAAAAATTATCAGCAGAACTTGACCCATTGTTTTAAAAACTTTTACTCCCAAACAAAACTGTGTATTTTCGTTTGAATTTTTTTTCAATATTGAAAAAAAAAACATGAAAAAGTGATATTTTTAAAGACCTCTGAAATTTTTGAGTGAAGGCATCTATACCTACTAAAATTATTATTTTTTTAATTTAAATAATTTTTCAAAATTTTTTGAACATAGGTATACCTACTTAATTAAATTTCAGGTCTGATTTTGGAAGGGTTAATGTGGAGTCAACGAGTGAAATTTTTGTCACGCTATTCTGAAGTCTAGACATAAATTCCTAACTACCCCCTCTTCAGCTTTTGAAAAAAAGTGCAAAATAATCATCCCTGTCTGCATTCCTTAAATTTGATCCATCTAAGGTTTTCTTCTATAGACTACAAATTTCTGGTACAAAATCATGCTACCGATTTTATCATCGAAATGTATTTTTATACAGTTATACTAGATTCTTAAAATAAGATTCTTCTAAAAAAGCATCAAATGCATCAAATAGCAGATGAAATCAATAAAAAAATTTCTATTCGAAAATTTGGATTTTCGTTTCAAATAATACCCTTGGCATAAATCGCTGATTCTTTTTTTTTTAAGTGTTTTCAAAGTAACTGAAAAATAAGATTTTTTGTGATTACAAAGATTTTTTTAGAAATTATAAGATTATTAAATTGTCTCAAAAATAAAACTGAACCAAAAATCTAAATTTATGTACCTACATTTTACCTTCAAAAAAAGTTTTTCATTGATTTCCTCTTTATAAATTTTTTATCGAAGTAAAAGAAAATTATTAGTAGAGGGAGGAAGACATGGAGATTGACTTGTAAATTGTCAAACTGTTCAATGAATGTAAAATTTGATAGGTACCTACCTAGTTAAGGTGAGTAGCTAATTATAAAAAATAGAGGTATCTAATATTTAATTAATAATTCTTGCACCCCCAGTTCAAAACATTTTTTTTTTCGACTTATTTGTTGATTTTTTTTTCAACTTTGATGTTAGATTCTTAAACGATCATTAGCGGACTTCCGCTCTGTTTTTTCGCTTAATTCCAGTAGTTAGATATCTAATTATTTTCTTTTCCTATTTTATGGAGTTTTCCCCTCAATTTTTGGTAAAATAATGATAATTTTTCATAAAAATATCAGAATGATCAAATTTCTGGAATTATGAAAATCTTGAAAATTATAAATCCATAGAAATCGTCACCATTATGCACAATAATCGCATAAAAACAGCAAAAATGATCAGCACTTTTCTCATAGTCGGTAATAAATTGTACCAACAGTAAAATTACATCGAATGACTCGAGCTTTTTTTTACACAAGTACTATAAAATTCCCAAGACACAACTTCTCACCAACTTCCCTTCTCTCGAGTCAACCTTTCGGTAAAAAAAAATAATTGCGGGTTCTTATATACAGCGATGAATTATTTAACCGAAAATAACTTCATTCCGCAGCGAAGACATCATCGATATTATTTTTTAAAACGATTCTCAAAGGTTAATGGGGAAAAAACTAGGAAAAAACGACACTGCGAAAGTTTACATTCAATCGAACGATTAAAGGAAGCAATACCATTTAAAAGTTTTGAAAAAAGCTCGTAACTCGGGGTGCGCCGGCGATGTGGTCAAATTCGTATGCAAGGAATAAAAAAGAGAATAAATTTGGAGCGTGCGTAAAATGCGTACCCGTTTGTATTAAATTTATTTGCTGAAAATGGCGAAGAAAGCTTGTATAAAAAAAGAAAATCACAAACGGACAAATTGTAACAGTTCGTTACTTTATAAAAAATCTGCTTCAATTACATTACATCCAATTCCTTCCGTTTCTCTTTTAAGCAAAGTTAAACCTTTTTCTTTCCTCGCTTCTTATACTTTTTCTCCTTTCTCTTTTTTTTCTCAACGCGAAAATTCTCCAAATCCAATGTTCATCTTTTTTTCCACCATTTGTATGGTTGTGTTTTTTTTTGGCGAATTTTTTTGGTTTTCGTTAAGACAGACAGGTAAGGTGGTGTAAATGAACATGTCCGGGTGAAAGGATTTTCTTTTTTGGTGAGAGGTGAATTAGTTCGTGTATGAGCAAGTGATGAATTGAAATACCAATTGATAAGGGAATTGTAGAGAAATAAGGGTCTACGAATAAGGCTATAAGGTTAATTTTATGATACTTCGGGGGGTAACGATCGACTGGGTACCTAAATATTGCTACAATTCAATTTACTCGGTGTTCGGTTTTTAGTCGATGGACGAGTAGCATTTCTATTTCTAACGAGATATTTTTTCGGCTATTATTAAATTTAATTTAATTCGAACGCTGTCGAGTGAAATGTGTGCAGAAAGCTGCATTTCGACGCTCGTCGTATACACGCACTCGACAGTGGCAGCGCTTAATCTGTGTATATCTGTTTGGATGGGTTGAGTATTGTCGAAGGCTGTTTAGAAGTGCTTGTTTTTCAAATATTAAGATTAAATGAAGCGTAGGCTCTTTTTCCTTTTGGTGCACGGGGCGTACGCGTATATCGGGGTCATCGATGCGTTAATTCAAGGGTAGTATCGTACGCCACCGGAGTACTGTTTTAAACGCACAAATTTGCAAATAAAAAAGAAACCGAACAACGAGCTGAGCGAGAAGAAATTCAAGAACGTGAAAGAAAAAAGCAATCGAAGAAGGCGCCTTTCCCCATAAGGGCTCGAAATAGATGAAATAGCAGAATAAAACGTAATTTCCAAGATTCAGCTGGATGCTTTTGCTGTGCTTGATTCGCGTACATGTATCGATATAGGTGTAGGTAATGTAGTAGTTTACCATGTAGGCGAATTTGTTTCCAATGAAAGTGCAGTTTTGGTAGATTTAATTGATTGTTTACGAAGAAGATGAAATCGGAAAGTCATTTCAAATTACCGTTTCTTTGGTGAAAGTTTGATTTTCCTTGGAGTATCTTAATCTAAAGCTCATTTTGAGGAGGAAAATTGAATTTTAATTATGCAAGAGAACGGTATGATTTTTCAATAAAAAGTCGGAATGTTTTTGAGAATTTTCGACATTTTTCACATTTGAATGTGTCACAGCAAAAAGGACATGGAAAAAATGTCGTTTTTGGGAAATCGCGATTGAAGTTTGAGTATACTTTTTTTAATACTAAATTAAGGAATTGAGCTGGGGAAAAAATTTTACCTTAAAATTTCATCTTTTTGCTACAAGAAAACAGCTCGCCCATCACTTGATATATTTTCTATTTTTTTCTATATTGAAAACAAAAGGTTGAGTTATATGTCCTTTTTGTTGTGACAAAATTTCATTTCGACCCTTCAACGTTTGATGACGTATAACTTTTCCGGAAGTGAAAATTGAAAAAAAGTCTTCATACAAAAGTTGAAGAGAATTAAAAAAGGAACATTTTCATGAAAAAAATTTCAAATTATCTCTTCAGGGAGCGGATATATCGCACTTTGAAAAATGACAACTTTTTTTCATTTTCTTGATTACAAAAAAATGCTAAAAATACATTTTGGACGAATTTTATTATTTTTTCAAATTTATGACGAAAAATTGACTAAAAAAACACTTCATTAAAATTTTACAATTTCACAATCATCTACACAGTGAAAAAATTTAACATTATGCAAATTCTCGAAAATCAAACATGTAATGTAGGTATCGAAATTGCGAACTTCGCATTTTAAAAACGCCATAACTCTTCGAGGAAAACATATTGGAAGGTGTTAGGGGGCTCATTGGATGGAGAAAACTTCAGAGAATACGAATCGCTTGTCGAATCAAAAAGGACATGTGCTGAGTTATGCCCTTTTTGTTGTGACACATTCATTTGCATTGAATTGAAATATGATCAGTTTTTTTCGAAAATCTGATTTGACGTGGATTTCTTTCTAAGAGATGATAAGATTATAATAAATTAATTTTTTGGAAAAATTTTGAGAATCAATTTTTCTATTGAAAAAATTTCTAAATCAAAATAACATTGAAGAAAATTTTTTGAAAATTTTGTGGCTTAAATTTAGAAATTCACCAATGTAAATGTAAACCTCAATTTCTCACCTAACCATAGGTATAATTTTTCCAACTCAAGATGTGATTTTTTAAATTCTTCCCTGACAATATAGGTAATTGTTATTCTGACACTTTATTCAATTTGAACTGAATTTTTAAATCATATAATCTGTCTACTTGAGAAATGATAAGACTTGCTGTCCTGTGCGTCCTATCCTCCTATCCTCGCTTTCCCCAGTCAGTAATTCAATTCAAGATGAGGTAAGAAGATCAAAGATCGATATTTTCTTATTGAAGGACATGTTGTCCCAAATAACACGTTATCAAATTCAATGGTAAAATAAGAGATCAAGATTTCATTTTTCTAAAACTGAAGGAAAACATAATATCCTAATAAGTAATAACAATTCGTCAAGTTTGAAGCAATTTGAAACATTGTTCCACCCGAAGATTGGCATTTTTGTATCAGAATTTGTTTTAAAATTGAAATACGAAAAAATATTCCCAACAAATTTTTTTCAAAGAAAAATAAAATTTTCGAGATTTCAAGTACTGAAAAAAGCCAATATCTAAAAGTTTCGCTGATTTGTACTACGAATATTCTTTAGGCTCCAAAACGTCTCAAAACGGTTTCTAATCGATTCGAGAGGTCGAAAATATGGTATCTACAAACTTTCAGCTTTTTACCTCGATGCATACGCTGAGAACGTATTTTTCAATTTCTTCCTGAAAAATTTTCTGCCACAAAAACGGATTTGACCCGGCAGTTGAGAATTTCTGAAAATTGTGCTCTAATCGATTAAATAGGTCACCAAAATGGATAATCCACGATTGTAGGTGCTAAAGTTCATATGGACCATTTTTAGGGGATTTTCTTCATTGCTGGAAAATTCCAAAATTTTATGGAAGCTCCTGAAGTCTTGAAACCGTTTTGAATCGATTCGGGAGTTAGAAAATAGGGTAAGCAAATTTCAGTTTTTTTCGTTCGGTAGATCAAATTTTCATATTTTGCAGGGCGATGAGGTAATTTTGAAATTTCAGAAATTCGCCAAAATTTGAGAAATGATCTATAGCACCTGAAATTTTGGATGTGAGGGTCTACTATGATGTACTTTCGACTTATTTTTGTTCCAACCTAAAATTTTACTGAAGGTTGTGATACCTTCCAGTGGCGTACCGAAGGCATTTTTCAGGGGGGGAGGAGGAGGAGGAGGTTTGATGAAAATCCCAACTCAAATTCTCAAAATTCCCAACTACATTTTGCCGATATTATTGATATTTCAATTTTTTAAAAATGAACCGGTGATTATTAACATAAAATTGTCCATTTGTCCCGAACGAAAGAAGGTATTTATCTAGGTTGAAACGAGAGTAAAAAATTTCAAAATAATTATAATTTAATTTGACAAAATTTGTATTTCAATGTGAATACGAGAAAAATGAATTTGGCCCGAGCGAAGCGAGGGGGAAATTTTTTTAAAACTTCCAATTCAAAGTGCAATAAAACCGTGCTTTGGATTAAAAAACTTGATTAAAAAATCGGTCACTTTTACTTTGAAACTATTTAAGAATAAATACAAAGAAGCCAAGCGCAGCGAAGCCAAAGCTTTTGAAAAATTGGTTTTTAAATAACAAAAATAAGTTCTATGGAGAAAAAATATAATGAATATTAGTTGTAATAATTTTGAGGAAAAATACAAAAAAAATGACTTCTCTAGGATTTAGATTATTTCTAAATTATGAAAAGGGAAAAATATGAGTACAATCAGGCCGAGCGTAGAGAGGCCAAAGTTTTTAAAAAAATTAGATTTGGGAGGTGATTTCACGGATGGATCGATTTCTAAAAAGGGGCGTTCTCCACCAAAATTTTTTTCGAGGACTTAGAATGAGGTTTCTCGATACCCCTGATTTCAATTTTTAAGCGTAAAATTTACCGACCTGATTTATCAAGTAGATACAATGACATCGGAAACTTTTTTTCGGAGGGTGGAAAGTGAGTACAGAGAGTTGGAATAACAGAAAATTTTTTAAGGGAGGAAACTTTTTTTTGCATTGTTGACTGAAATAATTCATACAATTGTGTGTTTAATGCTCAAAAAAGTTTTTTTTCATCAGCTGAGAAAATGACAAATTTTCCCAACCAATGTGTTAAAATGTTCAATTTCCCCAACTCACAAGTAAAAAATTCCGTCAGGGGGAATCTCCCCCCTCCCCCTATCTGTACGTCCCTGATACCTTCTAAACTAGGTGAACTTTAGAGATTCATTGTTTAAGCATCCAATTTCAGTCTTTTTCAATAAAAAAAATGGTATTCAAAAAAAATTAAAATTTTATTTTGGTAAAGTGATTTTACCCAGTGGGATTAAACCATGAATTCTAATATTTCATCTTTTAAAATGGCCTGTTTCAAAAATTTCACAGTTGTGCCATTACTTACTGCTGAAAAGAAAAAAAATCATGGACAAAACAAACAAAATATACTATTTTTGAACGATCTGTTCTGTTAGTCTGAAAGTGAATTTTGAAAAAAAAAATGAAAATTGTATACACCAGTGCAGCCAACAGCAAATCATAAAATTCCATAATACTGAATTTATATCGACTTTGAATTGATTATTTTTTCGGCTGAAAATATTACGTATTTTTTTTCAATCATTAGAAGTAGATATGTTTCGGAAATTTTTTTGGAAAATTTTGTACGTCTGTGCAGCTAGTTGCTAACTGTGATGTTCTGATGCCTTCAAATTCAAAACATACTTCTATTGATTGGGAGAAAAAATTGATCCAATCACTCGACGAAAAAATAATGCATTCGAGTTCATAATATCAGAATATCACAATTAGCAACTGGCTGCACTGACGTACAAAATTTTTAAAGAAAATTCCACATTTTTTATTTCTGATGATTGAAAACCAAAATATTGTGAATTTTTCAAACGATAAAAAAATTAATTCGAGGTCAACGTAAATTCTATATATGTCACGATTTGTAACTGGCTGCACTGACATACAAAATTTTTCAAAAAAAATTCCGAAACATACTTCTAATGATTGAAAAAAAATACATAATATTTTCAGTCGAAAAAATAATCAATTCAAAGTCGATATAAATTCCGTATTTTGGAATTTTATGATTTGCTGTTGGCTGCACTGGTGTATAAAATTTTCATTTTTTT
The DNA here is from genome assembly GCA_033439095.1 of Pseudococcus viburni. Lineage (NCBI taxonomy): Eukaryota > Metazoa > Arthropoda > Insecta > Hemiptera > Pseudococcidae > Pseudococcus > Pseudococcus viburni. The sequence goes on from JAVBJF010000271.1 coordinate 493,560, forward strand.
TTCAAAATTCACTTTTAGTAGTTCAAAAAATTGTTTGTTCACTTACTCGATGAAAAAAAAAAATCATTCCAGCTTAGTGAAAATTTCATATTATTGAAATATTGCAATCTGCAACTTCTCAAGCCCCTGATAGCAGTCTGAGTTTCGATCGGAGAAGAATGACGATGGTTTAGGGAGATGTAAAAACTCAAATCGCATCTTTTAAGTGCTACGAAGGCTTCTCACACAATTTTGATTCGCTAAAAAACGCAAAAAACAGTGTTTTTTTCAAATGGAGGTGCACTTTGAACATCCCCCGCTCCCCTCCCCTTGCCCCTCGGGAGCTCAAAATTTTTTTGTGAAGTCTCCCACTCAAAGTAAACCATCCCCCCAAATTTGGTCAAAATCCAAGATATGTTTTTTTTTCGATCCACTCTATAGTAAGTACCTATAGTGATTTTGAAAAAAAAAATTTAGACCCCATGCAATTTATACATATCATTCTTATGCCAAATTTCGGGATGTAAGTACATCACGCAAAAATTTACCCCCCTCTCCTCCTTTTGGTTCACGAATATCATATTTAAGAGCTCTGGACAAATTCGAAAAATTGGTCTGGAAAACCTAGAAAAGTTGGGGAAAATCATTTCTGAAATATAGTGGACACCCTGTAGTGAGGAAAAAATGGTAGGACGATGAAATGTTACAAATTAAAATTTTTCGAAAAATTATACAAATTGTTCAAAAAAGTCTATTTTCCTAAATTTTTTGTAGCCTAAGATTACCTATAGGTACTGTTACTAATTAAAATTGAAAAAATTTGTACAATTTTTTTACCCATCGGATGTTTACTCAGCATCCCCTGGTATTCAGTCAGCATCCTCACCAATTAAGGCTGGCTACGAACCTGCTCCTCAGAAGGAACTTTCGAACTTCTAAATTGATTTTTTTAAAATAACCTGTCATTAAATCTTCATACTTTAAAAAAAAATCAAACCAATAGCTAGGCACACTTTTCTTTAAAAACACTATACATTTCAAACCTATAAATCAAAGCACTTCATCGGAACAGAACACATTTCAAAAGATAACTTAAATTCGCGTCATTTGTAGCAGGACGAATAAAAAGGTAATTTTCTCAGCGTGAATAAGACTCGAACGGAAAACACTGCTGGACAAAATTATAGCGTCAAACTTTATACATCATCTCTTTAATGAGGCGAGTAAAAGTTCACCCGGTATGAAAGTTTCTTTGACTAATTCATAAAGATGGGCTCTATTCGACCATGGCATCGTATCCTATCGGGTCTTACTCATTTGTACAAAATTCGCCTCCAGCTTTACGATTCTGCCGGTCAATTTTAAAGTAGCTAGTACCTACGGTATGGTATATAAAATTGTAAGTAGATTTTCAATCGGTCAAGTAAGTAAGGGGTACACAGATACACTGTGCGAGCTCGCGAATGCGACGTAGAAAAATCAAATCGATTACCGAGACGCATGCTGAAAACACGTTGGTCTTGGCCGAGTATATAGAGGTGAAGATTTCGAGGATATTTTGATAGTTAGAATAATAAATATACACGTACGTGAGTATAGCACGCGGATCGATGGTGTGCGTGTGTGAGTGTAAGTTTGCCGGTGCGGTAACACGGGCGGCAAGACAAAAGGAACGTCCCTTCTGCATCGATGACCAGTGGCGAAGCTTTATCTCGCTCGTATAATACACGCGCTATATGCTACGCTAATGAGAAACGTTTTATAAAGTTTCTCAAAATTCGCGCGCGCGTGTGTGCCACCGCCACCGCCAGCGCAGTCGACGTACATAACGAAAACAAAATTAATTTTCTGCATACGTTTAACCCGTCGTTTTCCAGCGTATCTACGGCCACAGCACCCATTCCAAGTTATCGGAGTACGTGTGTGAGTGTGAGTATGCTAGAATTTTGTATAATATATAAATTGAGGAGACGAAACGAGGAGCGGGGTTGGGTAAAAAAATACGCATAATAAATGGACGAACGAGCGTTCTATGTGTGGAAGAAAGGCTGGACGCAATTAAAAGTGCATTAACTTTTTGCTCTAGATGGAGAAAAATTTTACTCGGTAAAAAATTCTCCATGTATTAATTCGGTTTTGCTAAACTTTATCGCGAACCGGAGCAAAACAGCAAAAAAACACGCTCAAATAATTCATTAGGAAAACGAAGCGTTGGAATTTTTTAACGTCATATTTTCGCAAAACTATGCGAGTCGGGTGTCTTGAAATTATCTATGGTTGTTTTACACCGAAATGAAGGCGTGTGGTTTATCAAAGAATATGGAAAAAAGAGAGCTTTTTTTCGTACCTATAGAAAGTGTAAGAAAATTAGGTGGATGCTCGGAGTTTGACCATTTGACGTTTTCTTGTCAATATTTGTGTTTCAAAATGACTCGAAAAAGAATCGAAGTTGAAAGACTTTCAAATTTTCCCATTTTTTAAAAAAAGATGAAACGAGTTTTCAATTCTTTACGATTTGGGTTGATTTTAAGAAGCATCGAATTGTCGTCACGATGGAAAAAATAGAAGAGGGTAAAAAAAAACACCTAATTGTCAAGCACAGTGTATTTTCGTTGTCCAATTAATATTTTCCATAAAATTTACATAAATATACTTTACCTATTGATTTTTGAAAAGAGTATAAAAAATCAAGTTTGAGCCCCCACCCTCACACCCACCCATCTTGAAAATTAAAAAAAATGAATTTGACACCTCAAATTCTAGATTTTTTTGACAAATTTTCCAAAATTATGAGGAGCTGATAATCAAAACTCACTTTTGCCACCATAAGTGATTTTGAGAAAAACGCAAAAAACTGTTTTAGTAAAGTCACCGATCATCGAGTGTGCCAAAATCGTCGTATATTGTCAAGTAGGAACTGAAAATAGGATTCCATGAAGAAATAAAAAAATTGAGTCCAGAGGCGATTTTCCAAGGGAAGTTAGGGAAGTCAGACTTCATAGTTCATTGATTTTTTAAAAGATTGAAATTTTTTCAAGTACCAATTTTTTGGTGAAATTTATCCAGAAAAATAGGTAAATTAAATTAAATTCTATTATAAAACAATGTAGCTCGGCTAGCTTCTAATTATTTTTGCCATAAACTGGATTTCAACGATCTAATTGTAAATCCAAATTTATTCTAATATCTGAGCTCAAATTTCTTCAATCACTTTAATTACAAATTTTTCTCAAAATTGTTCCAATTTTCAATTTAAAATTTTTTCAACAAAAAAAAATTATTTCAAACCTAAATTTGCTCAACATTTTTACAATTTTGATTTTTTTTTACTTTTTTTAAAATTTTATGTTCTTGAAAATTCCTTCCAATTATTTAATCAGAAAACATTTTTAGAAACACGAAGTTGAAATTTAAAAAAAAAATTGAAATTTAAAATTATTGAAAAAAGTTTCTGAATGAGAAGAAATCTCAAGAAATATGAATTTAAATTTTTTTTAAATCCAAGTTGAAAAATACTGAGAAAATTTTAATTTCAAAAAAATTTACAGTTGAAAAACATTTTGGTAAGTAGTATATAAAAATGTTTCCAACATTTCTTCAAATTTTTTTCAAATCCATATTTTTTAAAATTTCATCCAACTTGAAAATGATGATTGAATTTTTTAAAAAAGGTTTCAACTTTCTGTTTTTCAAAATTTCTTCCTAACACAATAAGTAATTATAAAAGAAATTTCAAAAAGTAATAAAAATTCAAAAGACGTGAACCTATTCGAATTTGTGTGGTTTTTTGATAAATTCGTACTTGGAAAGACTTTGAAAAATGTTCAGTTTCTTTGAACTTTCTGACTTCCTCAGATTTTCCCTTCCAAAATCGCCACTGTCACATACTCTTCTTATAATGAAGCGAAAATAATGACAAAAGTGAGTTTTGACTCCAACATGCATTTTTTTACAGCTACCAAAAAATTTCGTACAACCAAATTAGTAAAGATCGATAAAAGAAAAAAAAAATTTCTCTCGACATTTTTGCTCTAAATCAATTGTCTTCGAGTTATGAACCAATTTTAAAATGCATTTCAAAATTAATGCATTTCGAAACTGGTTCGTAACTCGAAGACGATTGATTTTGGCCAAAAATGTCAAGATACAAAAAATGTTTCTTTTTTCAATCGCTACCTATTGGTTATACGAAATTTGTTTGTAGATGGCAAATATGACTTTTGATTCCAAACCATGATTTCAATAGCGATTTAAAATACCAGATTGTAGAGCGTATAAAACTTTTTCGGAATCCGTCATAAAAACGAAAAAAAATTGTGGCAAAAGTGAGATTTAATTCTCAGCTTCTCACATGTTCGTACATATCTGATGAATTTGATACCTAGGTATTGAAAATTTTAGGGTAGGTTTGGTCTAGGTAACATAATGAATTCAAGGAAATTGTATAAGAAAAATAAATAATCACGTAGAAGATAAATAGGTACCTAGTTATTTTAACTCAAAACTTCATAGAGAATGATTTTTCACTCTTCAGCCTTTTTTTGGGAGGAGAAAGTGAATAAAAAATTAAATGATTTTTGGCCCTTGATTGTCTTGCAGTTTCTTTCAAAAGTTCAATGATGAGCCAAAAGTACCATAAAAAATAATAAATCATATTGAGAGCTGAAGATTTCCCTCCGACTTTTTTCATGAAATCCTCTTCTCTTTCCTTCAGTCATTTTAAGAGGACTTTGAATTTGAAGGGTTTCAAAATTATGATGATCTAAAAAAAATTGGCAATATTTGAAAATCTGACTGTTCTTGATTGTTCAACAATTTTTGATAATACAAAAAAATTGTCGATTTTCAAACAAAATTACTGTTTTAAAAAATTTAACCATTTTTGATAATTTAACGATTTGAAAAAAATTTCAATTTTCAATGATTTTCAAATTTTCAAAAAATTGCTCATTTTTTAAAATTTTGCAGATTTTAAAAATTCAACTATTTTAGTAGGTAATTTGAAAATTTCAAAAAATTCGATAATGTGTACAGATCTTCGGCATTTTTTAAAACAATTTGGCAGCTCCTAAAACTATAGGTTCGTAGGTTACGTACCTAGCAATTATTACAAATTTAAGAATCTTAAACAATTTGATAATTTAGAAATTTGGCAATCTAGCGATGTTGACAGTTTAGCAATTCAGCAACTTGACACTTCGGCAATAGCAATTTTTAATAATATCAACTTAATTTGAAAAACTTGTCACGTTCCAAGGATTTTCCAGCTTTTGGAATTTCAACAATTTTTAACATGTCATCACTTTTCAACGATTCAGGCGTTTCAAAAAAATAAACAGTTCATACGTACACTCTCATTTTTATAAATCGGTGGAAATTATCGAAATTCACTGGAAAACATTCAGAATTGCAGCATAGTTATAAATCAGTGAAAAAAATTACTGAAAAGTAAGTAAAATCTCTGAAATTTTCTGAAAAATCTGTTAATTTTTTTTGAAAAATCAGCGAAAATCCGCTGAAAATCTAAGAATTTTGCTGATTTTTCCTGTGCTACAATTCTGTCTAATTAACAGTGACTTTTCACTGATTCAAAATGAAAGGATATCAATAAATAGTTTTCAAAAATTGGATAAATCTTAATAACTCGAAAATTCTCAACGAATGAGCAATTTTTAACAATTTGGAAACTGATGAAAAGTTGACAAGTTCCACAACTTCGGAGTTTTTTATCATAGGTATAATTTTCAACAATTCTGAAATTAAAAAAATTTGACAGCTTCTAAAAATGTGACAATTTTTAGATATTTGTTGGATTTTCACAATTTAGTGGTTTGAAAAAAATGTTAAATTTTTATCAAACCTGACAGTTTTAAGAATTTGATTGTTTTTCAAAACAGACTTGGATGATAATTTTCAAAAATCAAGATAATCTTCGCAGATAACACTTTTTTTTAAATTCAACAATATTCTAACAATTTGGTATTGTTTAGAATTTTTGCAATTTTCAACTGGTCGACAGTTTTTAAGGATTTGAGAATTTTGCAGTTTTTAAATAATTTATACTTACCTACCTAATTTTTTGAATTTTTGAATTTAAAAAAATAATTTGACAATTCAAAAAAATTGTCAATTTGTTAATTTTTGACAATTTTTAAAACTTTATAAATTTTTAACAATTTTTTGGTAGTTTTTAGTAAGTAACTCAGCAGTTTTTCAAAATTTATAAATATGTGGGATTTTATCAGTTTTTGAAAATTAACGCATAAGTTCCAATTCTTAAACAATTCATCTTTTTATTATTTGAAAATTTTGATGATTTCCAATAATATAACATTTAAAAAAAATTCCTAGTTGCTTGAAATTCAACAATTTTTAACAGTCGAGAGTTTATAAATAAATTGAGTAACTTTCAACAATTACCAATCATTTTTGAAAATTTGATTTGGTACTTTCAAATTTTTTTAAAAATTGCACTATACTTCATACCAAAAGAGTTTGCCAAAAACAACAAGACCTTGCGAGCAATAACAAACAAAACAGAGCAACAATATTCATTGACTATTCAAAAAATCATGAAATTTTATTGACCACACAGTGTGAATAGCTACCTCTTCATCACCCCGCACCGCCTACTATAAATCGGACATTTTGGCAAACTCTTTTGGTACAGAGTATAAAAGTATATTTTTTATTTGACAATATGATTTTTAAGAAAGTAGGTACGTATAGATTGGTAGGTGAGTAGATAGGTAGGTAGCTCCTATAAAAATCCCTTTTTTGCGGTTTTAAAATTTTTTGTAAAAAAAAATTTTCTAACAATTTTTGGTGAATCAACCTTAATATTGCCTAAAACCCTTCTATCTATGCTCGCATTTAAAAAAAGTTCCCTTGCAGCTCCGCCGTTTTTGAAAAAATAAAACAATGAAAATATGCATTGAAAAAGAAAAAAGTTGTAATTCGACTCGATGCCGAGGACTGGTAGAATTTATTTACGTAAGATGACGTCCATTTTGAAATAGGGAGGTGGGAAGAAAGAGATGGGGTTTAAAGACTGTGAATTCTCCATCGACGAGTTTCTTGAAATTCTATTTAGAATGTAGAACAAATTTTCAAGTTATGTAAATGTTGGGTTCTCAAGTTTTTTGTGAGGATTTTTGAAACATATAAGGGTAAGGTTGCCATATTTCGACCACTTTTTTTCAAACTTCCACCAATCGAAGACTTTTTGAGGTAGAAACGTCAAAAATGGCTTAAAAAATACCTTGATCCTTCCTCTACCACTCCCTAAAATTTTAAGCCGATACAATCATTTTTTGTATTTTTTGCGATTTTTTTTCTGAGGAAACTCAAAAATCAATTTTGAAATTTTGGGTTACTAATTTCGACCACCAGCTGATTTCGCCCGCATAGAGCGGAATCTACCCGAAAAGAATTTTTTCATATTCTTCTTTCACAGATGAACAAAATGAGACCAAAACGACAATCCTACAGCCAAAACTCGCGGAGAAAATCAGAAAAAACAAAATCGCATTCAAAAAACAGATTACATAAGATAGTATAGCCGGTCGAGATTAGGGCACCTCAAACAATTTGAACTTTGGTGAAAATTTTTGTTGCGTACCTCCAGTTGTTTTCAAAAACGATGATTTTATTGAAATCTGACACCATATCCCATCGCAATTCACAATTATTTGGTAGAATTTATTTAAAAAATTATTCATAATTTGAGATCAAAGAATACGTAAAAAAAATTTTCACCTATGCGATTTTGTTTTTTTCAATTTTCTCCGCTAATTTTGCCTGTAGGGGTGTGATTTTGGTCTCAAATTGTTCATCTATGAAAAAGGAACATGAAAAAAAAAATTTCGTGTAGATTGCGTTCATAGCGGCAGAAATCGGCCGGTGGTCGAAATTAGGAAATGGTCGAAGTTAGGGCACTTTACCCTTATTCTTGTTTTTTTTTAAATCGCAATTTTTAAAATAATTTTTTCAAAATTTACAGTATCATACATCATCTTTTTCTCCTCCCACCATAAAATTACCCATACCCACGTGTAAAATTAACCTCTCGCGAAAAAAATCTCCAACGAAAAACACTTACAAGTCGAGGCAATACAAAAAACGAAAAATTAAGCTATTCGACAAAGCGCCGGCAAATTTCCCAAAACAAAAGAAACCCCTTTAAAGTAATTTTTCGTACGTCAGATTACCCTTTTCATCAAAAGAAAAAAGTCCAACGCTTTATAGTAATTATTCGTAAAACTAAAAAGCCTGGTGAAAAAAATCAAATCAAACGCCTGGAAATTAAAAAATTCGCCAATTAAAGAAATCAAAATTAATAACTGGGGATTATATAAGAAACTGCGATAAATTTGGGAAAAGCTTTAAAGCCTCTTTACCCGCGTACATTCGATCAACGTGGTGGCAAAGGAGGCGACGCGGCGAATTTACACATCCATTACTCGGGAGCTCGTAGCACCCAGCCAACGCTCCGTATTACTTTTGGAATTCAAATTTTCGCACAAGCTAAGTAATATAGCTCGCCTAAGCGTCTAAAATCTTCGACCACGTTGCCATTTACGAGCTTTCAAAACCGGCTACCGAATATTTTCACTCTTGGCACGTAATAAAATTCACCATTCAAGGTCGATATGTAATAAAAAACCGCAACCGAGTTTGAAGGGTAACGCGATAGTGAAATTTTTCAAAAAAATGTCGGGGTAGTTTTTGTGTTTTGCTCGAACAATTCGCAGAACACTTGATGTACAAAAATAAGTAAGCTAATCGTAAACAACTGGAAAGTTTTTCCATTACGACCAAATAAATCTTCATTTTGGTACACGTACCTTGTACAGTCGTATTATTTTATACGTACAAAGAAACCAGTAGTGGCAATTTTACCGTGCAAGCTCAAAAGCTGAGCTTCTATAGAAATTTTCAGAAGTGAAAAAAGAAAATAATTTTCAAATTAAACCATGACGTGTTAAAATGATTAATAAGCTATCAACATGATAACTGATTGCAAGAGGGGTTTTGCTTTTTGAGTTTTGCTCTATATTTTTAGCTTTTTATCTTTTTTCTAGTTCATCGTTTATTTCGTTATTGCAAATGCTAATCACTTTATGGTTAGAATGATCGAGCTCATTGTTTAAACTTTACAATTTCGAAATCAGAATTCAGAAATATTTGAATATTATACGAAATTATTAAAATATGTTGTTCAATTTTTCCGCTCATCGACAAATAAAATGGAAAAATCATATTCTTATTAAATAAATCCGATTCACTGATTGGCCCCTTCAAACACTATTCGCTGATTCACCTATACCCTTTCCCCCGTATAAATCATTCATCAAAATCAATTTTATCAATTTTTTTTGGAAGAACTGATTTTTTTAGTGGAATTTATCTGTCCTAGGCTCGTAAATTTTTCAAGTCGTTATATCGGTCATTTTTCAATTCCAGATTACATTCAATTTTTTCCTAGCTCTGCCTCTGGAAATAAGGAGTCGGTGAGTTAGTTCCCTGAATTCAGAAATGTGTGAATTGATTCTCATTTTTTTCCAGGGTCGTACATACGAATTTTTGCTCAAAAGTTGACACCAAATTTTTTCCAACTTTTTTCAATCTCTTGATATATTTTCTTCAAAAATTTTTTAATTTGAGGCTTTTGGAAAGCTGAAAGCTAGCTCAGCTGTATAATTCAGCAGCCGAAAGCTTTATTTTTTCGTCTTTCTAACAGCTTTTTTCAAAAATTAAAATTCAATGATTATTGATATTGAACTGGGTAGAATTTGATTCGCTTCATGCCAAAAATGATAAATAAAAATAAAATTGTCAATTACATTCAATTTCTTTGAAATGATTCAATGAAATCCAAAAAACATTAATTTTTCAATTTCTCCCCCCCCCCCTCCCCCGCCAGTACATACAGTCATTTTCGGTTTTGACCCAAAAAAATTCCCGGAAACAGGAAAGTTCGTATATAAGCTTTGTAGAGGGTGTATTTCAACATACCTAACTTTCTCTAAAATCAGGGAGTATTTTGTCCCCCTGTTGTTGGGTGAGGGGTTCAAATTTTGGTTTTTCAGCCATAACTTTCGAAATTACGCCCTTATGAAAAAAAAGTTGAAACAAAAATTGTAGAAAATTCAAAAACAAACAATTTTTCTATTTACTATTTTTTTCTAGGACATCATGGACGGGAGCTAGAGTCTTCAGAAAAAAATCAATTTAGAAAATTCTCCATTAATGCAAATAATTGCCAAAAATCGGGTTAATGATTGAAACTTACATTGAAATTTGAAGTGATAAAAGCCAAAAGACGAAAAAGCCGTATTTTCTGCCAGCCGAAAGCTAGCTTCAACCGCCATATTATTTCAAAAGCCAAAAGCGGCAGCTTAATCTTTCGGCTTCTAGTCCCTAAAAATTTGTTTCAACTTCAATTTTTCTCTCGAAACATTTTGCAATTCTAACACAAATTTTTTTTCCAACCAAGTACTACATTCTTAAATTTTTTCAATTTCATATTCTTTATTTTTTTTCAATTCAAAATTTTTATCCTTTTTAAAACTTGCTCAAAATATCAGATACCTACCAGCTTTAAATTCTAAAAAGTTGTTTTTAAATTTCATGGAAATATTTTAGAGTTAGAAAAAATTTAGAAAAAAAACATTGAGAGTTCGAAAAAAATACAACGAAATTTAAAGTAAAAAAAATTGGAGAAATAATTTCAGAGTTGGAAAAAAAATTCAAGAAAAAATTTCATGATTGAAGACAATTTTGAGAAAAAATTCAGAAAGGTATGAACATGAACGTGAAAAAATCTGAGGAAATTCAAGATTGAAAAAGATTTTGACGTTGAAAATACTTGAGAAAAAAATAATGAGTTAAAAATAATCCAAAAAAATGGAAACAATTTCGAGCCAAAAATTCAGAGCTGAAAGAAATTTTTGAGAAAAAGTGAGAATCAAACCGTACATAAAAATGGGAATCAGTTTGTACATATTCCGAAAAAAAATGAGAATCAATTCGCCTACCTTTTCACATGAATATTTCTTTGAGAATCAACTCATCTGCAGCCTGAAAACAAGTACCTACGAGTATTTTGCTCTATGTGCGACATGCGGGCAAGAAAGTTGCAAAAAATGGAGAAAAAGAAACGTTCGTTGAAAAAGAACACAAGGTTGACGTATAATTAAAACAGAAAAGAGAAAAAAAAAAACCTAAACGCCAAATTGTATTTTTTTTCTATTCTGGCGCGTTTACAGAATTCGGGTGTGAAAGAAGAGAGAAAATAGCAGCAACGACAAACGAGTGAGAAAAACTACACTGTTCGGTACCGATCGGAAATTTCAATATTGCTTGGAAATACGAAAAAATGCGAATTCACTTTTACCCTCTCTTGGTCGTTCGGTGTATTTTTTTTTATAAAAAGGTGGACTCGTGTGCGAGAGTGTATGTGGAAGAAGGAGTATGTGCGAGTATTGCTTTCTTCTCTTTCAGCTAAACCGTCGAATAGCCGGGCTAGGGCGCGTGAAACTAGAAATGTTGCAAAATCGTCGTTAGATTTAATAAATGTAGCAGAAATTGAAGTAGCGAACGGTCGTCAGCATAAAAAGGAGGACCGGTAGCGCGAAAGCTAAGTCAGCAGTGGACGGTGGTACGTACACACGGTGAACGCGCCCCGCCTCGTCCCGCAGCCTTGCGATAGAAAGAGAAAGCCGAGCGAGAGAAAAGAGGCTACATCGCGGACACCGGTGCGCGGTGGCGTAGTGGACGAGGCGGCCAACAGGGAGTCGTACGGCCGATGGAAATTCGTTAGGAAAAGCGAAATAGAGACGGAAAGAAGAAGAAAGTGAGACAAAACGTTTTTGCGGGCGCTGCGTTCGTTGCGAGGAAGATGCAAAATTCTCTCTCGAAAAGCAGGCAACGGAGTCGACACAGAGAGCTACGAAGAAAGAGAGACGGAAACGTTGGGAAGAAAGGAAAAAAAAACACCCGACGCGTAGACCCGAGGAGAGCGGCGGGAGAGAGCGAAACGTATAGAGAAGGTCGGCGAGAGAGATAAGGAGGTCGTGACGGGGCGACTGGTGGAGGAGGCGAGCGGAAAGTAACATCCGGTCGTCGAGCGGCGAGGGGAGGGCGCGGTACAGGTGGTGGATGTCAGCCCGGTGTACGGAGACGGAGTAGGGACGTGGTGGGAGGGGGTTTTTCACCGTGGTGCACACACGTACACGGTGGCATCCACTTCCACACACACCGAGCACAGCGAAAACGAAAGGCTGAGTGGCGAGGTAGGGTGGGAGGGCAGGGTGCGAACCGAGGGCGGCATTTTAGCTAAGCGCGCTTGCCGAACGGAACGCCGGAGCGGAGATGTTGAGCAGGGTGGACCACGAACGAGATAGCAGGTGGGGGAGGGCGGGCAACGTTTTGAGTATGTAACTTGCATACCGAATGTCCAGTTTAACGTTTCGCTCTCTTTGTCGCTCGCGTCTTGGAGAACGCGCGTTCGTTTCTGCGGCCCTCCCGCCGCCGCTACACGGTCGACGACGACGCGGCCTTTATCGTTTTTCCTTCTCTCTTACGCGCCCGTGTCCGGAGAACGTTTTATGTATAAAACCGAACCGAACGCGACCGGAGAGGAGTACACCGTACGAGCGCCGCCACCCCTCGATCCTCGCTTTCACTTTACGCGTTTCGCGCTCCTCGCGGAGGCGCGGCTCGTCCTTTTGCTTCTTCGTTCCATCTCGCTCGCTCTGCATAAGATGAGCGCCGCGGCTTCGGAGCTTTCCATAGCCCGAGAGAGTGAGAGAGAAAGCCTTGGTCAACCGATCAATATATACACGAACATCGCCTCATACCATTTCTAACACGCTAGTTTGCATCAACTACTTGCTCGGGCCCCCGCGTCTCTCCATCGTGCGTCCCCCTCCGGCCGTCGGTTTCCTTAACGTCCCCTCCGGTAGAAAGCGCCTTTCGTCCGTCGTTTACCTCCAGATATACCCCCTCCCCCCGCGCGTGCACAGCTCTCTCGCGGCCCGTCGTCGTCCAACACCACGAATATGGACCCATCTTTGTGTCGGCTCGTAGTGTACCTCTCCCTCACGTTCCGACGATGTCTCTCCCTGTGTGCCTCACTCTCGCTCACTCTATCGCACACTCATACCGTTTTCAGCCTTAAAACAATTTAAACTTAGGCGAAAACTTTCGCTGACTTTTGGCTTTTGCCGCTTCAAAAGACATATATATACGAGCTACGACTCCATCTCGCTCTCTCACTCGCTACCCTTATCGCGTATTCTGTATTCGAGCTTATTAATGATTAAGTGCACATAAACCCCAACTTTTGGTCCAGTGCAACTCGATCCACTGTACGGCGTGTAATGCTACTTGAATAACTCGTGTGTGTGTAAAATCGAGTATATTGTCTTCGCTTTGCATTGGCGCGTTAAAGAGACATACTCAAATGCTCCTCTTACCTTCTCTATCTCTCTATAAAGGTCTAATAATGTTTTTTCAAATTGCTAAATCCTAGACTATCTTTTCGTTTGGCTTGCGTCTGATAAAACCGTTCCGAGTCGAGAGAAGAGAGTACATGTATCATTTGGCATTTCACCTTTTAATGCCATGCTATTCGAATTTTGTTCCTTGAATGTAATTTTTTTGGTAATTCTTATCGTAACATGTATTATTCAGCTTAGAATTGAAAAACTAGAGAAAAATGCGAAAATCGAGGATACCTATTATGACATGACATATTATGGCATTTCAGCAATTCTGCATTCTCTCTTCATTGGAAAAAGGTTAATGAACTTCGGATCTTGAACATTTGACCATTGCGTTGAACTCAATTTCACTCCAAAAATCATGGATTATGATCTATTTGAATATATTGGGGCGCTGGTTCAACAGAATTGTTCTCTTTCCAAGAATATTTTTTATCTCATGAGAATGTCGAGGTTCTTGCCAGCGCAGGTTTCTTTGATACTCCATTCGTGAACCTGGATATGGAAACCACCCTCAGCTGTCAAAAATTGGTTTTTGGGTTGACACTTATTTTGGGATTTTCAGAAGAAGTAGAATCAAGGAACCTCAACTCAAAAACCGATTTTTGACACCTACTCGTAACAATGGTTTCCATATCCAGGCTCTCAGACAGCCGGAAGCTTTTTAGGAGGGTACAAAGTGGGAATGGCAGACATTCCAGCCAAAATTTGAAGAAAAAAAAAGTAACTTTAGGAATCTCTAAAAGTCGGAAAAGTAACCAAAAAAGTAACCAAAAAAGTAACCAAAAAAGTAACCTTTTTAAAAAATTTTAATTCACGATTTTTCCTATAAAATGTAAAAAAGTCATTCGAATTTTTACTTGTATTTCAACAAAATCACAAACTATATAATTAAGTATCAAGTATGAGTCATTTCTAAAAAAAATTTTAAAGCAAAAACCAAAAAAATTGATAAAAAAATTGATTTTTTGCTCAAATTTTTGAAAAAAGTAACTTTTTTGAATGAAAAGTAACCAATAGTAACGTTTGAGGACAAAAAGTAACTAATAGTGACTTTCCCCAAAAATAACCTACTGAGATGCCTGGCAATGGAGACTTGAAATACCAGAAAGATTTTTGGAAGGAGGAGTAAAAGGGAGCCTTCTATCACGCTGTCGCCTTGGATAATTCATATAGGTAATTGTGATTTTGTTCATGCCCGAGCGAAACTTACTCGTAGAAGAAAAAACGGATTTTTACTGCTCAAAAAATACATTTTTTTGTTTTAATGTTTTGAAAATTTCTTATATTTGATGTAACTTGGGGGGGGGGGGTTAAAATGTATCCTTTATACCGCCATTGCTCAAAGACGTGTGTAGGTATTATAAGAGGGATTGAGAAAGTCCAGACTTCTTTAATGACAGAAATATTGATCTAAATGTGGTAAACTTTTAGTTTTTGAAGATCTTTTTCAAAAAAAAAAAGGGCATCTGCTAAAATAATTCATTTTGCTTAAAGAACTTCAGTATTTTTCAAAATCATGATTTTTTCCTCATATCCCTCTCCACTTTCACATTTTTGGTTACACGATTTCAGTTCCTTTTTTACTTTCAGAATGTTTCATTTGTAGAGGAAAAGAAATGCTGTAGTTGTCAAAAAATGAGAGATGAATTTTACAATACATGTTGAGATGTTCTCAAAATTTCTGTTCTTTTTTTAGGTTGTTTTTCTTTGTTTTTGGGAGATTTTAATATTCACCATAAAATAAGAGTAAAAAAACTTCTATTAACTTTAATTTCCTACTTCTTCTAAAGTGGATATCGAATTTGATTCTCTCTTCTTGAAAATCGGTTTTCTTTTCCAGCAGACGAAATCTACAATAGGGGAACATGAGGGTTTTCTCCACTAGCTCTAGGGAATTTGTAGTACATATTTGTGTTGTTCAAACATTGATTTGAGTGCAGTTCCTATAAAAATTAAATCTTTATGAGATCAATTAGGTATTCATTTCTTTCAATTTACTTACTTGAGTTGTTCTTTTTCCAAAAAAAATTTGACAAAATTTCCTTAAAATAATGCAAAACAATGCCTTAATTATATCGTACATACGAAATTAGCCGAGTGGAGAATCCAAAAAATTCTAGTGATTTTCGGCTTCGATCGTCATTCGTCATATCGTCAATATATTTTTTGTACTGTTTTATGGTCTTGAAATTATTCTCGTTACAAAATGTTCACTCTATCATCGCTTCTTGGGCAAATTTTTTCAATTCCATGAAAAATTAATTTTAGAATTTATAAAAAAATTAAAGATGTTCCTTAAAATTATATATTTTTTCTCTGACAAATAATTGTCTCAACTGGATGCCAATTGAAATTTTATTCCATCATTTCCTCCCCTTCTCCAACAACAACAGCACTTTAATTTTCAATATTCCAACTCCGATGTCCTAAAAATCTTGTCAGTTGGAACGAGGTTTCCCTGCCAGTCATTCAAAATCTGCTTATTTGTGTTATTTTAAAAAATCTTTAAGATAGGTCATATGATGAGGTAAATTACAGAAATTTGATGAAACCATGACTTTTCATTCAGATGTCAAATGTATTATCAGTGGTGTGGAGCAGTTCAAAGGAATTCTTAGAAGGCCAAAATTTTCAGATGAAAAATGTTTTTGGGGAGGCCATCAAAGCTTTTCATAACCAAATTTAACATTTTTTTTTGGGGGGGGGAGACGAGAATTTGTTGGAGAGGTTAGATTTTGTCAGGCATTCCATCGGTTACACTTTATGAGCATGCACTGATGGACATTCTAAAAAAATATTTTATTAATAATTTATTTGAAAAATCAGTCCGATTTTATGAATGATGTTAAAGTATCATAATTCTGGTCCCACTGACTACTCTTTGTCACCAGTTACGGAACACCTAACTGAACTATCCAGACGTCCTCGCGTGACTCTTTACTCAGACCAACCGTCCAATCCGATACGACGCTACACGGCTCGTTGCACTTTACTTGAATGCATCCAGACGGTCAAGACGTAGCTTTAGCTAGCTGTACTTTTGCCTTGTTGTATTTTGTGAAATATTGAACTTAATTAATTGTTATTCATTCGTGAATATATTCTCGTTTATCACTCTCTCATTCGTATACTTCGTCTATACTCACAAAGGTAATTACTCAGTACTTTATCATGGTAGCACGAGCGTTCGAGTAACGACCTACGGAAGCCACATGGCCGCTACTAGGAATACACACGCCGAAACCGATTACTTGTTTTTTTTAATAAAACTAAGAGCTTATATAAGTGGCTAGTCGATATACAACATGGAACCGATTACTTGAAACTATAATGGAACCGATTCTGCAACTCGCAACTCTCCATATGACGAAATGTAATTCGACCCAAGGCAAACTCAATCAAGAATACAGCAT